>CAXARK010000152.1:0-21990 GCA_963971205.1 Aethes cnicana
CATGAGCGCGGCTGGACACGGGTCCCGTTACCTATGAGAGACTCGAAAGAGCCAGTGTTTTCATTGAATATTATGTAATGTATGTTATATTTGATATTTACTGCTCTGAGTGTTATTAACTATAAGCCACCAGACGAGCTGGAAAATAACGAAATATTAAAATGTACTTAGATTTGGAACCGATGATACCCTCTTTAGTGCCGATTGAGGCAGATTGAGTAAACATACTCGTAACTGATGTCAAATAGTAAGCACGTGAAGCGTTAGTGATAGGTAAACTGTTTACCTACATAAGTAGTAAAGTTAGGTAAAGGGGTTTTAGACAAATTGTAACCTGTAAAAGTGTTTGCTAGCAGAAGCTTACACCTGTATAAAGATAAGTAGGTGAACTTCAGAAACTGATATGTCTAACCAATCTCGAAACCGCGAGCACGCTAAAGTCAGGCACATAATTCCGTGCTCTGAGAGTGTTGTTGAGGAGTTTGATCCCAATAAAGCGTGAAGTTCTGTCGAATAATAAGACCAATTAATTACAATGTTATAAATGTTATTATTTCAAAAGTATAATAAATTATTTATCGAAATTTGAATGGCGGTGCTATTTTGAAAATGGTATACTTACTAAACGTGTGAGTTGATGTTGCACGTCCGCTTGCAACGGTGACCGGAATGGCGGGTTTACGTCAAGATTAAACAATAAACATACACCGCACTTGGACATGGTAGTTCGTATACCAAGGACAGTGTTACAATTGGTTACAAGTAGATTGTTCAATATGTGGTTCGTTGTGTAAGTTGATTGGAGTTTGTTTTATTTTGGTCCTAGGTGAACTTTGAAAGTTTATTATTTCAGCTGTTGTAAATGTAAATTTTTATTTAATTGGCTAAATATAAATTTGTCGCGGACAGTAATTTAACTTTATTCGACACCTGCAGCGATAGCGAATGTTCATTTTATGTACAGTCGAGTTCGCCTATCTGTACACACTCAATGTCCAAACGTGTACATATACTCGACTGTTTTGTCAAAAATCCATATCGTCGAAGAAAATAACATCGAAAGCAAGGAGGTAGATAGTATGCCTACCTACTTCGCATGCCACACGGAAGTCAGAGTCCGCGCACAGCAGTCCGTCCGCTTGGCCGAGGGAGGCCCCACCCCGGCTAATATGTTTATAAATTTTCATCACACTTGCTCGAAACAGTGGCGGACTAAGCCTGTCGGGGGCCCGGGGCGGAAAATCGAAATGGGGCCCCCCTCCTTGCCTGTGTAAATGTGTTGATGGTGTATGTTAGGCTCCCGTGCACTGACTACCTAACACGTTTAGTTGAAATTTGTTCGCTTACCATCAGGTGGCCTGTGTGGTCGTTTGCATTTATACATCCATACTTAATATTATAAATGCGAAGCGAAAGTAACTTTGACTCTCTGTTGCGTCTTCACGCTTAAATCGCTTCACCAATTTAGATGAAACTTGGTATGGATGGAGATAATTCTAGTCCCGATGAAGTACATAGGCATAGCCTAATTTTTATCCCAAAAAACGTATCTAGTTTCCGCGGGAACGCGAGCGCTACAACCGAACCCTACGCGGACAAAGTCGTGGACAGAAACTAGTCTATTTTCTAATATTATAAATGCAAAAGTAACTCTGTCTGTTACCTCTTCACACTTCAACCGCTGGATCGATTTAGATGAAATCCGGTATGGAGATAGTTCTAGTCTCGGGGAATGATCCAGTAACCTTGTCGTTTGAAAGTATGGAGTCGTAAGCGCGAAATCCGGTAGTTCTGATTTTTTTGCAGGCTTGTTTATGTTGTTGGTATAATGTATAATCCAAGTTTTTGACCTCGAGCGCTTAACGCAACTTTATCAAAAATAAAAAACAAGAGAAAATTTCGGCTGCTTTTCAGATTTTGGCGATTTTGACCCCAAATGACTAGTTTTTGATACTACCTTCTCAGAACGTTTTTAAAGAAGACTTAATTTGCTATGATATGAGACTAAAACCGTCTCTGTGTACCCAATATTTTCTGAGAAAGCTTTCAGAATTCATAAATTTTCAGAACTTTGTAATATTTTAGAATTCACTCGAACAGCTGTAGCAGGATGTGTTTCCAATTACCTCCGTCGAAGTGTGCTAGTGTTGAGCACGAGCGTGTGGGGTCATGAATTGGTAGCATTTTTATATCCTACTAGCTTTTGAAGGCGATTTCGTATGCGCATAATCATCAACATTCAAACTCCCGTTTTTCCCGTTCCCGTAGGAATTTTGGACGATCCTCTCTTAATACACCTCTACACCTCTTAAGAAACCTACATGCCAAATTTCAGCTTCCTACGAGCAGCAGTTTCAGCTGTGCGTCACACACACTAAAAGAACTTTGGGGTAACCATCGATCTACTGCCACGTTTCACCTATAGTTAGCAGACAACGCTCAGCCAAAACTGATGGTCGTAGGAAGCTGAATTTTGGCATGTAGGTTTCTTAGGTGTAAAGGCGCACTAAGAGAGGATTTTCTAAAAATTTTACGGGGACGGGAAAAATCGGAGTTTAAATTTTGATGTTTCTGTGCATACGAAATCGCCTTCAAAAGCTAGTAGGATACAAAAATGCTACAGGTGGCTCCAATTCGTAACTCCACACGAGCAACACTAGCACAATCCGTCGAAGATAATTGGAAAAACATCTCGATAGCGATGTTCGATGACTTCTAAAATATTGCGAAGTTCTGAAAAGCAGAAAATATTGGGTACACAGAGACAGTTCTAGTCTCATATTATAGCAAACTAGCTTTTCCCCGCAACTTCGTATGCGCAGAAATATTAAAATCAAAAATCCCGTTTTTCCCGTGGGAATTTCGGGAAATCCTTTCTTAGCGAATGCCTACGTCATAACATCTACCTGCATGCCAAATTTCAGCCCGATCTGTCCAGTGGTTTGGGCTGTGTGTTGATAGATCACTATGTCAGTCAGTCATCTTTGAGTTTTATATGTTTAGATTTAGTCTTCTTTAAAAACTTTCTGAAAAGGTAGTATTAAAAACTAATCCTTTAGGGTCAAAATCGCCAAAATCTGAAAAGCATCTGAAATTTTCTCGTTAATTTTTTATTTTTGACAAAGTTGCGTTCGGCGCTCGAGGTCACAAACTTGGATGATTACATTAGGCCAATATCATAAATAAGCCTGCAAAAAAATCAGAATTAACGGATTTCGCGCACACGCTAATGTATAAAATTACCGGATTAGAAGGACATAGGCTACTTTTTAACCCGGAAAAACACATAGTTCCCGCAGGAGTGCTATAATATAACCGAATTCCACGCGGGTGCGGGCGAAGTAGTTGGCTGAAGTTTAAAAGTCTTCTTTAAAAACGTCCTGAAAAGGTAGTATCAAAAACTAGTTCATTAGGGTCAAAATTTTCGATGGTTTTTAAAATTTTTGACTAAGTTACGTTCGGCGCTCAAGGTCACAAACTTGGATTATACATTAGGCCAACATCATAAACAAGTCTGCAAAAAATCAGAGCTACCGAATTTGACCCACATGCTGATGTACTGTTACTGGATTAATTTAGATATTATCATTATATTCCCACGGAGTCCATATTATGCGCTTAACACGGTTCCGCGAGCGTTGGACTTATTACTAATAGCCTTATATTATGACGATTTGTTTCCTATTGTTTCCGAAAAAATCAAGTGCTTGGACCTTAGAATTGGGAATGTTGGGATGTTTTACCAATAACTAAGTATCTATGAAATGGACTGTGGGAGGGCCTCTCGTCAACTAGGTCGAAACCAGAACATTGGCGTAACAACATGGTGGCAGTGGCGCGTGGCAGAACGGGCAAAATTCCTTAACTCACTACCCGAGCTGAGGGGGCCCCGGCCCATGAGGCCACGAGGAAAGAAAGGAAAATCCAAAAATTTCAGTTGTGAAATTTTGTAAATTAACGGGGCTGGGGCCCTATAGGAACGAAAGATTTGCCTCGGGGCCTCGAGCGTGAGGTGGTACAGTTATGCTGCTGCCTGGTCGAAACTGTTTTTTCAACTTTTTTTTGCTTTAAGTACTATATTATTTGGTGATTTGGGGGCCCCCTAGGATCGGGGGCCCGGGGCGGACCGCCCCCGCCGCCCCCCCCTTAGTCCGCCACTGGCTCGAAAACTGTGTCATTACAGGCAGGCTAAGCGGTCTCTAGCCCCATATTATGACCACGGGCTTTCGAAATTTCTTATGAGTCCACGGGCCTTAATGTATTTTTTTTTATTTAAAAACGCATTTGACCGACTGTCGAACAAACCTTTTTCTTTGTTTTTAAAAGTACGTACGGTACGGTCGTACTGGCCACATACAAAGTGGCGGTCATTAAGCTTCTTTTTTATATATTGTTGTAATTATTGATTTTTTAATCTTGAGTTTTCTCAATGATTGCTTGGTATTTTATTCCCTCTGTTTTCCTCGCAAGTGTGATGAAAAACATTGTGTGTATCACGGGCGGTAAAAGAGGAATTGCAGTCTCGAGCCCTTTTAAAGTCCTCAACCTTCGGTTTCGGCCTTAATACACAATGTCTATTATATACTTACTACAATTACCGCTCGTTAACCACCTAGTGCTTTGTGTGTCTGAGCAAAAACAGCTAAACGCTTTTAATCGTAGGCGCAATACGGTAGTATTAAGTGACATTTTATCATGGCTTATGAATACAGAAATGTGCCATAGTTATCAGAACTTATTTTAATCAGTGTTGTTCTTGCAATCGTTTTAAATTTATGATAGTTTAAATCTCATTTAGATATGAATTGCCTAAAACTAGATAAATTTAGGATTTAACCGTTTTCTGCCGTTTCTTGTGTCGAAAAAAATAGAGGCAGGTACTCTAATTTAATTGCTCACATATTTGAACAGATCGAGCCCGGCGGTGCTGTGGGCCCAGGCAGTAACAACACATAAAGCGACAGAACTCAAATACGGTAGATCTCATTGCATTACATGAACTTTTTTTATGTTTGGGCTGTGATTATTTGTCTCTCCGGTACATGTGATTTAGTTTCTGTCTGACAACAATCAATGTAATGCATTCTGGTCCGATAGAATTTGTGAGCTATGCTATATGACTATCTTTTATTGAGGATGGCAATAAAACAACGCAATTACTTACTGACTGTTAATACTAAGTAGATATTTTAGTGCGATATTACCGGTACATGTGGGAATAAAACAGCATTAGCACGTTAGTCGTTGATTATTCACAGCATTGCTTATTCTAAACATGTTCATAATTACTATTAGGAATTTAAAAATATTTTTTACCTATCCTTGAAAAAAAATCATGCTACGTGCTGAACAAATCTCGGGAGCCTAAGAACGGCACACCTAAGATCAAAATGTTTTTTCAGTTAACAGAACATCGTATTCTGTTAACTAAAATAATATATATTTCTATTCAGGGATTGTTTAAATCCGTTTTAACTAGTTTGTGACTTTCTAAAACATTGATATTTTAACGAAGATGCTACACAGAAAAGTAATATACGAATTTTTAATTACGAACATAACCGTAAAAATTGATATTTTTGGTAATCCCATTTAATTCAACTGCACTTACATGTACCTACATGCTACCTATACATATACTGTTTAAACCTACCGACCGAGCGTGACGCTATGTTATCATTTTATTGACCCGTGAGCCAGCAGAGCTAGCGCGTTCAGTGCCTACTCAAGGATGATATTAATTTCGCTCTCAGTTCAAGGGAATGGTGGAGATGGACTTGATGTACTTATAGTACGACACAACTTAGAAGGCGCGCAGCAAAGTAATGTCGTGTCTATTATTGTTTAATCCACGCGCCTTCTGAGTTGTGTAAACCGGTACCTACTATTACAATTATTCGTTACACAAGAAAGGGGAATCCATCCATAGTTTCAAATTCGGGTTACAAAGACTGAAACCAGAACTGATCCGATTTTGACAATAAACTTGCGTCCATAAATAGCTGGCGTAGTTTTTAGACATCTTCTACAAACACAAGATACCTACCGAATAATTTATTAGCGCTAAGGGCTATTTGTGCAAAATATCATGTGATTAGGTTATAAGTAGTACGACTACTACACGAAATTATTGCAACTGTACAGTTTCGTATTTCAGTTTTGTCATTGAGGTCTAATACTTAATGTTCCTTACGTGATTTTGATGTTTTTCCCCAAAATTTGATAAACGAAAAAGCGAGTTAAGCACCAAAGTATTTCATGTACCTATTGCAAGAATTTCGAGGACCTTAAACTGTCGCAAGATGTGCTACAACTTTAGCTAACTTTTAATTATCCATACTTATACGTACCTACGCTTAGCTACGCTACGATAACGGTTAACATTGTACCTAGGTATAAACCACATAAACTAATGAATGAATCCTATCTAAGGATATATATTTGAACAAAGAAATTACCGATTGATTGGATATTTAATTGACGTTTTGGAAAGGTGTCAAACGGCACTGTTTAGTTTCATAACCACTATTATGTAACGCATTTATTAGCATTCATTAAATTTTATATCTAAGTTTACACTGTACAGAACAAATTAATTATAATTTATAATATTAGTTCTTTGTATATTTTTCAAATATAACGAAATTTTAAATTAGCTATGTATTTTATTTGCTTTCTGAATATCCCAGCGGCACTATAGCTGACCCGGCGAACTTCCTCCCGCCTGACAATTAATGAATGACGTGAGCTGTCAATTGCGGAAGATGGCGGAAGCGAATTCATTTAATATCATATTTTCTGTAAATTTTTGCGTGATTTTTAAAATATTTTAATGACTATATTTTCCTATTCGGGGCGGAGACAAATCCAAAAAATCAAAGATCATCGAAATCGCTTCGGCTGTTCTTGAGTTAAGTGGTGTAGTGTAACTAACACGACTTTGTTTTATATATACACAAGATATACCTACTTAGGTAGGTCCCTACAGTACAGTCGCCATCAGGTAATATATGAAAGCAAACAATGTGTTATGAATTTTAATTCTTATATTTAAACGCGCTAATGTTGCAAGTATATTTCTCTCTTTATTTATTTATCCAAGCGATCTCAGAAACGGCTGTAACGGTTTGGACGTAATCTGGAATATGGGTTTACGAGGGCGACAAATCGATCTAGCTAGGTCTCATATCTGAGAAAACTCGGTTTTCGCTATTTTCACCCGAGCAAAACTCGGTCGCCTAGGTCCTGGAATTTAAGCTTCGAGCAAGGTGTAAACTACAGCTCGAGTCACGACTGGTGAGTCCTAGAAGCCTCGTATAATAAAGCCCCGAAAGTCATCATCATCATTTCAGCCGAAAGACGACCACTGCTAGACATAGGCCTCCCCCAAGGAGCGCCACCTCAGACCGGTTCTGTGCCAGTCGCATCCACCGCGTTCCGCGACCTTTACAAGGTCGTCACTCCATCTTGTTGGAGGCCTACCGACCGCTCGTCTACCGGTTCGCGGACGCCACTCCAGAACTTTCTGGCCCCATCGGCCATCACTCCTGCGAACAGTGTCACCCCGCCCACTGCCACTTAAGATTCGCAATTCGCAACGCATTTTAATTTGAGTCTTATTCATTCTCTGAATATAAGACTCAAATTAAAATGTTCGTTTTGCTGCAACGAGCCCGAGCGCAGAAACCTCGATTCTTTAGTCCTCAAGCTTTAAATCCTATAGAATACATATATAGATTTGCAGCTTTAAAGTCCTTAAATCTTTAAAGAAATTATAACAATCTATGACATACCTACTTATTTGATTATTTGTTAACTATTTTATACGTTAATACTTTTTATACCTATGTTAACGCGATTTTTGCAAACGAACATCCCTTCAGCGCCTGCACTATTAGGGATTGACCAAAGACCGTGGATTTGAAAATGGGGCCCCCACCGATAGCACAAATTTCTCGAAGTTACTTGAAATAGGTACCTACTCTCGATATCGATGAATCTTCGATGAATAATGGGCTCAACACTGGATGTCAAAATCTCGTAGTCATAAGTCATAACTGAGAGTCACAATGACTGCTATGACATTGCTGGTTGTCATTGTATATATTTTATAGTATATATTTATTGTATTAAATTTTTTGTTGAATAACGGTTTACTACAATGTTTTTTTAAACTATACTTGTGGAGTCTTATAGTTTACGTGCAAACCTACATTTGAAATGGATACTGAAGGTGATCTTCGAAAGTCTGTATATCATCATATCATTACGTTGTAGGCGTGTTAGTTTAATTTTTTCACTTCTCATGCTCTTAAAATGTTACTTTAGTCTCTGCACATCGGGACTAAAGCTCTTTTTTAGTCTCTAGGGACTAAAGTATTTTTTTTTTAATTTACATTGGAAACCCGCCTAAACAGCCAACCACAGAGTTTGTGAAAGGAGGATTATCCCCATTTCCAGTGAACCTAGACAATTTCTAGGGCGTGAAAAAACGATTTAATTTCGTGAAACACGATTTAATGATTACGAATACCTATGAATATTCTTTTATTTAAAGTGAATTCATTTAATAATGCATGACCCAATTAGTTTTTCACTTCTCATGCTCTTAAAATGTTACTTTAGTCTCTGCACATCGGGACTAAAGCTCTTTTTTAGTCTCTAGGGACTAAAGTATTTTTTTTTTAATTTACATTGGAAACCCGCCTAAACAGCCAACCACAGAGTTTGTGAAAGGAGGATTATCCCCATTTCCAGTGAACCTAGACAATTTCTAGGGCGTGAAAAAACGATTTAATTTCGTGAAACACGATTTAATGATTACGAATCTTGTTTTATTTAAAGTGAATTCATTTAATAATGCATGACCCAATTAGTTTGAAGTTTGAATCTATTGGCTAAATATCATTCAAAACGTCACGTGATAAAATACAGGTCAAGTGCGAGTTGGACTGGCGCACCGAGGGTTCCATACCTACAAACTTGATGATGCAAATTTAACAATACAAACTTATTATTTGCGGTTGGTGAAGTAGACGCGGCTACTGCGCCAACCGCAAATGATAAGTTTGTAAGAGTACATTGGCTTTTTTGCATCAAAATAAATAATATTTACGTTTATCAGATTTATTCCTGTACGTGTGCTGTAAGTTGCTTCTGGTCAAATTTCATGATTCTAGGTCATCGGAAAGTAGCCGGTTATCTTCTTTGTTATAATAAATATCGTAATTTTGTATGAAACGTCGTTTTTTTTCCTCGCATTAGAAGTGAAAAGCAGAGTGTTTAACGCGTGACTAAACAATCATAATGACACTCGAACTATAGCCACCCTCGCCCTGCTCGGGTGGCTAAACATCTCGTGTCATAATGGCTTGTTTTAGTCCCTTGGTAAACAATCTACTATTATGGCAGTTGAAAAATATTATATTGCCCATGGGTCATTCAGAAATATATTTATAACACTGTGGGCAAAACTTACCATCTTATGTTCTTTACTTATCTTATACAGTAATATTTATATTTTATTATTAGATATGCCGGGTTGTTAGGTTAGGTTACTGCCCCGAGGTGACGTGAATGCGAAGATATGTTCAATTCAAAGCCGAGATATACCGTGGATTATTATCCATATATTATCTATATATTATAAGTACCTGGGCGACCGAGCTTCGCTCGGGTGGAAATAGCTAAACCGAGTTTTCTCTGATATGAATCCTAGCTAGA
Organism: Aethes cnicana; assembly: GCA_963971205.1. Lineage (NCBI taxonomy): Eukaryota > Metazoa > Arthropoda > Insecta > Lepidoptera > Tortricidae > Aethes > Aethes cnicana. The sequence continues at coordinate 9,724 of CAXARK010000152.1, forward strand.
TCGATTTATCAAATTATCACCCCCGTAACCCCTATCCTCCAAATAGGTCGTTAGAGCCGTGAGATTGCTTCTATAAATAAATAAATACAGATATATACAAGATTTGCGCACTTCAAGTATAAGATATTCATTACGTGTAGTGCTAGTCGCAGTCGATGTGGTATGGCCTGATGCTAGGTCTACCACCTAGGTTGTACCACCGTCTTTCCCCGCTAACCTGCCGCCAAATAGCAGTGCTCGCACTGCACTGTTGTGTTCCTTCCGGTAGGAGGTTAAAGGCAGCCGGAGAAATTCCTGGCACGGGTAGGCAATGCATTCGATATCTTATGGTTTCTTAATAAGGAATCATAGGATTTCGGTGTTCATGGGCCTCAGTGACCACTTACCATCCGGTGGGCTGTGCGCTCGTTTGCCTATACCAGCGACATGAAAAAAGAAAAATGTCCCTTGTCTTTAAAAAAGTACCACACAGAATAAATTCGTTGAAGACACAGTTTTAATTTAAGTACTTGTTTTTGGTAGAGGATTGCAAATGCACCCGAATAGTCGGCCACCTGGAGGACGTGCGGTGGCAGCTGTGGCCGCGCGCGTACGAGCCGTCGCCGGGCCCGCTGGCGCTGGGCGACTGGTCGCGCGACCCCCACACGTGGCTGCATTACGTGGAGAGCACCGACGGCCTGCTGCCTGGCGACGATGTGCTGCTGTACGTCTAGCCTCATGTAGCTTCGTATCCCTCGATCTCACTGATGTGTTGCGTAGCGTATCCAAACACTACATCCACGAGATACTTAAACAAGCAAAACCGCTAAGTAGCGCAAGTCTTGCCTTGCCAAAGAACAATTTCATCTTTGTAGAACAACACACAAGAGAGCGTTAGATTTCGCACTCGCCAGTATCGCCTCTGTTGAGACTCGCCAGCTCAATGTGTTTGTCTCTTAGTTTGATGGATTGCGATTAAGTACGTGACCTGAGACCGTTTTTTCCTGTAGAAAATTTCAATTGAAAAAAGGTATTTTGTGTTAAACACAAGCGTCCCGCGGCATTTGGTAAGTACGCTGGATTGGTGACGCCAACATTGCCAACCTCAGTTCTGCGGTTCCAGGAGTACGGACACGCGGTACTGGTCGATCCACGACGTCCAGCGCTACAGCCTGCTGCAGCTGCACTGCGAGCAGGTGCTCTTCACGCACCAGTACCCCAACCTGCGCATGCCCACGCGCCTCGGCAGCTACTTCTGGAGGACCAACACAGCGATGAAACTGCCCACACGGGACTATCTCAAGGAGTTCCATAGATCGTTCGAAGTTACATTGAAGGTCAGAATCTTTAGAATCAAATTATTGTTTTTTTTTAAATGTCGTTAGTTGGCAAACGAGAACACAGGCCACCTGATGGTAAGCGGTCACTGAAGCGCATGAACACAGAAATCTTATGATTTCTTATTAGAATCTAACTTATAAGATCTCCAGGTTATCTTTCCATTCATCAACTAATCCGGGTGATATTTTTCAGAAAATGGAGGCAAAACGATGTCAGATGGATCGGCTCATTATCTCCGATCAACTAATAAAACTCAACTGTCTCGATTACTTTAAGAGGAAAACGTTTTTCCGCATACTTAACAATATTCTAAGGTAAGTGAGTAGGTAGGTACCTATTAAACCTTCATCCCCGCACAACTTTATTCCGTTAGAACTCTGTTAATTGGTGATACAGTTGAGATGAACTGATGCTGATGGCTGCTGACCATACCTATTGTCGAAAACTAATATTTGCACCAACAGTGGTATTGCCTTTGGCAATTGGTTTGCATTCACCTAGATAACCGGTTAGTTTTTCAATACGAAATTGTTTTGTTGTTGATTGTTGTACGAATTGAATTGATTGTTGTGTGCGGCACTTGTCATGAGATTGTTTAGCACAGGCATACTTACTCTTAGCAGTCCAAACTATCTACTAACTCATTCAGAGAATTCATTTAGAGAAGTGACACTACTTATTGTCTTGGAGATCGCAAACCAAATAACCAAACGCAATACTACACTAACTACTGCAGTATAAAGTAGCGCGGGAGCTCATGCGAGCGAAAACTGACCGTATAGCGACTTCTGCTACTGACTGTACAGATGAGTCATACATACTATTCATATTTTAGCCGTGTAGCCTCGTAAACGCATACTGCTACAAAGGTTTGAAAGTGGGTAATCGAAGTCCGTGACGGTAGGTCCCTATTTGTGCCTTGTAGTTTCCAGGACCGGCTGCAACTGGTGTCGCTCGAGAACCTGTGCTGCAAGCGGCTGGAAGGCGTGCGGCTGGTGCAGCAGCTGGCCTCCTTCAACGCAGACTCGCTCAAGTACCTGTTCCTCTGGCGGTTCGTGCTGCCTAACGAGAATCCCATCCTCGTGAACTACTCCTATATTGAAGGTTCGGCTGTAGCTTGAACCACCTAAAATATGTAAAGCATAGTTCCGTCCAAACATTTATTAATATTTCAAGGCCAGCGGTCGATCGCACACGGCCGTAGCAGCCATAGTCGCTACTTAGATAATGAGAATAAAATTGTGGAACCGCTTCTTTACTTGCAGTGTGCGGGATCTAATCTAATACAAAATGTACGCAGCGAAGTGCCTTCCGGCGAGCGGCAGATTTTTTCTGTCAGGTTTTCTTAGAATGTGCGGTCGGTCTTAGCGTGAACTCGTAACATACGAATACTAAAAAGAACAATAAATGGCGCAACGCAAGTGGGAAAATTAAGTTTTTAGTTGACGCTAACTAAGGAAGTTCCTCCAAGAAAGTTTCAAGGCTTTTAGATTTTATTATTTTCCAGTTACTTAGCATGTGCAGGCCGTGGTGGCCTAGTGGTTCGAGCTACCGCCTCTCATGTAGAGGGTCGGGGGTTCGATTCCGGCTCGCACCTCTAAGTTTAAAAATTCAATTTGAATTTACTACTGAGCTTTTCGGTCAAGGAAAACATCGTGAGGAAACCTGCACGCATGCGCTATGCGAAGTAATTCAAAGATGTGTGTGAAGTCCCCAATCCGCACTGGGCCCGCGTAGGGGCTATAGCCCAAACCCTCTCGTGATGAGATGAGGCCTGTGTCCAGCAGTGGGCCGTAAATAGTAGTAGTAGGTACTTAGCATGTTAAACATTGAAAGCTGCATTTAATACGATAGGACCTGGGCGACCGAGCTTTGCTCGGGTGAAAATAGCTAAAACCGAGTTTTTCAGATATGATACCTAGCTAGATCGATTTGTCGCCCACGTATACCCCTATTTTCCAAATTTCGTCTAAATCGTTAGAGCCGTTTCTGAGATCGCTTGGATAAATAAATAGAATACAAGAATAACGCGTTTAAAGTATAATATAGGTAAAGAAATAACAAAACTCTTTGGTTTTTGAACTGGCCAAAATACGCTGTCGGTGAGATGTAGGTGTATGTCAATGGATGGATGACATAAACAGTCAAACGAAATGTGACGAGACGACGCAAGATTACTTTTATAATAAAATATATATTAAATTATTAAAAAAAAGTATAATTCTTGGAAAATTTACGGGCAGATAACCAATAATTTATCAAAATGTTCAACTTTATCCCGTTCGCGATGCTGTTACCCAGCATGAAGCTGGCCTACATGCTGCTGCCTGCGCTCGGCCTGTTCAGCATATGTGGCATATATATCACCAAAGCATATTCTAAATTCAGTCAGCTGTTGCATACTCAAGCCAATCCTATGGTTGAAGACGTTATTAACAAATAGAAAATCTCATGAAAAATCGTAAATTGTAATCCGCCATCACGTATTAATCCCGTTCACATGGTTACAAGCATGTTACAAAGAAGTTGCCATGGCGACAAACTTTGTTACTTTCGATTTAACAATGGCCACAGACGAAGAGAAAACTAAATTAGCAAAGCTCCTAAACGGATTAGAAGTTCCCGAAGTGAAGCTGACCGAAAGGTGTTCGGATTTAGTGAAAATATTTCACGAGAAGTTTAATAAAGAGGTAGAGGAGGAGGTGATGCGGGAAAAGGACCAGAACCCTGATGAAGTATACGAGAACCCGTACAAAGTAGACCGGACCCTGCTGGAGGAGAACGACAGAAAGCTGAGTGATCTTCTCGCTGATTGCAAACGGTTAGAATTAAAGTTTGACCACGAATTCGGCAAACCTCGCCATATTGTGGCTTAAATAATGAAATGAAATACTCTTATTTGCCAAGCTAAGTAGTGATTCCTATTAAGAGTTTAAAATGTGCACACGCGTGGCACAAACGCTTACTATTTGCTCATGTTGACTTCGCAATTTAGTGTCGCCATATGAAACGCAGAAATAGCGCTCTCATTGGCAGGTCTGCCGAATTCTCGTAAAACTTTACACAACATATATCTACGAGAAGTTTTGGACGGTCTTTTTTCAACTTTACCTCATTTTATTTATTACAGTATTAAAAAAGCGTTCTCCGATAGTGTGGTTTTGACCGGCGCTGATCCCAAGCGGCCGTGGCGTACGCACTCGAATAAAGAGAAGCTCCTGCGCATCGACAACGAGCTGAAGCAGCACCACGAGAAGGCGGCGCTGGCGATCACGCCGCTGCAGGAGGCGGCGCTAGGCGAGCTGCTGCAGGAGTGCCGCGAGGAGGGCCGCGGAGCCGCGCTCGTGGCGCCCGACCGCCTCCGAGACACCGTCGCCGCCGCCAAACAGAACCTCCCCAACTTCCAATACCGCAAGATCGAGAACGCCACCGCCACGGCCATCTTGCCCGACGCACATGAACCCGTCACGAAAAATGTCAGTGCTTAAATTGTAGCATTGTTGCATTTCAATAAAGTTAATTTTGTAACTAGTTATGAAGCAATGAATTTTTCTAAACTTTCTTTAGGGTTGTACGAGTAATGGATAAAAGTAGATAAAATGCCACATTTCTTAAAGTACCTAATATGGTACGGTAGGGAGGGCTAATGAGTAAAATGATTTTTTTATTAAAAGTTGACCATTCATTCATGCATGTCATATTGGTAATTCTACGATTACATGCCTCCTAACATTCTCTCTGCAGACCTCTATCTTTACATGATAGAAAGCAATGATGGGGCCCACCTACCGTGTAGTCACTTTCTGACCCTATATATCCCTATATAAAGAGCTATGTAGGTAATTGGGTCACTATATTCCTACTAGAAAGGTAGGTTAGCTAGAAAAATATTTGAGTGGGGAGGGTAACTGCGTGTCTGGCAGGCAGCGGGCAGTACATACCGCGGCCGCCGTCGCGGCAGTGCTTCCTGCGCAGCCTGGGCGCGCTGCGCAACCTGCGCGTGCTGGCGCTGGAGTACGCGCACGTGGCGGACTGCTCGGGCGGTGCGCTGCTGGCGCTGCTGCCCGTGCTGACGCGCCCGCATATGCGTCTGCAGGTGACTTTGACTCTCTCTAAGTGCTGCGCGTGCTAGGTAAGTATTTGTTCTAAGACTCTATAATATGATCTTACATGAGCAATTTGACGATGCTGGGTCAGGGACCGGCCTTTTCAATGCTGATTTGGAAACTAGTAAATAACTCCATTTATTTACCTAGGGCCCCGACCCGCCCCCACCAGTGCTTTGCAAGGGCAGTAGAACAACAAATTACACCAAAGCCTTCCTCATGAACCCCTCTATCTATTAGTGAAAACCGCATGAGTATCCGTTCAGTGGTTTTTGACTTTAACGCGAACAGACAGACAGACGCGAGTTTTAGTTAGAGATTTAGTTAGGTCCTTCCTTTCTCGTGTCAGAATTACCCCATCAAACGTGGTCTAGGCAGCCTTAAGTTACTTAACGTAAGTTGTTGAGTGAGTTGATATGACGGCTCGTTTTAGTTGATCTGCCGCGAGGAGCACATCCCTGGGCGTACGGACGCCGCTCTTGGCGCGGGCGGGTACGCCATTCCCGACACCGCCTGGCGACGGGTCGCGGTCGCCTGCCCCGACCTCTACCTGTTCATGGCTTTCTGTAAGATGTTCGTTATGTACGGCTCGGCCGCGACTTCATGCGACCAACGGTAATAGCGAGCGAGATACTTTATATTGATGTCGTCTTTAATCGCTGCAGCGCCGTGATGGACTAGCGTTGATCGTCAAAATGGCGGAATACTTATTCTAAAATGCTCATCGCTGCCGCTGGCCGCGTGAAGTCGTGACTGAACAGTGAGTCGGCAGCAAGAGTAGGTCTGTACACTTGAGGTACGATTTATAATATTTACAAGGGCCTCATTCGGGGTGCAAAAAGGGATTTCATGGGGAATATAAGGAGCGTCGAAACGTCACGACGCTCAAATTAAACTTTAAATCTAGTTAAGTACTTGATTCAGTTTCAACGCCGTAACGTTTTCACGTTCCCTATATAGATTCCCGAATGAGGCGCCTGTTTACTTAGAACAGTCGAAGTCAAATATGAGCTGCACACGCTCTTATTCCCTAATGGTGCGAGCCGGATTCGCTCATGTAGAGAATGTAAATTGAGTTCGAATCCGGCTCTCAAGGCGGTAGGTGAAACAAAGACTACAACACGGCTTTTAAACCAAGCAACGCCACAGGTATATACTTATTTAGGTTAATACGAAAACAGTAGGGAGAATTAGATCAACCACTTTTTATTCGTACGCGTGAAATATAAAATTGCCTATAACTTTTCATTCCGACATCCGATTTTAATCAAACAGCTTATATGTTGCTCCAAATGATGCCCTATCTATCCTTGAAAACTGAATTCAAATCGGTTCAGTAGTTTCAGAGATTAACTCTAACAAACAGACAGACAGACAGAAAAGATTTCTAAAAATCTTTTTTTGAACTATTCTTTCTATGTACAGACACGCCGGGTTCTGCTCTTTTATTATAGTATAGAAGATATATAACAGAGTACTCTAAAAAATGGGTCTATGGGTCTATGGGGAATTAGGCCTACCTATACCTAGTTTGCCTAACGTTATGAGGTTTAATTTGAAAGTAGGTACCTGAGCGACCGAGATTTTCTCGGGTGAAAATAGATAAAAACGAATTTTCCCAGATAAGACCCACTTAAGCCTCTATATTTCAAATTTCATCGAAATTGTTAGTCATTTTCGAGAACGAGGTTACAAATATGTTATTTTATATTTCTGTATATATAGAAATATTGCTCGTTTCGAAGAAAACCACTTAAGTATACTATTTATCATAATAAGCTAAGGTATATATAGCACAATTATAATGTTTGCATGTCTTAACACCTTATATTTTATAATTATTTGTACTTAGGGCAAAGCAATAGTGATACAATTTATTTATTTTAACACCATTATCGCTTCTATGTTTGAGCAAATAAAAGAACTGTGAAATTTCTGGCACAGAGGCATTCCAATCTTAGGCCCCAGGGGCTCTATTCGAAGTCTTAGGGACAGGGAGATTCCCTATAGCATCGCTTACGCGTCACGGCGCTCAAGTTGAACTTTAAATCTAGCTGCTTAAAGATCGGTTTGCAACGCCGCGACGCGTGGGCGATGCTATAGGGAATCTCCCTGTCCCTATTTAAGACTTCGAATACAGCCGCAGGTTAAACAACGCATTCAAGATCTTATGGTTAAGATCGTATTAATGGGGATCAAAGGATTTCGATGTCCATGGGCCGCAGTGACCACTTACCATCAGGTGGGCTGTGCGCTCGCTTGCCTATATCATCGTAATGAAAAAAAACTGACTTTGAAGTAATATCACGAGCGCAGGCCGAGTGCGTGACTACGACAACATCCGGCGGTTCCTGACGCCCAGCATCCCTCTGCGCGAGGCGCACGTGGCGCTCGGCGTCGACCTGGAGCCGGCGCAGCGCCAGGACTCCGACGTCAGCTGCCTCGTGCGCCACCTCGCCTACCGCTACGCTAGCTCTCTGTGTGAGCACAAATACTTGCTGGACGAAACTGTTCACGAGAACATTTCACACGAGCTTTTACCCGCGACTTCGTCTGCGGGGAATTTAACACTATATTTCCAAAGCCCTTTCTCGAGGATATTTTTAAAACCTTTTTCGGGATTACGGGATTTGTGGGATTCCTGGGATTTCTATCCAAAGTCCTCTTCCGGGGTCCCTCTAATGGGATTTCCAGGATAATAGGTAGCCTATAGCTTATTCCAGGTTACAAACTATCTGTTTGCCAAATTTCATGCAAATTGGTTGAGCCGTTTTACCGTGATTGAGCAACAAACATCCAAACTTTCAGCTTTATTATATTACTTAGTAAGATACATTTTGAGACAACAGCCAGCTCGTGCCAGTTGTGTGGCTTACACAACTTAGTAGGCGCGTGGATTAAGCAATAATAGACCTTGCATCAACGGCTTAACGGCTCAGGCATGACTTGGCACGACAGCGGCAGCGCTGAGCGTTTTACTGACATATTGCGCGCGACGGTAGCTAGTAGACGCGCAGCGGTGACCGTCAAGATAGCGTACACCGTAACGATATCCAGGATCTGATTATGCAAATAAATAGTAGCCAAAGTCCCAAATACTACAGTCGAGTTCGCCAATATATACACACTTTTGCACCTTACCACGTTGTAATAAGGTCCAAAAGTGTACCTACACATATTAATGAACTCGAATGTACCTACGGCTTGGTTCTCGGGAATGATTTACCTATAGCTCAAAAAATAGTACCCACCGGCCATTAAATTTCACCGTTCTATCTATAATAGAAGCTGAGATAATCAACCACTTAATATTTTACAAACTTGAGTGATTACTGTGCGAGTTTCCGTGGTAATACTGCCAAATTTCGTACAGTCGAGTTCAATAATATGTGTACACTTTTGGACCTTATTACAACGTGGTAAGGTGCAAAAGTGTGTATATATTGGCGAACTCGACTGTACACCGTTGGCATATCTCGGCTTCTATTGCCTATAGATAGAGTGGTGAAATTTGACGATCGTAGGATACTATTTGGGTAAAATTTTTTGAGCTATAAATCATTTCCGACAACCAAGCCGTTCCAGAGATCCACGCGGTTTACGCCAGCTTGACGCTTGGTAGCGTACACCGTGAACAGGCCTTATATTTCGAAAAGTTTAAGGGTACTATTTTGTTAACCTAGATATTCCGTAGGTACTATTTATTTGCATAATCAGATCCTGGATATAGTTACGGTGTACGCTATCTTGACAGTCACGCGCAGCGGGTGTCACGATCCCGCAGTGTGTCCGTAAAACTCTCGCCGCTGCCGCTGTCGCGCGAATACGTGTCACAAACGTGCCAGGATGTTTCAAACACTAGGCTATAAGTACGTAAATGTGGCTATACGTAAATAAAATTATTCTAGTATCTAATATCCAGGTACCCTGAGCATCCACCAATGGCGATCCGCGCACTTCCCGCTGCGGCGCGTGTTCGAGCTGATGCCGCGGTTGGTGCGCTTCCACTACGTCGGCCGCGTGCAAGACGAGGTGGACCTCAAGCGCATGCTGCAGATCGTCGCCTGTGGGGTCTGCCACAGTCAGTTGCTTGGCTCGATTTCATATTACTTGAAAATGCTCTTTCATCATTTCCATCTGCGACAGACTAACCTTCACCAATCGTTAATACCAATATGTCATACAAAGAAACTATTTCCTAATTGCCACATTAGTATGTATGTTAAAAAAAAACTAAAATCCTTACCTTCACATTAGTGTGAAGTGATGATAATGGCGATAAAAATAATCGACGAAAGATTTCGATTAAGATTGAATGAAACTTAGTTTTATTCGACTAATTTCACGATTAAGCCTCGATTACATCTCGATTCAAAAGTTGTTATATCCTGAAAATGATCCAGTTCCAAAGGTTTTGTCAAGCAAAGTGCATCAAAAGAAACCCGTACTTGATGTGTATATCTTTGTTAGTTTAAGCGTTTGACGTTATCACGTAAAATTATCGACCATGAACCGATTTACAGAACCAATTTTTACCTATTTATTTGATATTTATCAAATAATGAAAAAATTAACCAATAAAAATTGTGATCAAATTAGTTGGAAGTTGTACGACTAACATTGATTAACGCATTCACCGCCACCGACGCATATGTGCGTTTTGCTGACTTTCCCGCAGTGCCTTGAACGCACATGTGCGTTGCAATGTTCCCTATGACAGATGTGGCACCTGGCGAAAGTTCGTAAAACAGAAGTGGCAGTGAATGCCTTAATCGTAATTTCAAATCGTTAGTTGCGAATAAATGGGTTAACAATTGTTAGTAGATTACATTTTGCCATCTCTATTGTGACAAGTGTGAAGGTGCGAGTCATTCGCAGAAAGCTTGTGGCGGGAATTTATGAATTTTCGTAATCTATACTACTTGAAATTCTGAAATTCCCGCCTCAAGTGAATTGAACCACCTTAATGATGAAACTCAGGTAGACGCACGGAAGGTTAATTTAATAAGTAGAATGGATACGATGTTTCCCTTTCAGAGTTAAAACATTTGAAGATACAAATTCAGGATGAAGAAGCTCGCCGCGACTATTGGAAGAGTGCTGTAAAAAGTTTAAGTGAAGAATTTATTGATGTAATGGATTTATATGAGATTAATTTTTGTATTAGCATATATAAAAGTTAAGTTTAATAAAAGTACGGATTATAATTGACGGTCATTTCTTCAATCATGTAGGTACCTGCTTTAGAACCTGGGCACAACCAAGCTGTAGCCCGGGTGCAAAAATCTGATGATCTTCCTCAGACTCGAGGCCTCTAGCTAGGTATACCTATCGTTATATCACCCCCGTAAACTCCTATTGCACCGCTGTTGATAGTGGGCACGATGACAGCGCCAACTAGCGGATGCGAATCCGACGGCGCGATATACAACCGCACTCTTTGGTCGACCGTGAAAATGCCGTGAAAGAGAAGACTTTCACGGTCGACCAAAGTGCGGTTGTATATTGCGCGGAAGGGCGGGCATTATTGGACTACTGGGGAAAAAAATCTCATGAGGCTACGGAGTACGGGAATAGGCCAACCGGCATCGGCATGGCTTTTGCAATTTTTTTCATAAAACAATGTTTTTTTCATAAAAAGTTTATTTACATAACATACATATTAACTGACAAGAGTAGTTATAGTAATAAAAAATAAACTCAGTAGCGGCGTTTAATACGGAAGTGATAGACGAAGGCGGCCGGCGCGGATCGCACACAGTCGATGCACAATGGATTTATAAAAATCTCTGCTAACTGAGGCACTATAATATAATTATAACTAAAGAATAAAATATCTAATAAAATAAAAGTTACAATTTATAAAGAATGTTCTAATTGTAATCTTGAACTGAATTTCTTTCAATAAAAGGGTGTGTAAATCGTTTACGAAATTCATAAGGCATGAAAATATACATAAAACCAATCAAACAATGGCCAAATGAACATTTATCTTTTTTACAATTTTAAGTTACCTTTTAATAATTAGTTATGTCTACCAATAAAAACAAAGTGATAAACATATTCAATATTATAAAAACATTCAACATGATGAACTCAACATAGTTCAGTTAAGGATTTGGAGACAACCATTATTTAACATTGTAGGTTTTATTTATCATTTATTTATATTAAGATTATTGCTTCGTTAATTTAACAGCCTTTTGCCGTCATTTACGTAGAAGACGTTTATATTATTGATTCTGTTAAATATATGTATTTTATTTCTATCTCCCCGTAATATATGTTCCATATAAAATATTTCTCTATCTTTTTCTATAGACTTATTTATACCAAGATTTTATAGAACACAGAAACATTTATTGCTGAAGTGTAGCCTTGTTCAGTAAGACCATTATATAAAACATGAATTACAAGGGAGATTTGGGACTTAAGGTAGCAATGTAAATTTTCAATTGCTTTGCTTGATTACAAAAATAATGGTTTTGATTTTCAATTAGGACAAAATATATAAATTAACTCTCACCACCATGTATATCAACGTAGCATCTCATAAATAAGTCAATCAAATAAGTTTTCAATCAGCGAGAGTTACCCGGATAAAAAAAAACTTTAGATATCAACTGTAGCAAATAATTTAAAATTAATCCATCCCATGCATATTTGCTCTCAAGTATATTTTCAAAGTTTTAGAACCATTATAAATAACTATCGCTTTAAAAAATATCATACAACTTTTCTAGCATGTTAGTAAGCATTACATAATAATAATATTCTATTATTCTATGAATTCAGTGTAGGTTGATTCTAGTATATAAAAATATAGAAGACATTGTAAGCG
>CAXARK010000153.1:0-33954 GCA_963971205.1 Aethes cnicana
AGCTTATCTGGAAAATGTGTAATAATGTGACTACGAAAACGCTCTTCGCTATTATTAACCACACAAATTTATAACCTAACATTTACTAAGTTCTCAGCGATCAATCCGGCTAGGCTCTCTTGATCGTTCGCGTCGCATAGGACATTGTAAGATTCGAACTTAACGTATCAGGAAAAAAATTACAAATATTAATGTTTTTGTCATACCAAGTGAAAAAGGGAGGAGAAGCAGATGCAGTAGAGAGAGACTCACGGGAGTATGTTCTTGGCCACGGCCTGCATGACGAAGAGCGCGGCCTCGGTCTTCTCCCAGGACAGGTCGGCGGCCAGCGCCGCGCACATCTGCCGGAACACGGCGCTCGACCCCACGATGAACACCACGTCCTTGATCACCTCCGTCACCTTCAGCCGGAACTCCTGCGGGCAGTGTCCAGAGTCCAGGGAGACACGCAAACCTCTTCACCGTGCCTTAAGAAATGGTTCTAGCAACGTATATCATATGTCCATTTGCTAAAACATAGACCTCCTATCCATCTCTTAGTAAGTTTTACCTTAGTAATTTTGAACAACTATTATGTAGCTGACTAAATCTAAATGCCCATAGGCAGACAAGATCAATTTTGCACTTCATGCATAACTACGAAGCAGTGAAACCACTATTTGAGCCAAAGAATTTCATCCACTCACATAGAAATCATCTCCCTCGTCCGGCAATTCAGCAAGATCAGGCTCCAGCTGGCAATGCCGCGCTAGGGCCTCGATGAGCCTCTCTATGTGAGGCTTGAAAGCATCCGTCAGTGGCTGGTAGTCCCGCCGGTACACATCCTCCGACAATCTGTACCAGAGGTTGAAGGTTATCTCTGCAACCTGAAACGATAATTACATGGTTTTGAAATATCATGAAATCAAATTGTTTGTCATCTTCCTTCACTGCCGCAAGCCTACTAGACATTTATTTTTGTACTAAGAAAAACAATAAGTGGTAGTAATACAAACTGTAGTAGTTCATTCATTTACGTTTTTTTTACTAATATTATCTAAATTTTCTTTCAGTAGAATTTGAAGATTTAGATAAGGAATATCATAAGCCAATTTAAACACCAATTCACCACTGCAAATTTTCTTAACTATTTACTTTATGAAATCTTAACTATATATTTAGAAAACGATTATTATCATCACATTACCTCATAATCATGATGCCCCACACAGATCAATGTTAATTCTAGAGACCTTGTTGCAAAATGTGTCTGTCCAGATGCCATTGCTGCTATTATTTTCTCTAAAAATGTCTCGGCCAACTCTGTGAATAACCGAGCAAAATTGTTGACTTTCTCCTCTTCTTCATGAGCCACTGCTATATGATAACATTCTTCCAGGGCCGATACACTGTCAAATAACAGCCTCTCAATGTCCTCGTTATTGTTATTCTCCTCCAAGCTGTGCAGCAGAGAGCACAAGCAATCCGAGGCTGCATCGTGCAGAGTATTTATACAATTGTAATCCCTCAACACTTGTAGACAATATGCGATCACTGCATTCTGAGGCACTTCCTGTATATTCACTGCCCTAACCTGTATCCAAGAGGTCAGACATTTAATAATTTTAAGAGCTAATTGAGTGTTCTGTGAATTTGTTATACTTTCTTTTAAAAAACTAGTCACTATATCCGTGTTTGATCGTAAATCTGTCCTTATCTCTTCTCGTCTATTTTCACCTAGTTTCAAACTTGGGGAGTCAATCTCTTGTGGCAGAACAGTTAGGATTTCTAGTAAAGCCGTGTTGTTTTTGTTAGAAAATGATGTTATTAGGTCACTAGTACAGTTCTGCCACGAGGGCATTTGTAATGCTAGGTCGGCTAGGGCTAGAGACAGTTGCGTGAGAATGGCTTGACTCGTCTCTGGCATGTCGCCGCGCAGGTGCGCCACGAGGGAGTCGCGCAGGGAAACCCTGGCTTCCTCGGGTAGTTCAGACAAGTTGTGCTGGACTTTTGATCTCATCGTTTGAGCAGCAAAGTAACACGAGTGGACGTCTTTCTTCTGCTGCAGCAATTCGTCCGCGATCTTCCATGAATGTATCTGAAATATAGCAAAATGATCACTTGAAACTTTCAAATCAAAACTTGTTCAATCCATATTTATAACAGAGTCTGGTTGATGTTGATGGTCTGAATTACATTTTAATTGGTCATGAAAAGCTACTTACCGACTTTTGCACCTCCCCTAACCATTTGGAAGCTTTTTCCTTTTCTGTTCCATTGGGGTTATCATACAGGGCGCTTATGGCCTGGTAAATAGTGTCAATTGACGGTATATCCATACTTTCACTTCTGACTCGAGAGAGAATCAGACACCACACTTTAGAAACACTGAAAACAGTATAAATCACATACTATTATACGTAAAAAACAACTAAATATCGAAGAAAAGTTGCAAACAATCAACCAAGTGAAAATGCTCGAATGAAGTCGAACGATGGGATTTAATTTATAGTCTGTGGCACTCTATTTAAATTATTGCAAGGTAAAAAAAAAATTGACGAGAGAGATAAATCACACAAAAACCGTGCTTAACAAATTAATATATATATATATTTAGAATTTTACTCACATTTTAGTTAGCATTTTTTATGTTATTTCAGATTTTTTTAGTATGATAGACTCACGGAGTGCGTGGTTGCAATAGTTTTTAAAACGCAGTGTGCTAGCCCGACCAACACCATTTTTTTAAATCGAATTACTGCAGGCACAGATCATTTGTACAAACAGCAATGTTGTTAATTTTGAAACTTCATTTTAGATTTAGTAATTCATTTTAGTAATATCATATTCATAATAGCGCATTTTATTCATATTGAAAGTAAATGAATACATATGAAAACTAAATTTAGAAAAGTTTGAAGGTTATTTAAAGATTATATTCGTTCCGTTCCTTTCGCTCACCAGGTCCAGGTAATTCAATCGATTCAAAGGTGTCACTTTGATTTGATACAAAAACTACATATACACACACACCAATGTTTCCCACGACCTCTTTAATTATTCGGGGTATTTCTGCATTTACCACGCGAACGGCAAGAGCACTGCACACGTCTCAGTTAGCGATGGCTCCTATTAAGGTGGGTAATTTAGTTTTAATGTATTATGTAACTATGAGCTAATATAAACAAGGTGTAACTCTTAGGTTGGTGATAATTTGCCGGCGGCGGATTTGTTCGAGGATTCGCCGGCGAACAAAGTGAACATTTGCGAGTTGACGTCCGGGAAGAAGGTGGTCCTGTTCGCGGTGCCCGGCGCTTTCACGCCGGGCTGCTCCAAGACGCACCTGCCGGGCTACGTGGAGCGCGCCGACAAGCTGCGCGCGGAGGGCGTGGACGAGCTCGTGTGCGTCTCCGTCAACGACCCCTACGTCATGGCGGCCTGGGGCGCGCAGCACAACACCAAGGGCAAGGTAACACTTCCTATTTTGTTTCACTACCTTGATATTTTGGTGATGTGTTTCATATGTCCTGTTTAAACTACCTTCACCACTAGTAAGTTAAGCTTTTATCTTTTTATACCATCCCTTTATATATTTTGAAGATATTACATTTAATTTTCGTCATATCTGTCTGTCCATGCCATGCCGAAATGACTTTATTAATGTCAAAGGTTATCTATTTATTATCATGGTAAAATAAAGAATTATGTCCAATATTTTCCTGCAGTGACACTGAAATTTCTTGTTTGGATTTCCAGTAAACCAAACAGGAAATTGACCATTTAATTATTCATACTTAACAGCGACCTTTACAGGATAAACTATACTTTACTTTACCAACTGTTGTTGTTTACCTATTCTTCAGTTCACCGAGAGTATGTTCCTGATTGAAGTAATATTATTTGGAACTGGTACCACCAGTACATAAGCTCCTGTAGAAAGTTAAGTTTCTTAGTGGGATCGCATTATCTGTCAGTCCATCAGTATTTAAGTAGGTACTTTTAATAAGTTAATTATTTTTTTAGAAATAGTCTTGGTCATTTAAAGGTTTGAGATTGCATTAAGAGGGTTTATTCCAAAAGTTATATTTACAGAAACGAAATACTGCGAGAGACGAAACATTTAGGTTAGGTTAGGTTAGAGTATGAATATTTACAGAAACGAATTGATGATAGCAAATAATAGTAGTTCAAATGACTATTATGGTAAAAAAAAATATTTCTACGCTATGAATAATTATCGCTAATAAGTTTTATGACTAATGTAAAAATTCACATCAAACGTTATGTCAGAAAATTTTAGGATCAATTACATTATGACCAATGATAGTTCTGGGTACTGATTGGTATGACTAATGATAGTTCTGACCCACGACTATTATGCCTTACGAAATTAGATAATTCGTTTTTATGGCTTTTTATATTATTACTAACGGCATTATGACTTACAATAATTATTACCCAAAACATAATGACTTCTGAAAATCGGAACTTCGATGTTATGTCAGTCAATATAGACCCAACAGACAGAGTTACTTTCGCATTTATAATATTAGTATGGATTATGGCTCGAATCGGGCTGGCTCGTCCGGAGAAGTACCACACTAACAGAATATCAGCGTGAAGTAATAGTTCGCTATTGCGATTCGTACAGTGAGTGAGAGGACCGGGGGCCTGTCCTCTTCCCTATCCTTCTATCCCATCTTCCCTAATCCCATGTCCCCTATCCTCCCTTATCCCATACGCTCTATCCTCCCCTTTCAAGATCGGCAACGCATTGTTGAAGCCTCTGGTGTTACAAATGTGTACATATAGGTGGCTGTGACCACTTACCACCAGGTGGGCCGTCTGCCTTTTTACATAAAAAAAATATATTTGACAGCTATTTGCGACATTGCCAACTTTCCGAACGAACACTCTTAAATCCACATGAAAAAAATAGTAATAGAAAGTCATTGTCAGTCAGTGTTTTAGAAGTTTAGAACACACTTGTGGCTATTTTCTGGACCCTTGGAGACTATACATCTCGGAGATCTTAGATTTAAGTTTAACTTAGGGACTATACATCTCTTCAATGTAATTTTAGTACGTACCTATATGTATAATTTATACATTTAATGTAAATTTTGTAACTACATATGAGGAAATTTTGAAAAAAAGGCCTTCTGCTTGAGTTTGTTGCGGCGCTTCTTCTCAAGCAATGGGTGACGTGTAAAAGTGCCCCTATGTGGCCAATTTGCTGAATAAATTATTGAATTTGAATTTGGGGTTTACAACGAAACATAATAGTTTTAGCTCTGAACCCTAATATAATAGTGAAAGATACTTAACTCCATCCAAATCAGTCCACTTCGACATGAAAATGACATACAAACAAACACGTTTTCTCATATTTTATAATATTAGTATAGAAGTATGGAATTAGAAATTCTAGAGTAAAACTGCTGATTGTTTATTCTACTCAGTTAGGGATGACGACAACTTTTTGTTTCTTAGTCTATCAGGAAGATTATTGAAAAGTACTGGACACGTATTTTTTCTTTTTTCACGTAATCAAACATACGGAGATATATTGAGTTGATATGACGCGTGGCGTCACGGTTGGGTACGATTTATACCTAACGGTGACGTAGTTAGCCCCCACTCTCCAACTTTAATGCGTTTTAACTTAGTCATTCTTTGTCAATTTGATAAAACAAAAAATACGTGTCTAATATTTTCTTATTACCAGACTGACGGACTAATTAGAACTTCGATTTCTTCACCCTGTCGTCATCCCTATTACGTCTGTCTCGGACCAGACTCGGTGGACAGACAACAATGACAACATACCTACCAGTGAATATGGAATAAGGTTTTAAACATATCTACAGATGTAGAACCTTTTATGTTCAGGCAATAACTCGCTATAGGTCTAATAGGTCGCTATGGTGACATTGTTTCTACGATTCGTGCGTGATCAATATGGAACTCTTTCCACATTGAATATATCATGGAGCTCTAAAAATACTTCAGCTGTCGTAAAATCGATACGACGAACAACGCGACCTTCTTGGCACCTCAATTAAATATGCAGTGGACTTTTGAGCGATATTATAGTCATTGTTTTCCTTTTGTGGTGCAGGCGAGTACAATAGTATTATTTTTGAACCTTACGGCGTTTGAATAAGGTTCAAAATCTGACAGACGTTGTTATTTGATTGCTCTGAAAAGGTGACCTTCATATTTGTTATTTTCCCTCGGTTCGTTACTCGCGTTAATTAATGTTTACTGGAACGGTCGTTTTTAGCGCTGATTAGACGCGATAAATAGCGACGTCATTAGAGTTAGACTATTGTTTTGACTTTCCCACATGACGCCGACTGACGGCGGCTTCGCGGGCCGTCTGTTGCCTTCCATTATGTTATGTTCCAAATAGTTAAGATTATATGAGTAAACTAGCTTCTGTCCGCGACTTCGCGTGGAATTCGGTAATAGCGTCCCCGCGGGTACTAGCTATACGTTGTTCCGGGATAGAAAGTAGCCTATAATTATGTTGACCAGCGTTATAAACTACCCCCACACCAAATTTTGTTGCAATCCGTCCAGTAGTTTTCGAGTTAAATCCAGACATACATACATACAGATATTTTTTCGAGAAATGGTTATTTTGTGTTCAGATTCGTTTATTACTTATAAGTCCCTCGACTTGATAGTTTCTTTTATATTTAAAGTTTCAGACGCGACTTCTTCTACAAGGTTATTATTAGTATTACATATATAGATTGGGTAGAAGCCTCTGATGTGGAACATGCCGCCCGCGGGGTGAGGGGCACGGGACGGGCGTGGAGCGTCCCGAGCTGCAACGCCACCGCACGCAGTAGCTCGGGACCGCTCTCGCCCGTCTCGCCCCTCACCCGCCGGTGTTGAGCCGGCCCGGCCCGGTCGCGGCGCTCCAGTTCGGATGTAGGTATTCGTGTCACGCGGTTTTGATGCTTTTTGAAATGACTACCACTAACTGTTTAAGGCCACAGCTTTAACTACTAGTCATCTGTAAAAGGCAATTAGTTATTCAATTACAAAGCAACCTTGTCGAATCGTGCGGTTGTCGTAAAAAGGCGTAGCGTAACGACTGGAGAGTCGTAGGGTACAAGGACGGTGGCACGATGCGCCGGCGCCGGTATGCACCGCTGCACGCGTCGCCTCGCGGCTTGTACTTGTTTAATTTTAGTGTTTTAGTAGGCTCAAGGCTGTTGTAAAATATCTTCTTAAACTAAACTTTATTAGCACTACCACAGTCGGTTTACGTCACATTGCTGAACACAGGCCTCTCACCAGGAAAGGGGTTGAGGAGGTATAGCATAGTGTTCCCCGGGTCCAATGGGAATTGAGTGCTTCACACGCATCCTTGAAATTACTTCGCAGATTCGTTCAGGTTTCCGGACGAATTACGATAGTATAAATATCCATGCCCACGACTCGAGTACAATAAAAACATTCGTGCTTATCATTATCACACAAAGTTTGTCCCTGGCCGGATTCGAATTGAACCCGCGTACATACATTGGGCGCGGACAGGGTCACTACCAACTGTCGTCAAAATATAGCGTATTCGTACCCGATGATACTATAATAGATGGTTATAGTTATAGAAGTATTGAAAAAACTGGATTGACCCGTAGAGAACCCGTTCCCGTAGAAATACCGGGACGAAAAATAACCTATGTTATTGTCCGGGTCTCTAACTATATCCATACCAAATCTCATCCATATCGGGCCGCTCGTTGCGACGTGAAGGAAGGACGAACAAACAAACATAAACACGCACATTTATAATATTAGGGTGAGTTGATTCATGCACAGTTGACGGACTCCTGGTCGTTAAATATGGCCGCCGAGCTGTCATTCCATACAGAAACGTCACTTTTCCCATAGTAAAATATTTAACGTTAACTTTAATGGACGGTCTGAATCAACCCACTTGAACCCACCATAAATATGTCCCTGGTGTCCCCAGGTCCGCATGCTGGCCGACCCGAGCGGCGCGTTCATCAAGGCGCTGGACCTCGGCACGACGCTGCCCCCGCTGGGCGGGTTCCGCTCCAAGCGCTTCTCCATGGTGATCAAGGACAGCAAGGTGGAGCAGCTGCACGTGGAGCCGGACGGCACCGGCCTGTCCTGCTCGCTCGCCGACAAGCTCAAGATCAAGCAGTGAGCCGCCGCCGCCCCGACCACCTCGACCACGCAGGCTCGCCTCCAGCCAGGACGACACCGTTAAATGTACACCTGGGCCTATATTCGAAGTCTTTAAATAGGGATCTCGCTCTTCCCTATATGCTATAGAACCGCTCACGCGTCGCGTGAACTTTAAGCAGCTAGATTTAAAGTTCAACATGACGCGTGAGCGATCCTATCCTATAGGGAAAAGCGAGAATAGTGAGATCCCTATTTAAGACTTCGCATAGAGCCCCTGTCAAACAAATATGTAGATTGTAATACCCACTTCCATCAGTGACTGTTAGCTAGCCTGAATGCAATCATAGAATAGCTATTATACCTAATAGTTATCAGAGGCTCTTAATAGTTAGTTAAGAGTCTGATCGAGGTTTCCTTACTTAATCTGATTGGTGGAGTAGATCAGAATTGTATTACACAATTCTATAAGTACAAATTTTGAACTTTTTTAATCTTTGGTTGAAACTTGACTTCAGGTTAGATAGAATAGTGCTCCTGGTGACGGAGGGGGACCCTAGTTGTTAATGTAAAAAGCTACTGAAGTTCTATGAGCTGTAAATGCAGGCATTTAAACCAGATGTTAAAAACAGATCTGTGCATGTTCAACTACTTATATATGTATCTTTAAAAATCAGTACAATGGCCTATGTGTAACAATGTCAAGAAGCTTAAAAAGCTGTGCTGTGTAATGTCAATGTAAGATTACTTACGTACGGGTAAAGGTCATTGCAATCGCCAAAATCTATTTATTAAATTGGATTTTGTACAACATAGTTCGAAATGTATATACTTAAGTCCTTTATTGACAATAGGTGTATGGGAATGTGAAGCTTAATATACCTATGTATCTAATATGTTTTTTGTTGCACCGGTCAAGACTCGTGACTGTGCGTGCACCTAGCTTTACTCAGATCATAGACTGTTGAAGCACACCTTGTGATATATATCCAATAAAGAACTAAACATGTCAATCTATAACGCTTTTTTATTTAATGTCCTCACAATGTCCTATTTAATTCGCCGGTTCCCTGGAACAGAATACAACGCGTCACGCGTTAGCGGCTGAGCACTTTTTTACAGATTTAAAAAGATAATGTTAATTCAACTAGTCCGTCCGTCATATTTTGGTTCTTTGGTTGTATTCTTATTATATTTAATTAGACTAAGGAAGTTCAAATTTAATTAAAATTGGTTCAGTAGTTTTTATCATTATGACGTTTAACAAAAAGTATGCTGTGCGTTCGGATGACGTCCGTGAATTCCCGATCGGGAAACCGAACGTATGCGCCTAGCCATGGCCCTAAGCTCGGTCGGATCCATGAAGGTTACATGTAGTACCTATATGGTACAGTCGAGTTCATTAATATGTGTACACTTTTGGACCTTATTACAACGTGGTAAGGTGCAAAAGTGTGTATATATTGGCGAACTCGACTGTACCTATAACTGGAGCCCACTCGGTGACCAAGTTTTGGATCACTTGAAAGCTTTACTCTCTCTGTCTTTATCTAACATATGACGAGAGAAAAAGACAAAAATTGCCGAACGCCAAAATTTGGGCCCATTTTTGAATTGGCTATGGGTGAAAAATGACAATGTGCTCGATTATTTTTTTATGGATAGGTATAACCTTCTGTATCAAGAGAAAAAAATCTCAGAATTTTCCGTGCCGCAGATTTCGCGTAAAAAAAAGAAATTGATTTTGTGTTATGACACTTATGACGATTTAAATAAAGGTGTTTCCAAGTATGCAGCACTACTTCTTGAAAAAATCAATAATGTCAATAGTATCAACACTTTTTTAGGGTTCCGAAGTCCACAAGGAACCCTTATAGTTTCGCCATGTCCGTCCGTCTGTCCGCACTATTGCTCGGAGATGCTTAGGTCTAGAGAGCTGTAATTTGGCATGAATATGCATATTAGTTATGCTGACAAAGTGGTACAATAAAATTTTGAAATATATTTTTTTATAGGGTACCTCCCCTACTCGTAAAGTGGGGATGTAATTTTTTTTTCTTGCATACCCCATGGTGCGGCATATCGTTGAATAGGTCTCGAAAAAATATTGTGGGTTTGTTAAAACCATTTTTTGATTAAGTGATGCGTTTGTGAAATATTAAGCTTTAAAGTGCTATTTTTTGTTAGAGTCACGTGTCCCCCCCCCCCCTGCCAGCTAAATGGTGGTATTTGGATGGCTGAAAAAAATCACGGTTGTGGCATATATAACGTAGTTGAAAGGAAAACTATCAGAGCTAAGTAGGCTGTACAAACTTACGAGTAATAGTCGACCAACTTATAATGATGATTTTTCTCGAGCAGCAGGGGAGTCGGGCGGGCACGTCACACCACAGGCTAGCTAGATGCTAATAAGTCTTAGAAAGGTACTGTGGGCATCGTCAACTTCGGAACCCTATAATTTGCGCGTGGCCCGACACGCACTTGGCCGGTTTTTCAAGAAGTAGTACTGCATACTTGGACCAAGGAAACACCTTTATTTCAATCGTCATAACGCAAAACCAATTTTATTTTTTACGCAGAATCTACGGCACGGAAAATTCTGAGATTTTGTTCTCTTGATACGGAAGGTTATTCCTATCCTTAAAAAAAAATCGAGCACATTGTCATTTTTCACCCATAGCCAATTTACTACACGCTCCAGATGTACATACCTCCATGGTCGAATCACATCGCAACCGATCTGTCAAAATATTTGTTATCGATCCAAGTTTCCGAACGTGTATTCGAGTTGTCAAAGTCCGGTGGTGCCGTGCCGACCGTTTGTTTATTTTCAAAAATAACAAAACTATGACTAAAGATTTGCGATAATGATAAAGCGGTTGCAATATTTCGGAACAGTTTTCTTTCTGTGTTCGCTTGCATACTTAACGAGAAACGTGCCAACTGAAATTTTCGAGGACGAAAGTGCGCAAGTTGACGAGTGGTTGGAGCAAAATGATCTCGGTGAATACAAGAAGTTATTTAAGGAATATGGTAAGTGATAGTGTTCATTGACCGTTCATATGGTGGCGATTTGCCACAGTGAATACTCATGTTATCAGAGTGAAGAGTTTGAACGTTTTTATTTTATTCAATCACCGCGCCCAGATGTGGCGATGTCATCATATAATCGGCTGAAGAGGGAAAGTTATTTGTTCAATTAGGAATATTGATGAGACCAACACATTCATGAACGTTCTACTAAGTTGTATTCCAGATCAATGCATGTCATATTTGCTCCCATGCTAAGCTAAGCGATAAAATATAATGATGTTGTAGTCTAATAATGTTGTATCTTAAGTTCGCAAAGAGACCATGATGGTTACTAAAATGCCATATTCTGCTTGGATAGATTGTAGAGGGACACCTTCCCAAAGCCAACTTTAATAATCATAAGAAATATCTATATTATTTAAAAAAAATGATAGAGGTTTTCTTATTATTTAAAAGAGATAATATAGCCGTGTGGGGTATCATTGGATAGGTCTTGAAAAATGAGGTTACTTAATAAGATTCTTATTTAAATCAAATTTTGTGAGATATTCGTTTCTAAAGTGGTAAAGTAAACCAAATGTATACATTTTGTATGTGCAATGAAGGTTAAATAAATAAATAGGTTTTTGTCCCCCTCTCCCTTTAACTTTTGAACTTCTTCTTCTTCTATTTAAGAACAGTGCTCTTGTCGGTGGAGTAACTCCCATGTCTCTCGCTCCTGTGCCCGTATTTGAATTTAATAATATAATATTAATTATTTCTTTAACTTTTGAACTAATATGGTGTAAAAAATTGTGAAAAACAAAAACAAAAATTTCAAACTAAAATTAGTTTCAACAAAAGCGGTCACATACTTCTTGAGTTATCTGTTAATTTTGGTTGCTACAGAATCCTTCATATAAGCGAGTCTGACTAAACTCTTGGCAGGTTTCTTTTTAATTACTATTGCAAATTTCGCACTCAACCTGCAATGAGGTGTAAAGAAGCATATTTATGAATAGATTATATTTTTTTATTGTTTTTCTTATGTTTTCTAACCTTGTATTATTATGATAGGTATAGCAGGAGCAGGAAAAGGAGGAAAGGAAGACCATGTAAGAGATGGTTGAAGAAATTAGGTGAAGAGGAGGCTATTAGGAGCTTAGGAGACGGGCTTTGCGAAAAATAGTTACACAAAGAAAATTGAGGAGTTAAGTGAGGAAATGCGAGAGTTATGAATATCTGAATAAAGACCTTAAATTGTCATATAAATGATTTCTTAAACTAACTACCTTTCCAAAGATGCAAGACGCCTTTTTTCATTTATTTCGGTTATATAATATGTTGTCAATAAATAAGTTGGTTATGATCTTATCTTATGATGCTACACAAATATGTGTATATAAAATAAGAATCATTTGAATCTGCCATCTTGCTCAGGTTGTTTCAATGAATAAAGTGAGTTGATTCAGATTTTCTGTTTGACAGCTGAGTTATTGATCGAAATTTATCTTGGCTATTATTGAAGATATGTTGTAGCCAGGGATTCTAAACATTTTTTCATTAACGCTATTGCTATTTAGCGTTGACTTAGAATTTGCGCACCCAATGATATTATTTATACATATAAGGTAGACAGTTAAACAGTTATAGTTGTAGGGTTATTCAAAATATGGTTCTCAGGTTCACGCGGTCACTGTAGAAAACCCGATGCCATAAAAATATCCTATGTTATTTCTAATGTCTCAAACGATCTCCATACCAAATTTCATGACAAACAAACAATTTTCACATTTATAATAGTAGTGTGGAATTGTGGATAAGTTATCCAGGATAACAATATGTATACATAGAGATGGAACTCTGAAACTGAATCGACCTGTGGATTTATTGCAAAAGTCCGAACTTTCATTTTTAGAAATAAATACAATTCATGGTCGTCATAATGTTTTTATTGCGTCACACAGACAGACCCAACAATGAAAATAATGATTGGACTCAATCGTCAAATGGTTTTGTGGCCCCATGTTGGGCGCCATTCTAGTCACACGCTTGGAACACGATATGTCACTGTCAGGAAAATATATCATTGATAGTCATCACTTATTGCCTTACCTATTTGAAATTCATTTTTAACAATTTAAATTAAATTTGTTTATTTTAGTCAATACTAAAAATACTAATAGTCCAGCGATTTGAGACTAAGAGTTGAGTGGGAAAATTTGGATCACGAAAACTTGTGTTTTTATGAGATGCTTTAATGGGATGGATGAAATGAGGAAATGTCCTATTATGAGCATACGACTTTAATTTTAGATGTCAATACGAGTAGGTAGGTACATTTAAAACTCCACTTTAACCATAATTCCTGTAACAATTCATTGTATTCGACAGGTTTCAAATTACTTGTCCCCAATGAAAACGACAACAATGCGACAGAATAGCGATAATGCCTCAGTAGCGGCCCCGGTCCCCCGGCGCCCCCCACAAACAAAAGGTGGGGGCGGGGGAGCCTCCGCTCCGGCCGGGCCAGTCTCGCCGCAGCCTCGCGCCGCGCGGTCGAGTCTGTGAAGCCCTTATATGACGCGGTACCTCGTAATGTGATCAAACGACCACTAAATAAACATTTCTGATTTAAGTATTTGATATCACGATGTGGCAATTCGAGGACTCTGAGATATGCTCCATAGGGATGATCCATCCGTCCCACAGCCGGAACTCTGGGCTCTCCATGCTGTCAGGAGTATCGCAGTTCTCAGGTACATACTTGTGAGCCTTACAGCGAGCCACAAGCTGCTCTTATCGCAGATTTTCGAGGGGAATACTGTTCGAGGAATAATTTACCATTACCACCACAACAGCCTGTTAGTCCCACTGCCGAGCACTGGCCTCCTCTCATCATGAGAGGATTTGTGCTATAGTCCCCACGCGGACCCAGAGTGCGGACTTCGTATACATCCTTGAATTGCGTAGATGCGTGCAGGCTTCCTAACGATATTTTCCTTCACCAAAAAGTACAGCATGGTAAATTCAAATTGAATTTCGTACATACTTAAGTAAACTCAGAGGTGCGAGCCGGATTCAAGGCCACGACTCTCTGCACGAGATGAGGTAGGTTAAAACACTTAGGCTGCCAATAGGTTAAATGTTTCTTCTTCTTCTTCTGGTGCCTCTCCAACTAGTGGAGGTTGGCAGTCAGCTCTGCATACTTCGCCCGATCTTTGGCGAGAGTGAAAAGTTCTGCGGCACTCGTGATCCCAGTCCACTCGCGTATGTTGCGCAACCACGACTTCTTTCTACGGCCGACTGATCTTTTGCCGGCAACTTTGCCCATCATTATAAGCTGCAGGATCTCATATCTGGAGTGCCTAAGTATATGACCCAGATAGGCAACTTTCCGTCTTTTGATGGTCTGCATAAGTAGTCGCTTTCGGCCAGCTCGTCGAAGGACTTCCACGTTCGTAACTCGGTGCGTCCAGCTAATAGCTAACATGCGCCTATAGGCCCACATCTCGAATGCTTCTATACGTTTCCGGAATTGCTCTTTGATAGTCCAGGCCTCACATCCGTATAGAAGTATGGGCCATATGTAGCATTCCAGTAGACGGGTGCGCAACGACATCTTCAGATTGCGACTGCAAAGGATTTTCTTCATGCCATTGAATGCAGCACGGGCGATTTCAATGCGGGTTTTTATTTCAAGATCGTTGTCCCAGGTTTCATTTTAAATGTTTAAACCTTTATTTTCTATAATCCGCTGTCCGAAGCGAAAGCGAGCAGAACTGAAACATCATATTTGTTGCAAAACGCTGAAATAATAAAAAAAGTTAGTCCATATAATTGGCAAGTGCACTCCGGCCTCGAGCCGCGCTGATGTCGCGGAGGCCCGCGGCGCCGGCGCCGGCGGCTCGCGGCCTCAATGTTTAAAGCGAAACTTTCTTTCGGTATCGAGGAGAGGCGAGGAGTGCACTGCACGGGGTCGGGGTGAGCTGACCACCGAGTGCCGATGTCGATTCGATGGTATAGGCAAACGAGCGCACAGCCCACCTGATGGTAAGTGGTCACTGCGGTCCATGGACACCGAAATCGCCCATTAAAAAACCATAAGATCTCGAATGCGTTGCCTACCCCGAGGCCAGTAATCTGAAAATCGTCGTTTTTATTATAACTCTGAAGTTAAGATCTTAGCACTTTTAAACATTTAGTTTTTGGTGTTCCCTTGTTACTTGGGCCAGGTCTCGAGTGTAGCCACCGCACACAAAGAGAGTCGCTCTTGGAACTGATTCAAAAAGGTCGCCGTCCACTGTGCGGCCTTCGCTCGGCCCTTTCTCTTTGCCAATGACGATTGGCACGTGGCCGGGCGTTCACCCGGAGCCGCTGCTACCTGCGGCAAGGATGGATACGTTTTGATTGGTTATCTTGAAAACTAGTGCTTATGTGTGAGTTGATTCATAATTCGTATAAATAAAGTACTTACCTGGGGCGTCGTACGGGGCGCAAAAGGGATTTCGTAAAGGGACTTTGACGTTCCCAATGGAATACCTATAGGGAACTTCAAAATGTCACATAATTAAAACTTAAACTTTAAAGAGCTAGATTTAAAGCTCAATTCAAGCGCCGTGACGTTTTGACGTATCCCATGACAACCCTCTTGCGCCCCGAATGGGCGACAGCGCTTTGCTCGGGTGAATATAGCGAGGGCGAAAAAACTCATATTTAAAGTTTTTGCCCGCGTGGATTTCGGTTAAATCGTGTTCACGTATTATGCATTTTTCCGTTAAGTAACGCTAACGACCATTCTTGACTTGAAGCTGTTGATATAACTCTTACTCTACACTCTTAATAAAATAAGTAAAAATGTTACTTACGTCGACAAAAAAGGTCTAGTTTTAATTGAATAGAAATGTTGGGCGCCACCAAGAGATAATGGCGCCCAACATCGGGCTTGACAGTGTAGCGTTTCGGATCAGATATACGTACCTAGTTATTTGATTAAATTTAAGTGGTGACTAACTGTACGTAAACGTTGTACTTAAACATCTAATTACCAACAACTATTCACTGCATTCATATTAATAACGAATACTGTTTATTGTGGCATCACAAAACATGGGTGCTTTATTATTAATTTTGCTTCTGGACCGAGCGAGCGCCTGGCGGCAGTCGATTAATCTGTCCGCTATTTAGGATAATTTTATCCATTTCCCAGAACTCCCTGTGCATTACATGCGTCTAGTCAACCAGAGTAATGGTTGGTTATGGTTCTTTACGTCCATGTTGCGGTGTATAGTTCTAGCTATTGCGCTGTATAGAATTTCCAGGATCATCTTGGTTTCATCGCAGGCTTTACGAAGCGACCCTCCGTTACTCCGAGTGTGTGTGTTAGTCACGGGTGTCCAGGGCGACATGCCGATGGTTGTTTCTTCGGCCGCCAGACATCCTCTATATAAGGGGGCTGTCGGTTGCCCCTATTAGGTATGTGCATGATACAAATATTTGTAAAGTAGATAGTGTCTGATCAAGTTGCCACTGTTGCCAACGAGTGGACAAAGCATACATCTAATTGACATGTAAAACCGCAGGCATATAGTGCGAAGTGCGAAGTATATTCAGCGAGTTGATGCGAACAGCGTGTCCATCTGCAGTGGCGTGTTGGGAGTGTGCCAGCGACTGACCGGAATCGTTGCCGAAGCGCTATGCATTCATGGGCAGCCATTTGCAGTTTTTACTGCCCCATCTCTTGAAAAAGGAAAGTGTTCGTTAAATTTTCACGCGATAGCGATACGTACGAGTATCTTTTTATTTTACTTTCATGATAGCCATGGTTCTTTAAATTTGGTCGATGAGCCAGCTGCGGATCATTATTGTTGTGTAGATAAACTGTTTTATTGTGTTCAGTATAGTTTATACAAATACTTAGTCCCCTCATCTAGGTAACTAGATAGGTTTTTCAAATTTCAAGCTACAGATGTGACTTTTCTACAGACTTATATTAGTAATTGATTACTTACCTATTTCAAATACCACGGACTTCTTATAGGGTTTCCTGTAATATGCAGTGTGTCCCGGGATAAAGTGCACAAATAGGGATGAAACGTGATGACATTTTATCGATGAAAAAACTACTTCAGAGATGCGTGCAGGTTTCCTCACGCTTTTCCCTTCACCGAAAAGCTCAGTGGTAAGTTCAAATTGAATTTCGCACATAAGGAACCTCAGGAATTGAACCCCCGATCCTCGACCTACATGCGAGGCGGAGGACGAACCGCCAGGCCACCACGCTAATCAGTCGTGTGGTACCGGGGTGGTACCACCGTCTTTCCCCGCTAACCTGCCGCCAAATAGTAGTGCTCGCACTGTTGTGTTCTGGTAGGGGGTCAGGGCAGCCGGTGAAATTTCTGGCACAGAGGCATTCCATCTTAGGCCTCAGGGTAGGCAACGCATTCGAGACCTTATGGTTTCTTAGTGGGGATCATAGAATTTCGGTGTTCATGGGCCGCAGTGACCACTTACCATCAGGTGGGCTGTGCGCTCGTTTGCCTATACCAGTTTTGCCTATATATACTCGATGTTTCGTTTATGTATGGTATGAAGGATTACTCGTTTATGAAAACAGAATAGAAACCGATGAATGTAGATATATTCAAATTCCTACCGACAGCTCGTCTCCCGGTTCGCGGGCGCCACTCGAGAACTTTCCTGCCCCATCGGCCATCAGTCCTGCGAGCAATGTGCCCCGCCCACTGCCACTTAAGGTTCGCAATTCTTCGAGCTGTCGGTAGGCCTCCAACAAGATGGAGCGACGACCTCGTGAAGGTCGCGGGAAATCGGTGGAAGCAAGTAGCACAGGACCGGTCTGAGTGGCGAGCCTTGGGGGAGGCCTATGTCCAGCAGTGGACGTCTTTCGGCTGAAATGATGATGATGATTCAAATTCTATGAAAACTTGAGAGAACTTAACAAATTTTGCTGTACAAGGGTTTTTTTTGGAAATTATAGCCTTTAAATGTTTTGAAAAGATACATTGGAAATGAAATACACAACACTACATAAGCGGCGACAACTGCAAAGGTGAATTACCTTGTAAGTTTACTTATCTGAAACCATAGAGAAATGATAGAAGAAGAGTGGCAGAGCCCATACTGTAGTGCGTGTTCCGAAACCCGGGCAAAACTAGATCTACATCTAGCATCTAATGGCTGAATCCCGATTATCCGACGGTTTAGCAGTTCAATTCAATTCAATTCAATCATTCATTCAGCAAATTGGCCACATAGGGGCACTTTTACACGTCAGAAAAGAATTTACTAGCGCTTCCTAGACCCATTGCTTGAGAAGAAGCGCCGCAACAAACTCAAGCAGAAGGCCTTTTTTCAAAATTTACACATAGTTATAATATTAGGTCCTTACATATGAAATTGGCGTTTCATATGGCAGAAATGAAAACGATTTTTTTTTATGAAACTATTTTTTTATTTAGTCAAAGTATGTACCATGGCTATCTATGCACTTTTGCCATCTCGAAGGTAGTTCATTGATTCCTTTACTAAAAAAAGTGTGTGAGCGAGAATCAATAAAATCTTTGAAGGCCGTTTGGACAGCCTCGTGAGAATTGAATTTTTTTCCTTGCATGAAGTTGTCCAAATTCCGAAAAAAATGGTAATCAGTTGGAGCAAGGTCCGGGGAGTATGGTGGGTGTCGAAGACATTCCAGTCGCAGCTCCCGTAGTTTTGCGGCCGTCAAACGTGCCGTATGTGGTCGAGCGTTGTCCTGAAGCAGCAGTGGGCTAGATCGATTGACCAGTCTGGGTTGTTTAATGGCTAGCTTTTCCATCATCGTTTGCAATTGTTGACAATACACATCAGCCGTGATTGTTTGCCCAGATCTTAAGAAACTGTAATGGATGACACCGGCACTAGTCCACCAGACACTTACCAGTACCTTTTTCTGAGTCAACTTTCGTTTCGGGCAGAATTTGGCTGGTTCACCTGGGTTCAACCATTGTGAAGAACGTTTCCGGTTGTCGTACAAGATCCATTTTTCATCACAAGTAACGATACGATTCAAAATGCCTTCATTATTGTGCCGGTTGAGAAGTGAAACGCAACACTCGACGCGTGTTTCTTTGTTTGCGTCGCTCAATTCATGCGGTACCCATTTTTCAAGTTTTTTCACTTTTCCAATTTGTTTCAAGTGAATCAAAATGGTTTTATCACTCACACCGAAGCCTGCCGCTAACTCTGACGTGGTTTGCGATGGATCTGCTTCCACAATTGCTTTTAATTCTTCGTTATCAACTTGTGTCTCCGGCCGTCCACGAGGCTTGTTCTGTAGGTCAAAATTTCCAGAACGGAAACGTTGGAACCAATAACGTACCGTATTTTCTTTTGCAGTAGCTTCCCCATACGCATTGTTAATCCTACGAGCCGTTTCTGCAGCACTAGTGCCGAGGTGAAACTCATATTCGTAAATATAGCGATATTTTAAGTTCTCCATATTGTGAACAGAACGATGTGAAAGAAAAACAAATGACGCGATAACAAATAAATTTCGTAATTCGAACACAGAAATACATGGTCTTAAATTTGAAATAAATTTGAATTTGGAATTCCTAGCCGAACGCCACATATTTTGAATCAAAGTTGCCAGTTCGCCAAACGCCAATTTCATATGTAAGGACCTAATATTTACATTACTTGTATAAAATATACATATAGGTACGTACTACAATTACATTGAAGGGATGTATAGTCCCTAACTTAAACTTAAATCTAAGATCTTAGAGTTGCTACCGCTACTTGAAGCTATGTAAATGGCGATTGGTTACGTCTCGTTTCTGAGATGTTCCCAAAACTTCCTTCTGTCTGTGCCTCCTTCCTCCTCTAAATTTTTTAGTAAATCTTTTACATTCCAAGCTATACTGCTTTGGAACTCTCTACCTGTTGACCTTAGACTAGCTAAATCTCTTTCAGTGTTTAAGAACAAGGTTAAGGAGCATTATTTGTCACTTGTCTGATATGTACTGCTTTTCTTTTCTTGGATAATGGATTACATATTTTAATTTATTTGGCTGTTATCTATTTATATGTAAGTTTATGTATGTTTATATATAAAAGTATTTAAGTATGTTAATTACTTTTTGTGTTCGTTTCTTCTGCACATCTTAGTACAGAGCACCGCCTACCAACCTAGTTTGTTTTTCTTCATCTCCACTATCCAAAGGTGGTCTGGTAGAGATATTAAGCGATAAGACCGCCTGCTGTATGCCATACCTTTTTGTGTAATTACATTATGTCTGCTGTTCCTTGATTGTGTGGTGTTCAATAAAGTATATTGTATTGTATTGTATGGGCTCAGGCACTCTTCTTGTATTCTTCATTTCTCTATGTCTGAGCTTTACTAAATAAGCAATTCGGTCGGTATCTGTATGGGGCATCGGGGATCTAACTTTCCGTGAGAGCATTATTCACAGACTGTTACTTACTTGCGTGCGGCACGGCACGGCATATCGGGCTGCTCCGAGACGCTATCGCCCTGGTGGGCTTTTTAATGAGTAGGTAAATAGTACATTACAGACCTAGGGTGGTGAATTCGTAAATGTCCCAGATCGCAGGTTTCTGTGGCCCGAACCGAAGGTGAGGGCCATAAATATGCGATCTGGGGCTTTACGAATTACCACCCGTGGTTTGTCAAAAGTTTTACGTCTTGCCTTGGCCAAGAAGTGAGATTTTCTTTCCCACTTTATGGCCAAGGGTGATGTAATAGAAGTTTATTAACTTATTTCATGCAGTTTGTAACCAAATTGAGATTATTAAAGGTAATAGGTGCGTCTTCATCTTGTACTTTAAACGCGCTAAATTTGTATATTTCTCTGTTCATTAATTTCTTTATTTATTCATCCAAGCGATGTCAGAAACGGCTCTAACGATTTGGACGAAATCTATACTAATAAAAAGTCTGTAGAAGAAGTCGCGTCTGAAACTTGAAAATAAAAGGAAACAATCAAGTCGAGGGGCGGGAGGGGAGTTGATTTTGTTGCAATCCGTCAAGTAGTTTTCGAGTTAAACCCGGACATACATACATACAGACAATTTTTCTAAAAATCGTTATTTTGTGTTCAGTATCGTTTATATAGTTCCCTCGATTTGATAGTTTCTTTTAATTTTCAAGTTTCAGGCGTGACTTCTTATTAGTATAGATTTTGTAAATTAATAAGTTGGCGCTCACCGTGGGGCCGAGCATTAAGATACGTAAAGGGTGAATATCAGATTTCGTTTGAAAATTTCTCATTTCTGTGGCGCATTTTTTTTTCAACTTTTCGAGTATTTCGGACAACATACCCTGTAAAAGACTTAAATTCAATAAAATATATCTTATTGTGCCAAAAATAGCTCCAATACTTTTTAAGTTTTAGCAGTTTAAAAATTTGATTGTCAAGGAAATTAGGGTATGTCCAAAGAAATTAGAAAATATGCCAATAAAATTAGAAAATGAACAAAATTTTGTCAAACATATTAGAGAAATGCGCCAAAAAAAAAGTGGAGTATAAAAGATAATCAGAAAATTAAAAATAAAAGCATTTAAATTGCAAGCGTCGATTTTTGACAAAGAAGGTACCTACATGTTAAGTTAGTCTCTAAATTTGAGATCATATTTTTACCAGTATTAAAAACTTTGTTTCAAAAAATCTACGTAATGTCGGTCTTTTTTATAATACCCCAGATTTAACAGTGTTATTAAAATATCTTTTCCATCATAGGTATAAACTCTGAATAATATTATGTATTTATAACATGAAATATTTGTAGCACACTTTACAAATGTAATACGCGATCAACAAAAATTCAAGTTTTTTTACAACCACCGTATAGTAATGAAATAAAAGTATCTTGTAAGGCTCAATTTTTTTTGCTTTTGGTTATCATTTAAACCGAGTAAATATGTACATTAGCTTATTCTTATTTGCACATCAGTTGTGCTACAGATCGATCTAAGACTTTCTTAAAACTAAATTCCTTTATAAATTTACCCACAACTTTTTTTCAATTCTTCCCCATAACCCATAAAAAACATTTTTTCAATTCTTCTTTCGTGGTACCTTTCTCTTGTTTGAATTCTTCTTTATTTTTGATAAACCTAAAGGATTTAATATCTTCTAAACACTTCTTTTCTCTTCAACTTTTCATCTTTGTTTGCCTTTTTTTAGTTATTTTAATTTTTGGTTTCTTTACCTAGTAACAGGAACTTTCATTGTTTAGTTTTTGTATGATTTTTATTGCCGTTTTCTTCTTCTTTCGCGCCATTTAGATATTGAATCGGTTCGACTTTGTACAATATAGTTGTATCAATTTTTATGTCATTCTGTACGACAAAATGTTACTTATTTAAAATGTTGAAACATATTTTTTTCGCATTTTTTATATTAAGTAGGTATACAAACACAACAAATTGCTAAATTTGCTATATTTTATATAAATCTCCGAATGTAACACTTATTTTAAATGAACAGAGAAAAACAGTCGTTTTATTTATGGTATATTTCGTATATATTTTTTTTTAGTATTATTGATAGATTTAGGAATGATCATTAATAAAACAATATACAAAAACAATTAAATGTAATAAAAGCGATATTTGTGATATATCTTTGGGAAAATTTACAATGAACTTCTAATTACTATGGCTAAATCTAATTTCTTTGACAGTAAATGCCAAAGAAATCCAAAGAAATTAGCGCCAAAGAAATGAGATTAGGGTATAAATATTTTTTTACATCCATAAGTATTTAAAGTATAATTTCAAATTAAAACTATAGATGTAGATAATCGCAGCATACATTCACTAAAAAAGTATTAAAAAATTCAAGTAGAAATTGACTGTGAATTCGGTCGACGAAGAAATTAGGCGCTTAGCGGAAAAAAATCCGCAAACGGTGATGTATAAAATATTTTTCCGAAACACGTCAAAGTATGCTCAGGTTTGCACCAGTCGGATGTTAGATGGCAATTAAAGGAAGCGGGGACGCGAGGTGGGATTAGCCTAGGTAAAATGATTTCAAAATGCGAGACTGTTCAAGTACGCCAAAGAAATGAGGTGTTTTTGGGTAGGACAAAATTGATTTTACAATAACTTTTGACCAGACAATTAGAAAAAATATTCTAGTTGAGTTTTGTATAATTAAACATTTCTAAATACAGGAAACACAATTGGAGACGTCAAATTCGGAGTAAAAAATAAAATTATAATTGTTTAAAAAAAATAACACTGTGGTGGACGCGCCAAAGAGCTTAGATTTTTAAAGTTCAAAATTTTTTTTGATTAATTCTGAATTATTATTCATTGCCTTTTTTGATGGCAATGTTGCTTCCCTGTAAGATCTTTACCCACAAAAAACCCTGACTCTTATAGTTTAATTTTCATGAAGTTAACATGGGTGGACAAGTGCAAAACATGAAATCTGATATTCACCCTAAACCGTCTTAATACTTATGATGATTACTAAAAAAGCTTTTTTCTTACAGTATTTATTATTTCTTCTGTATTATGTAATTTTATGCAAATCAGGATAAATAATATGTAAATCGGGAGCGCGATGGTTTATTTATTATTCAAACGGGCCATAACGGCTTGCTGCGGCGGTGTCGTTATAGGCCGGAACGTACCCAAGTGCGCCGAAATATGTGTTGTAATTTACAGGCTCAAAGGAACCCGTTAATTATAACGCATATATCGGACATGAACATTTAGGCATCAATGAACAAATTTAATCTAGTTAAAACCGTCCACCTAAAAGTAGTTGGACGGTTTCAACTAGATTTTTTATTATTATATTATATTGACAGGCAGGCAGTTGATCAACTGATAAATGCCTGTATCCCAGTTGTTCTCAATTTAAGTATTTCTTGACCTGTTTAAGAATTTGTCAAGTCTGTTCTTGAACTGGTTAATGCTCTGTGCTGAAATTACGTCTTCTGGCAGCTTGTTCCATGAATGAATCACTCTGTTGCTTAAGAAGTGTTTCCGAGGATTGCTATGACAAAGCTCTGTTAGCAATTTGAGCTGATGTCCCCGCAGAAGCGTGTTGTTGTTGCGCTTGAACAATTCATGGAAGTTCTGTAAGTCATAATATCCAGAAAGGATTTTAAATGTCTCTATCAAATTTCCACGCTCTCTACGCTTTTTTAAAGTTGTGAGTCCTAATATTTGCAGTCTTAGCTCATATGGCCGGTTTTTCAGCTGTCTTGGTAATTTTGTAAAGCTGCGTTGTACCTTCTCCAATAGTTCAATATCCTTTACAAAGTAAGGACTCCAAACCTGATAAGCGTATTCCAAGATGGGTCTAACATATGCCTTATATATCTTCAATGTCATTTCAGGGGTCAAGATTCCGAAAGCTTTCCTGATGAGGTAAATTAAAGATTTCGATTTCTTAGCTATAGTAGTTATGTGTTCCTCCCACTTAAGGTTTTCTGAAATCTTGACTCCCAGATCGGTTTGAACTTTGACAGGTTTGAGGTGGGTTCCTTCCATTTTGTAGGCGTAACGCGGATTTCGATTTCCAATTTGCAGTACGGTACATTTTGCAGTGTTCAGGCTAATGAGCCATTTCTTTGACCATTCTACGATTTTGTTCCAGTCACTTTGAAGTTGGTCGTAATCAAGCAGAGGATTTACGAAAATCTTTGTATCGTCGGCAAAGATACTGACGCTGCTATGCAGAGAACAAGGTAGGTCGAAAGTGTAGATTATATAGAGTACTGGCCCTAGGACGGAACCTTGTGGTACGCCACTGTGGATCTCTCGCTCCTCCGACAATGTTTCACCGACTCTCACTCGAAATGTCCTGTGTCGAAGAAATGATTCAACCCAGCTGAGAAGCTTCCCGCGTATTCCTAAATGTTCCAATTTCTGGAGCAGTCTTTTCGTGGGTACTTTATCAAAAGCTTTTTCATAATCAAGATAGATGACGTCAATCGGCTGTCTTTCGTTGAAGCTTTTTGTCCAAGATGATAGGCAAGAGAGTAAGTTCGATACTGTAGAACGACGTGGACAGAATCCATGCTGGTGGTCACCTATTATTTCATTTTGGTTTAAGAATGTTCTGATATTTTTAACAATTATCTTCTCCATTGCTTTGCAAACTACACTAGTGAGACTTAAGGGCCTGTAGTTACATGGCTCTAGCTTATTTCCTTTCTTAAATATCGGGGTAACAGTTGCAGTTTTCCATTGCGTAGGTAAAGTTCCAGTGTCGTATGAATTTTGCATGATTGTAGCCAGCGTCTCCACTAAGTTACACTTTTGCAGTAATAAAACAGGGATGTCGTCTGGTCCGGGTGAAGAATCAGGTCGCATCTCTTTAATCGCTTGTAGAACTTCATCTCTGGTAAATTTAATTTCTGGAATAGGATCAGGGATTCTCAGGCATGGCTCTAGGTAGGGCAAGCTCCCGTCTGGTTCTTTCTGAAAGACATCAGCAAATTGGGCTGCAAAAGCGTCTGCGATCTGATTGGCTCGTGTTACTGTGTCTCCATCCTTGTTACGCAATAATGTTGGTATGCTTACCTTGGATGTAGCCTGTTGTCTAATATATGCGTAAAACTTTTTTGGACCATCTTCCAATAAATTTGTTTCATAGTGAGTGCGAGACGCTCTACACAAGTTTACTAGTCTGTTGTTTAGCATCCTGTAATCCCTGTATGCAGAATCTGAACCTATTAGTAAATATCTGTTCCAAAGTGCTAACTTCTTTTATATCATTTGTTGAGCGTCTTTCGACAGCCATGGCTTGTTTGTTGACCTCCGCATCGGTCTCACTTGAGGAACATGTTGATGAACTGCGTCCTTAACTGTTGTCACGAAGCACTGGTACTGAGTATCAGGGTCTTGGTGGGTTTCCAAGATACGACAAAGTGCGGGTCGTATTATTTCATTAAACTTATCGAAGTTGGCTTTATTGTAATTGTAGCGTGGAATCGTGTTCTTAGTGGTACTAGTTTGAACCTGGATCTGTATAGTCGCTAGCAGGCAGGTGTGATCGCTTTTCCCGATAGGGGCATGATGATCTATGTCGGCTATTAAAGTGTCGTCGTTTGTAAGAATCAGATCTAGGCAAGATGGCTGGTTTCCTTGACGGAATCTAGTGTTTTTGGATACCAATTGTTCGAGATTACTATTTCTATACCACTGTATGAAATTATCTTCCCTTGGCGTCACATATGCAGAGTTCTCCAGCGGCCATTTGATACCACCAAAGTTGAAGTCACCCATTATGACAGTAGTATTCAACTCAGAGGCGTCGCTTATTTGTTTAAGTAAGATGTTGTCCTGATCCAGTGTTGAGTCATGGCCTCTGTAAACTCCACATATCAGAAGTTTGTTATTACCAATCTGAATATCTAGCCATAAGCATTCGGATGCGCTGTGTTTCATGTTGTACTTGGTATTTATTCTTGTGATAGCCAATTTAGTGTTATTTGCGGCGTAGATTGCTACTCCTCCACTACGTTTTCCAATCCGGTCGTCCCTGTGTACGTCATAGCCTGGTATTTTGATCATAGAGTCGGGTATGTTAGGTTTCAACCATGTCTCGGTAATTATTATTATAGTTGGTTTAAGCAAGTTTACTCTGGCGGTGAAGAGGTCCAGTTTGGAGGTGACAGATTGAATGTTAGTATACAATAACGTTATAGTAAGAACTGTGGGTGGTACTTCTTTGGTTGAGTTACATGTGTTGCGTTTTTCTGCTGAGGGTAAGGTTTTATGGTGAGTTATTGGTTTTGGTTTTTTGAGGTCGCATTCACAATGGTTGGCTGTCCTCTGCCTCTGACGTATTTTATGGTGATATCCGTCTCTCCATCTGTACCTCTAGTGTATTTTTCGGACCTGGAAAATACTTCTCGACCGCGTTCGCGTTTACATCAAGATTGTATGAAAACTCGAACAGCGCCCCTAGCGGTACGTTTTGTAACAAGGTTTAGCGAGTGTATTTTGATTAATACGAATGAGTGACGAGCGAGTAAGTGAGTAAACGAAAACGTTCACGTTTTCCAGTGACTTTTAGTATGACTGAAACGCAGTAGTATACGCAATTCGATCTGTCAAGGTCACTGTCAGGCTAATAGTTTGAACTTGGTTTGAACATTTTTGAAGATACTAAACATGGAGATAAAATTAAGAAGACACGCGGCATGCAGGACTTTTCAGTGCCTTACAAAATTGCTGGTATTTCCTACATGACATCAGTAGAGCTAGTATGTATTTGGGCAAGAAGCGAAAGAGAGAACTCGGTTGAAGAGTTACCTACCATAGTTGGGACTTAGGAGTTGTTTACAAGCATAGTTTAGAGGAAGAAACCGGATATAGCGCTGCGAGGAAAGTATATGGAATACCGATTAGGCTGCCGCAGGAATGTTTTTCAATGAGGAACTGTTCCTACGATAGTTTTACAGAGAAGATGTTTAAGGGAAGATACTTAGGTATTGCTAATGTTGTCTCGGTCAAAGAACGGAAAGGCTCCATCGATCAACTTTCCTTCACCTAATACAGAAATGTTCACAAGAAGTATCTTACTCCGCCCTACTCTAACGCCACCTTATGATGGCTCATTTCTAGTGGTTGAGAGGAGGAGCAAAGCGTGGGTACCTGATTAATAGAGAAGGCAAAGCGACGTGCGAATCAATCGGTCGCTTTAAACCAGCCTTTTTGCTGGACGATGAAAAGGCGTACATCGCGACGTAGTCGATATAGGAATAGTCTTTCCAGGCGTGGAGGATTGTGCCAGCACGATCGGCATCGTCCACAAGGCACGGCACGGACGAGAGATAGGCCGTGTCATGGATTATCGTTTCGGTACTACATAAGTATATATTTGGGTGAGGCTCACAAGAATTGTGCGGTAACACACGGGAACTTGTATGTACTGTCGCCGTCGTGCCCTATAAGTTCCGGTGTGTGACGGCACATTCCTTGTGAGCCTCACCCATTTAAGAATTCTAAATTATTATGAAATAAATAAAATTGAAAGTATCCAAGACGTAGTTTGTTCTCATCATCACCACTCCCAACGTTAACGTTAAATAAATTACGCAAAGGGAAATATATAAAAATGGAAAATTGTGGCTTAGTACTTATAGCTGTATACGTATGAGTCAATACCTATGAGTGAATACCTACAAGCATTATATCAATCTAGCTTATTCTGACCGCGACTTCATTCACGTGGAATTTGGAGAGCTCCCGCGGGATTATGCTTAGTAACACCCCCCAATTCCCCAAGGAACCCATATGCCAAATTTCAGCTTTCTACGGCCAGTAGCTTTGGTTGTGCTTTGATCGATCAGTTGCTGACATTATGCTAAAGAAATATAGATACTTACAATAAATAACACCAATAAAAACTCAATGGAATATATTACATGATTTATTAGTGTTTAAAATTAACTCTGATGAAATTCAGGTAGGAATCAGCAGTTGGCTCAGCCACGGGGTCTGGTCTTAAAGTTGCCACAGTTGTTCTTGACTTGCCGGGGCAGAGGCAGAAGGAACACTGAAAGAAAATATGTATAAGTGTTTGTTTATTATATTAGGTAAGTATTTGTTTGAATCCGTGATGGTGGCCTAGTGGTTCGACCTTTAGAACTCCTCATGCAGTGGATCGGCGGGTGTTCGAATTCGGCTCGCATCTCTGAGTTACTTATGTGCAAAATTATCTACTACTTGGCTTTACTGTGAACGAAAACATAGTAAATCTTAAAGAAACATGCATGCATCTGCGGAGTAATTCAAGGATGTGTGCGAGTCCCCAATCCAAACTGCGCCCGTGTAGGGACTATAGCCCAAACCCTCTGGTGATGAGAGGAGGCAGTAAGACGTAAATAGACTGTTGTGGGTGTGCATTATAGGTATTGCATATTATGTTAAATAAAAATAATTACCTACTATAATATTATGTCTAATACTTACTGTCTTTTGCTTGTATGCACGCATTCTCCTTCGTATTTGATAATGATAAACAAACCACGCGCCGCGCCAATTCTTTTTACGTTGCCGGAAATTTAGCTCAATTCGAAGTATGGATCTTAAAGTATGATTCTTCTCTTCTTTCTACATGCAAGACAATTTTGCCAATCTCAAGTATGGCCTACGGGCCGAGCATTGTATGGAGGAAACAATTAATGTACGATATAAAAGATAAATCAAGTAAACTTGGTGAGGCTCAACAAACGGCAACGTCCATCTTTCAACTCAACTCAACACACTTCGAGTAAACTATTCGTAAAAGGTTCATCTTTAACCTTTGAGTGCATTTGTCAACACCGTTCTCGCACACGTTCATGTATTGTCACCATCACTTTGCGACATCCGCTATACACTATAAAATTGAGGGTTTCTGTCTTGGACACTTCGCCATTATCAAAATATTGGCCTCAGGCCGGCAATTATTCAATAATAAACATTTAAATTATCATTAATATCAAATTTGAGGAGGCTTGTTAAACGTCAATCACGACAATGTCAAATATGTGACGGAAGGCAGTGAGTTAAAACGTCTCGATCGCGTTTGCGTTTCTTCAGGTTTTTTCTGCCAAAATTGACAAAATGGCCATAAGTGTTGCCAAGTTACCTACATTTTCTAAAATTTCTAGGCAACCCGGAGTAATTTATGTAATTTAGTTTTTTGTTAAACCAAATCGAAGTACATAGTTATAGGTATATTCGTCACAAACGTGGAGTATCTCAACATTAAAAAAGAAAGACACACTTATACGTATGCGAAAAAGCTTAAATAAATAACATACTTAGTAAAAATTATCTCAAGAACACAATACAAGCATATTAAGACATAGACGACATACATAATAACATTTATTTCACTTAAAAAATCTAAAATTTTGAAATAAATTTGTATTCGACAGGTTGGAAAACCTAAGTTCTCACCTTCTCACGTGATAAAGTCGGGTGAGTAACTTTACTTCTTGCGTTTCGTTTAATTTACTTTTCAAACT
Source organism: Aethes cnicana (assembly GCA_963971205.1). Classification (NCBI taxonomy): domain Eukaryota; kingdom Metazoa; phylum Arthropoda; class Insecta; order Lepidoptera; family Tortricidae; genus Aethes; species Aethes cnicana. The sequence continues at coordinate 30,166 of CAXARK010000153.1, forward strand.
GTCAAATACGAGCTTACACTCGCAGTTAGTCGGAAAACGTGTAAACGAATTCACATTCGTTTTCGTAAAGTAAACGTCACTCGCTGAATTGACTCCATGTTTTGCCGCTAGGGGTGCTGTTTGTGTTCTCATACAAAAATGATGAATAAACTCAAACGCGATCGATGCGTTTAGCGCGCATAAAGATTTACACTCATGTGAGAAGAGGTAAAAACAAACCGAGCCCGAAGTTGAAGCTTACACTCGCGTGTTAAAACAAAACTGTTCGTGAATAGTTTACTCGAATAACTTCGTGACATCGTTTTGCATTTTTGGTGTAAAAAATACACTAGACCTACTGCAATGCGCTTGTTGAGCTCTCCTCGCAAGTACGTGAGGTATTCTCTTTGCATGGGAGTCAGATCCGCTTTAACAGATGAGGGTCTCGCCAGTTTGCTCTTGTTGCGAAGATTTTTGTTCACATTTTCCTTTACAGAAACGGAAGTGAGGCTTTGTTCAGGCAGGATTTTAATATCGTTTTCTCAAACATGCAATGAAATATTGATATTATGTTCTTCTTATTAGCCTAGGAAGTATCACGTTTCAGGTGCGGCTAGACAATTGGTCTATAATGAGATTTCATACAAACGTTGCAGGCCAAGGCCGGCAACTCACTTTTTTTAATTTCCATTTCATATATTTGTGACACAGCATCTTGGCATTCCGCCATTTAAAAAAGCTACAAGCAATATTTACACTATGGTTCGCTATGACATTCTGCCAATACAGCTATAAATTTTTTATTTATTTATTTCATTGCATGTTTGAGAAAAGCACTATACATACATCGGCGGGGAAAGGAAGTTGTCGGCCTCGTAACGTAACTATCCGGCCTCACTTCGTTCGGTATATAATACTCGGCCTGCAACATCCTCCTTCCCGGCCTCTGTAGTAATGTACTATTAAATCATCATACTCCTATATCACCCGAAGCCGAAAGTTGAAAGTATAGACCGAGGAGGGTTTGACCGCATACAGATACCTCATTCTTCCACGTGCTTAATCATTTTGTCGTGTTACTTCACCTTGTTAACTATTTTTTGTCATCTTTCTGGCAACATATCATATATCTTTGTAGCCATTGACCTATAATAAGTAATAACATATGGACGAACAGGCCTAACAGAATTTGACAAAATATATGGAGCAAACTGACAGAAAATACGTTCCAATATGCTAATAATAATAACGCCTCTTTATAACGAAGGCCAAACGGGTGTCCGAGCTGTTCGGGCACCCGTTTTGCCTTCGTTATAAAGAGGCGTTATTGTGAATCCTTACTTACAATAGATCAATGTGTAGCTCGTGTAGAGCTACAAAAAATATAGGATATCAGCAAACACGACATGTGTCGTGGTTTGAACAAACTTAACGGTCCCATCGTAAGCCTTCATGTCAGCATAGCATTATTTCATGCATAATAGCATATGGTACCTACAAGCATGTTACTAAGTAGTCAATTGTTATTCACGCGCGATGAAGCTTACCACGCTTAACGCAATTAGGAGTAGGTATACATCGACAGAGACGCGATTAAAATAGCATCATAGCCCGATTTTAACACTTCAATGGCATTTATCTTTAAGTAAAAGCTGTTCAAACGAGCGATTAGTCAAAGTTGACAAAGATGTGTGTGTGTCTCAGTTTCGATCGGCTCTGCTATCTGTGGAGTTCTACAGCTTTGGTTACAAGCTGCTGTCTTCTGCGGAGAGACGTCATCGGAACACCAGACACTTTGGATGTTACTGTTTGACTTTAGCCAAATCTAGTTTAAAGAATGTGCTGTCTGTGTTTTGAATGAAAGGCACTGAAACATTTTTGCTAACACAGAATTCAAGGCATGACAAAGTTACATACATTATGTAGGTTTCATGACTTTAATAACTATCGCATGATCGCGTGCCCTACACCTGACATTGTTGTCCTTCCACCTTTTCGTGTGCACTTTACGGCGTCTTCAGTCGAACCGCGGGTCAAGGCGATGTTGCCGGGCAACATGCCGACAACAAACTGTTAATTAATACCGAGAACTGCTGCTCACGCTTTAACGACGTCATAGCCAATTAGCCAACCTTTATCGACAGTGAAGCTGTGACTAGATTTGGAGTTTTATTACAAAGGAACGTGATACTTAATGGATTTGTGAAGAATTATTGTTCTTGATGAGGACAGATTTGATTGTATTATAGTGTTCGAGTCATCGTTTGCTCGTTTTGATTAAACCCCACGTTGGGCGCCAATTTTGAATACGCGAAGCTGAGGGCGTGGTACATTAGAAGAATACTTTGGGGCCTGATTATTAGCGTCGTACCTGTGATATTCTATGGAATACATCTTGAGAAGAAGACTAAGCACCGAGCGAGCGAGCTCGTTTCCCAGATTGGTGAAAAATCACGATGTTCACCCTTACTTCGATTCTCACTCGTATCAGTACGATTATGGATTCAGTAAGACAGTAAAGTATCGTCCGCCTAAATATATCGAGCAAGTTTGACACAAACTCACTAGTTTCTATAAGCCCTTTCAAAAATATATCTAAATATTAGTAGTTTATGTAACTGCTACATAATAAAGGTCCTTAAACACGAGTGGGGTGGGGAATAAAATCGCACGAGTGTTTTAAGGCCTAATTATGAACAGTTGCATACACAACTTTATCTACACTCATTTTATAAATCCTCTAAGATGCTTCAAAAGCTGTCCACAATGGCGGCAATTTGAATACGTCAGTGTCTCACATTCGATTTAAAAAAGCATAGACTAAATAGATCCAACATTTGAATTTTGAACAAACTTTTGTTCTGTCTGTCTGAACAATGTAGGCGGCCATTGCTATTCGAAGATGTTTGACATTTGAATGCTATTAGACAATCGAATCCGATGGTCTTATCTGTATAAGCCATAAGTGTGTAGATCAGGAATGAGCGATTCAAATGAACTGTATCTTTCCATTTATATCACTCGCTCACTGGAGAATTAAACAACTCACTATATCAGTTGACATTTCAGTCCATCCCGTTCTGAGCCGAACAGACGCTTGAGAGCACTCTTCACACTTACGAATCAAAAGTATAAATCTGTCTCATGCATACGCGCTCACGTTAAGAATTCATTGTGTGAGTCGCTCAATTCGCTCATTTTTACCTGTGTGTGTGATATAGTTGATTGTCTGACATGTTATCCCTACAGATGTCGCGATTAAGAGTTGTTAGGAGTTTATAGATACACTGAGCGAGATGAGCGAAAAGAGTGAAACATATCTCGGTGACATAAAGATATGTATCGCTCTTTTCACTTCAGTGATATGTTTTGCGCATCTCTAGAAGCCATTCGATTTAAAAAAAGCATAGACTAAATAGATCCAACATTTGAATTTTGAACAAACTTTTGTTCTGTCTGTCTGAACAATTAGGCGGCCATTGCTATTCGAAGATGTTTGACATTTGAATGCTATTAGACAATCGAATCCGATGGTCTTATCTGTATAAGCCATAAGAACATTTTCACACATAAGAAATCTGTTCTAACTAAACAACGCATCATAGAAGGTTTATGATATGAGTGTAGATAAAAACATATATATACGGGGTCCAGCAAAACTTTGTGACGATATTTTACCTACAGAATCAGCTATCGATTGTAAGCATATTTTTTAGAACAAGACGACAAAAGCGATCTAGAGATTTACTCTGTTTGAAGCTCACTGCAGCATTGGTATGATTGTCCTCAGGAATCTCAACGCTGGCGGGC
>CAXARK010000154.1:0-13915 GCA_963971205.1 Aethes cnicana
AGCCCGCCATGGACAACATGCTCGCCAAGATGGTAAGCCATTAATAGCACTTCACGAGATCAGCGGCCGTAATGCTCTCTGCAGAGTGCTTAGACCTCTTTCACCGCTCCGGCCACGACTTCGCGCGGCAGCGGCGAGCGAGAGTTACGCGGTGTAGCAACCGTCGCGGGCAACATGTCAGTAAAACGCCCGCCGCTGTTGCTGTCGCGGCCAGAGACCGGCAACGCGCGGGCCGTTGGGCGGCGCGTCGAGTGACTGAATTTACATAACATGCCATCGATATCCGTAGTCTATATATATAAAACAAGAAACTGACTGACTGACAGACTGATCGATCAACGCAAAGCCGAAACTACTGGCCGTAGTGAGCTGAAATTTGGCATGCAGGTTCCTTAGGGAACGTAGCGGAGCACTAAGAGAGGATTTTGCGAAATTCCCACGGGAACGGGAAAAAAAACGGGATTTTTCATTTTTATACTTCTGCGCATACGAAGTTGCGGGGAAAAGCTAGTAATATTATAAATGCGAAAGTAACTCTGTCTATCTATCTGATACCTCTTGACGCTTAAACGGCTGGACCGATCAAAAAGAGGTCTTAATGGGGACTATCGTTTCATTGCTCACCAGTTGGCGCCACTGTAGACTAAGGTCCAGATGTATAGCTGTCAAAGGCGACTTTATAAGATCGACGCCGAAACTAAGTTTTAAATTTTGAATCTCCTTAAGTTTATTAATTATAAATAAGTATCATCATATCGAGTAGCTATGTCACATTGAGTGCAGTTCCGTTTTGTTCGGAATTTTTATTTTTGTTTCAAAGCGTTCACATTCATCGCCAAATAATCCATATTTACGATAATTTCACGAAGGATATACCTTTTCAACAGGTAAATTAAAGAAATTAATAATTTATATCACGAAGCCCGCCAAAACCAGTGAAAAGTGAATGTTATTGGACCTCACGCGACACTAGCGCCTCTAGTGGAAAATTCACACGCGATAGCCCCCATTGGCATCATACGCATTGCATTGGTCAAACGCTCACCGCTGCCGCTCATCGCGCCAAGTCCTAATTGGCCTAACTTTAACTAAGAGAAGGCAAGCGACATAGCTAATCCTCCTAGCATCTAGGTCTCCAACAACAATGTGAATTGACCACAACTGGCGAATTTGCCTAAAACCTGTGCCTAAAACCCAAGAAAGCCCGGGCGTGTCGACCAGAACGAGGAATAGTGACAAAAAATATATACTGACAATAAAAAATACTCCCTCTAAATAAGGGAAACTGGGAAAGAGGTGGTCGATTCGATACGGCCTTGGCCTTAAGCTCTTGCTCACGAATTCGCCAACCTTCGAAAAGTTCGAGTTTGATATTGAGGTTTACACTTTGCATAACCGTTCACCCTTTCAAATAAGAACTTTCGGTTCAGTGGACGGGTCGCCGCGCCGTTGACGTTTCAAGTGAAGCATGGTGCTAGGCACTATGGCCCATGTTTCATCGTCAATAGAATTACAAAATGACCTTCATAGTTATACAATTATGAGAATGGTGCGAGTGTGAAATATCTTAGGAGAACTTCAGCGAAATATCCTCATTTACGAGATATAAAGATTAACGAGCCGTGAGAAACAGAATCAAGACGTAAATTTTGAGCGACTGTTACGATGTGAAATAAGGCAAATGTGATACTAGAATTTACGTCGCAGAACATCGCACACAAAATTAGAAACGCATGTTCAGAGAGAGGACACCATACCATGCTCAGAGAGAGGTACCTGTGTGTAATATGGTGTAATCCTTACTAATATTATAAATGCGAAAGTGTGTTTGTTTGTACTTCCTTTACGTCGCAACGACTGAACCAATTGAGGTGAAATTTGGTATGGAGATAGTTTGAGATCCTGGGAATAACATGGAAAGAACAACGCTTTTTATCCCGATATGTCCACGGGAACAGGTTTTTCAATACTTCTATTACTATAACTATGTGTATAGTATCATCGGGTACGCAAATTCCAAGTCTACGCGGGACGAAATCGCGGGCAAACGGCTAGTGTGTAATATATGTGAAGTTCGTATCCGCACTGCCCGCGGGGGCTCCACACCCCTTTGCGATGACAGATACCCCTCACCCAGCATTGGGACGTGAGGCTGCTGTGGTGATGGTGGATTAAGGTTAGACGAGCTTCTGCCCGCGACTTCGCCCGCGTTGAGTTCGGCCCTCGCGTTCCCGCGGGAACTATGCGCTTCTCCGGGATAAAACATATAGCCTATATCCTTCCCCGGGACTCCAAATATCTCCATACCAAATGTCATTGAAATCGATCCAGCGGTTTTAGCGTGAAGAGTTGACAGAAAGACAGACGGAGTTACCTTCGCATTTATGGTATTAGTATGAATATGGAGTAGTATGGATAAATGGCGTTTAGGAACTAATCGCCCGTAAGTGTTCTTCCTCAAATTGTTGCAAACTTTTCCAATTATTTAAGTGGAATGGATAAGGATAATGGGAGGATGGGATTTAGTCCCCAATCCGCACTGGGCCCGCGTGGGGACTAACCCCAAACCCTCTGGTGATGAGAGGCCCAAACCCTCTGGTGATGAGAGGAGGCCTGTGCCCAGCAGTGGGACGCAAAATAGGCTATGGTGGATAAGGATAAGGCATTGTACAAAATGAAAAGACTTCAATTTTGATATTAAATTCACAGTTCGCAAATAATTAAAATGCCCGATGTCGCGACGCACAAGGCTGATGTCGCGCCGGCTCGTTGACCCGCGGTGCTCCGGCCCGGCGTCGTCCGAGGCAGCTCGCCAACCCCATTAGCTTTATTGCTTCAGTTCAGAAACTAATTACCTCTCCAAGCCCTGCGCTTAATCATGCGAGTGGCGTTCTCTCGCTCGGCTGCGCATGTCCCCACAAGCAATGGCACGTGACAACCACAATCTGCACACTCACGTCGCGGCTTCCGGGTGCCCGACTCAAGGGCTCCAAAAAACGCAAATTGCACCAGAAAATACTTATTATCCGTCATGTCGAGTCAACTAATGAAGATTGCCCTAAATTTGGCCTCTCAGCCGTTTTAAACGGAAGGTCGTTGCGGCTACCAGAAGACATCATAATTTAGTCGGCATGCTAATTAGCGTTGTTAACCTTTTGACGCGGATTTTGTCGCTTGTAGGTCGTTTCCCGTTTTCCAGCCTCGTCGGGAGAGCTCGCGTGACATTATTTAGCCTAAGCAGGGCCTGCTTTGCTTGCCTTTATTCCAAGTTTTATGGTGGCTCCAACGACATGTAGCACGTCAGCTTACCGACTTATTCCGACACGCTCTTTACTGCCATACTGCCTCGGTCGATAGCTAACCTAGCTGTTTACACAGCCAATTCAAATATGTGGGCTAAAAGCGTTTCGTCTTTACAACCACTTCGATATTGTTTATCGGCGGTGTCCCAAAAACCGGTAATCCGCGGTAATCCACGCGCTCATTCGTGTCATCGATTACGAGTTTTAAGGTCGCTACACGGTCTAGAACCATCGGGGGCATGACGGGCAACTTGTTAGCTAAGTGAAAATTAAAATGAGTGCTTCGCGACTGCCTAATGCAGAGAAAGTCGTCAATGTAACTTTAGAAATAATTGAACGCCCCAAAAGTTGAGGCAAGACACAAACTGACCATCATCTGATCTGTGTCGGAGTTTTCTATTTTCTATACAACACGATATTTTGTCGTGCGATAATTTTATCGCAAAAATTCGACGTATGGATTTATATGTCAGTGCGCGCATAAGTATGTGGAAAAAAATTTGAATTGTTACATTGCTGCGACTGCTGATGCGACACTTTATTTTATTTGATTTTTATTTTGTTGCGGCTCTAAACTCGTGTCGCAAAAATTCAATCTTTGAGCGCGCTTAGCCTAAATATATTTTTCATTTATCCGCTACCTTCCAGAATAATACATAGACATGATAATTTATTCTTAAGCGACGACCTAAAATTCAAATAAGTAGTTAATTCATATCATTGCCAACACTGCCTGTTATCCCGAGCAGCCGGACGCCGTGTTGCCAAATGTCGACATTTCCATGCTCGGTAAATCAAAGTAATGGCAATGTTTCAAAGCCCAAGCTGTCGTCCCCATAGCTCCTGCTCTCGATCTTTATGTATGTCCCGCGACCTACATCTCGACCTACTCTTAACGTTTGTTTACTAAATTCTCGTGATAATTTCCTTTACACGCTTCCGTCTCAAATAAAGCCAACAAGATTTATCTAAGTTACGTCTAATATACTTACGTTTTTAAGTAAATCCAAAGCACATCACCATAACTTATGGTGATGTGCTATATATTTAGAATGTTTTGACTTATGGTCCATAAGTCTAACATTCTAAATATATACTTATCGTTCGCTATAAAACTCTAAAGGCCATTTCGTACGAATCTTACGGCGAACGTAAACGCATATATTTTCGCTTTCTAATTAAGTCGTCTCCCCATTATACACACGTCCCTACATTGACCCCCGTCGGCCATAAAGGTAGGTACTGGCTTTGATTAGCAATCGGCGTGTTTGGGTTTGGGTGCGAGGCTCGGTCCTAATAGATCGCCGTGAGCACAGTTTGTCGGCGGCGCGGGCGACGACCCTCCGCCCGGCCGCCGCCGCCGCTGCCTGCTATTGTCCACTTTTTTCTTCTGGAGATCCACTAAGAATGGCACGAGAGTATTGTGGATAAGAAACTGATTACATGTGACGTAAACTTAATTATACCTAGGCATACGCATGTTTTACCTAATCTTATTTATCAGGTAAGGATGTGAATCAATTCGATCCCACAACACTAAATTACGTCTTCAATGTCCGGAAATTCCTGCATTATATTGTGAAGTAACTTTTCTAGTAAATTGCTTTACTCGGCAAAACTAACAATTCCGGATGTCTTAACTGAACTGCTGCGCCATTTGCGAGGGCATTTTTGCGCACACTCACGCTAAAAGCATACTCAAACAGTTATTGTTAGCGGTTGATTATGAGAAAAGACGTAAAAATAAAGCATACGTCAACCTATTAAGGTTGCCTATGAGAACCAGAAGCGACGTGGGATAATAGCGCAACAATCAGAGCCGATTTACGAGTACCATACCTACTAAATTCGCGGTGTGGGGGCGGCGATGAAATCACGTGACAATTAGGCGACCCCGGCAATTGGCGGTGATTGTAATTAGCACCGGGCCCTGCGCCCGCGCACGCCAGGCCTCGAGGCCCTGGACTCAACGAGTCCATTACAGTGAATGGTTATGATTTCCTTATTCGGATAGATCCTAGAGCAGCATATGACGGATTGAGTCGCCGCAACTGGCGCATTGCTCAGACGATATGTCGGGATAACAAACGGAACCATTATAGTCTTGCGGGGACGCAGATTTTCTCGTAACAAGGCAAACAATGGTCATAATGACACGGCGATCCCATCAGCGCCAGTGAAAGCGCATGTTAGGCGCTGTTGCGTGCTCCGCGGTCGCCGGCCCGTCTGCGCCGCTCTGAACCCGCTATTTTTCACTATTGTTGCGGCGCTTCTTCTCAAGCAATGGGTCTAGGAAGCGCTGGTAAATTCATTTCTGACGTATAAAAGTACTCCTATGTGGCCATTTTCCTGAATAAATGAGATTGATTGATTCACGCGGCTTCCAGCTAACAAACCTTTTGTTTCTTCTTGACTATTTTCTATGCGAGCCGAGTCAAACTCAGAACATCGCATTCGTCTAATTGCATTCCGCGAATATTGCAAACGTGGCGTTTTATAATTTAAGTTGACTATTATTGCTCGCTGGCTGCCATTGCTGGCAAGCATTTATGGCTCGCTAATGTTCCTTTACGGTCCCCCGCATGACTCGCTGCATGCAACGCGGACACGCGCGTTTTATCGAACCAACATAATCTTATGCGGGACAATAGACGTCGCCGCGTATTTCACGTGCCCGAGTGCGACACGGTATTGAATATTAATTCACAAACAAAAAGAAGGCTCAGTTTTAGAAGTAGGTCAAGTATGTGCGTTATGAAACTGAAGTTACAGCAGTTTCAGCTATCGGTATAGTTACAGCTTCTGAGTCATTTCGGCTAGAGATGATATTGAACTTTAATCGGAATCGCACGGGATTTCTGCGGCTTCCGGAGGCGGCGTGTCGGCTTTGTGCGCGATTGGTCGCGGCGACGGGGTCGGCCAGGGTCACGCTTCCCACTGCACTTTACTTAATTAAAACACAATGCCATTTTAAACTAATTACTCCCCGTTAACCAAGTGTCAGTAGCCGAGCCGGGTGAGTAACCGGACAGTGGAGACCTATTGCATAAAGAAAGTACCTACACTAATGTCAAAGATAAGGAACCAGTAGAGGATTATCTCGGCTTATCGATGTTTTGCAATTAATAACAAGCAAGTGTCGCGCGGTCGGCGACCTCGCTGCGTGGGTGGCACTTAATGCTTCACCTAGTTTACTGAAATTTAGTTCCAGCGCAAAGCTGAATCACACGTCATCTGTAATATCTCGTTACTTGTCGCTTTCATTTGCATCCTTGTACGCGTTTCCTAAATACGTCTATCTTTCCCAAATCATAAATAAACATATTCAAGGGCGTGTTGCTGCGTAACGCGTGTTTATAAGGACGTCGGACGCATGCTATCCATATAAAAAGTTCATCGTTCGAATAGTAAGTTGTGTCCTGCACTGTAGCGTGAGGTCCGCTATGCATCCACAATGAGAGTGCAAGTCGCTCTGACGCAACTTGCAAGCCGCCGCCGCGTTTGCGAAACGAGACCACAAAATGCATTCAACAATGTAACAAAAACGGTTTTTTACATGAGAGATGGCGTGACTCGTGTTTGCAGTTTTTACGGTGCCGCGCGCGCCAGACGATTGGCGCTAACGAGTGCTCGCGCAATAGAAAAAGTGTCACAATAAAACGATAGACAAAAGCCGAGCACAATGGCGGATAATGTATCTGCGTGGATTTGCATATAAATGGAAATTCGCTTTCTAACGGCGGCGCGGGCGCTTTGTGCGCTAATGGCGGTGAAAGCGCAGGCGCAGGCAGGACGCCCGCGTGGGCGCCGGCCCTCCGCCGAGCGGGTGCTTCCGAGAAAACTTTCCACTTAAGTATAACTACTATTTATCAGCACCAACCAAATGGACCTTTGGATACACGATTACTGACAATACGTAACACGCTCTCAACTTAAAAGAAACAACAAGACGCCTAAATTGAATGAGGTTTTTCCGCCACTTACACCACCTGAGCCTACAATTTCAAGATTGAATTCTCCAAACATTTCGAGACGAAAATGCAAAGCAGACAAGCAAGAGATGTTATTTAATGGAAGTAGGGCGGCGCGGCGGGTCGCGCTCGCTATCTGCGCCGGTATCGTCACACTCCAAATTCACAACGCGCGATATGATAACACGCCCTTGCACTTTTTGCTACAAGCCCGCCACCATGAAAAGTAAACAAGTATAATGGAGGAAGTATCTCTAATCAACTCATCTAGTTGAAGAAGAAGAAGAAGAATCATTTATTTGCCAGAACATTTACACAAGGTGATATTTCGCGTGTATTAGGTTAGAATGTTCTGTCGAAGAATCGACATGCAAATCTTTATACATTTACAAAAAAATATATATATAATCAATAAATTGTTTTACATTATAAAAACAGTTATTTTCTAGAAATTTACTGAGAGCTGTAACAAATTTTGTGCCATTTAATTGCCTAATTTCATTTGGTAAAGAATTATACAAGAAAATACACATATGACAGGCATTTCTTCGGTACATATCGGAGCGACATTGCGGTTGATATAACAAATGTACATATTGAGCTCTTTTGTGGCCTCCGAATACGTCACTCAATTTCTTAAAACAATCTGGATTGGTTTTAACAAAAACACATGCTTTTTTTATATACATACACGCCAAAGGCAAAATACAGAGCTTCTTAAATATAGGTCGGCAACTGTCTGTAATCCAGGCGTTAACAATAGCTCGAACACACTTTTTCTGAATTTTGAAAACTTTTTCAACATCTACAGAATTTCCCCATATTAGCAGGCCATAATTCAGCGCAGACAACACATATCCATAATAGGCTGTTATGGCTGCCTCAATTGACACGGTATTCCTGAGTTTTCTTAGTGCAAATATGAATTTATCTATTCTTGAACATAGACTGGAGATGTGGAACTTCCAATTCAAGTTTTCATCAATATTTATGCCTAAGAATCTAGCTACAGTACGTACAGTAGTTCAACCAGTTCACAAGTGGAAAGGAAAACGAGAGAGTAGCTCACTCGCTAACTTTAGCAAGTACTAACTGTACCATGTTTAGCAGGACGATGACGAAAGGCCGAGATGTTGGCAATAGTGTCAAGTGAGCAGCGAGGTGCGTCAACATCGCGATCGATCGCGCCGCTTTCATCTCCCACGACTGATGACTTGTCGAAGGCCTGTGCCCGATCGGCAGAAACATTGCTTCGCTTTCACCCGACCTTGGCCGTCGGTTTCAGGATCTGGGCTGAGAATTTTACGGCGCCTCGCGGGATGAACCTAAATAAATGATGTACCCGTCCTTTATTTATGGCGTAGATACTGCGACCTGTTTAGATGCAGACTTATTTACGAGTTCCTGTCGCATTTACTAGTTCCGTGTTGGATTGGGATGGGTATTCGCATTTTCTACAGCTTGATCGCACGGTTGCGCATGCCCAGGAGAGTAATGGACCAGTGTGGTCAATAAATTAAAAACGAATTGCGAATCGAATTGTCGATGTCATTTATTTATTGCGTATCTTTTAACAACACATTCGTTTCAGGTTTTTTTTCTTTTATCCCACTATTACGTTATAATGTAATGCAATGTTGAAGTTTAGTTTTTATACGAAATGGGTTCAGATTTTTTGCTCTACAATTGAGCAATTAGAAGAGTATGCGTATCTCACATGTACCTATATAAGTACTTAGTTATTAAGATCGCGTCTGCGCACGACGTTCATTTCGGAGAACGATACTAAGTCTAGCGGTAATTAAATCTCGTTGTCCCGATCGCGGCGTTTCGGCGAACTGCGGCCGTTAAAAAGCGCGGGTCATACGGCCGCCCCGGCCGGGCCTTCACCTTCGCGGCGCGGGCGCCGCCCGACATTGACTCGATCCGCCCGCTTATGTCAGCGCCTCGATCCGCGGATTCGTTGCGATTTGGCGGCCGGCCCTGCTGTCCATTTACTACGTAATCCCACTTCACTCTACATCCAACTGTTTGCCAACAGATTGGAACTGCTAAACCAGACGCGGTCTAATGATATCAGTGATTCGTGGAACGAATTCGTATTATTACTACTACCTACTCTTGGTAGTTCATATTCCTGTTTAAATATATCTGCTGTTTCTAGGCAGCGGTATAAAATTATAAATAGTCGTAAAGGATGTCTATCACGGTTGCGATCTTGTCGGATTCGGCCACGGTCCGCGACCTTAGTACCACAACTGTCGCTACTAACTGCACCCCTATACGTAGATTATTGTTTATTTGTCTCTTTAGAGCCTGTAAGGGACTACAATGGACTAATATAGCCCCTGATCCAATTTTATGAGAGAAATCCTGACCACTGCCGCCGCGTGTGGGCGGCTATCTTTCTGCGAGCTCATTAACCAATTGTACTGGCCCATTAATCCCGACCTGTGGCGTCGGCGCTTTAATTCAGTAATTCCCACTAATATCTCCCAGATCATAATCATGATCCACTTAGACGTTTGTTCCTGTCGAGAGGAGCGAATTAGCCTCAGCTTTCTTATCGAGGAACAAAAAGGCCTATCGAGTGCGTACTGCGTAAGTTTCACTTTCGAACCGGGCTCCCGCTGCGAGCGCGCCGTGACCCGCGGGTCCCGGCGTCGCGGCTAAATATACCGCCGCTACGCGCTAAGGGCTTGCTATTTTCGCCAACTGTCGCTGATTGGATATAAAAAGACTTGTTGCTCACGCGCTCTATCTGTATGTACAACCGTATAATACTTACTTTAAATATATGTTAGGATTTCGCCCGCGCGTTGTTATCGCCACTTTTCCTTTTATCAAACAGTTGTTTTCCGCCCCAGCTGTCCCGGTTATTCATACGTATTCACGAGGAGTGCTTGTTTGCTCTGCACGTGGGTATATTGTATTGATTATCACTGAGTAGCGAAAATCGAAACGCTGATTTCATCTGCTTCATCAATGAGCAAGCCGCGATAACGGGCCAGATTATTTACTCGGGGATTTACGACGTGTGTGCGAAAGTGGAGATTTCATTGATGCGTGAATCGGCGTTCGCCGAACACGGAAGGGCCTGGTAGGGCTTCGTGGCGCGGTCGATGGCGTCCCGGGCCTGATCCTGCGCCCGCGGGGGCGCGCAGTCGCGAGGCGAGCCACTTTCTCGCCGAGACAATAGAACGGCCCACGTGCTGCCACATCGCCGCGCACGCAAGGTTAGGCGCCAGCGTATTAGTGCAGCAATTTGTTAATCCTGTGTGATCTCATTGACCCGCCTTTTGTTCGGTCCCCGACACCCGCAGCGCAATGGCCATGCGCCTAATAGAACACAATAGGAGTATAGCCGCAGCATTTTTTACATAGGTAATAGAAATGAAATGACACATTTAAAACCAATAACTAACGGCCGGCAAATTGCTGGCATATTAATATTGGTATTCGATCGGTAGAGCGCAAAATCTGCTACTCTGGCGCTACAGCACGCTTATGCATACAAGACAATAAAATTTCTTGCATTTGCCTAATCTCAGTCTCAAAAGCCTAATTTTTTCAGTTCCCTAGGGACGGAAAAAAAGGTTTTTGTAGGTGAACATTTCTCTCCCTCGGATTCAGGTTATGTGTGTCACGGGGTCGGCATGCAACCCTCGCCCTAATTTCTCAGATTACTGGACCTTCGCAGTGAATTATATATAGGTCATCTCAGAAAAGAAACTATCGATGCTACTCTAATATTGATTTTTACTAGAGATATGAAGGTATTTATTTTTTCTTTAAATTGTGCCAAAGAATGAACTCTTGAGCTGTAAGCAGCTGTAGTTTTCGATCGTTCAATATTCGCAGTCGCTAATGATCTCAATGCTTCTGATAAAGCGAACGACGCTTCAGTACCGCCCGGTATGCGTGCTAACGATAACGACGGTTGGTTGCGAGATATAATGGTGTAGTTATGTGATATTCATATGGGATGGGAAGTATTGGGAAGATTTTGTGTTGATTTTCATATATCACACTATTTCAAAATTTGTAGTTTGTCAGATACGAACGATAAGTAAACCCACTTGCACCAATCAAGATTAGCACTGTCAATTTTTGTAACGGATTAAAACTCTTATTTATTAGTTTGTTCTGAATTAGGGGTTTAATTCTAAGCCTAGTTGACGGAAAACCTAGACGTACACTAAGTGTTATACTCGCCGCAAAACAAAGTGACGACCGGACCCAATAGTTATAGCACGACACAACTTAGAAGGCGCGTAGATTAAGCAATAATAGACTCTGCGTCAACGGCTTACGTGCTTCGCCACGCGCCTTCTAACTTGTGTCGTGCTTATACTTCAATGGTGGTGTTTGTGACTTTGATGGCGGCTAGTATAATACAAAAGTCCCCAATCCGCACTGGGCCCGCGTGGGGACTATAGCCCAAACCCTCTCGTGATGAGAGGAGGCCTGTGCCCAGCAGTGGGACGCAGATAGGCTGTAGTAGTAGTAGTAGTATAATACAATCGTGGACTTGTTGCGTGCAGGAAGGCGAGCTGCGCGCGTGGACGGCGTTCCTGCACCGCGCCGTGGACGCCGCCTACAACTCCGAGATCGTCATCGACAACCTGCACAACATGATCGGTGAGTTTTGCTGTTAGGCACAAGAGTGGTATCTAAGGCTGGCTTAATAGAGCACCCTCCATCCGACCGCTACCGCCTTACCTCGCGCCTGCTGTTTACGGCCGGCCACATAGGTACAGTCGAGAATTCCGAGTACCAGGTTACATTCAGCCGAAATGAGCAGGACGAGAGTTTACACACATGTCCTGCCCGTTTCCCTACCCACTCCCCTACTCACTTCGGCTGAATGTAAATGAGCCTGAACGCATACCCTCCATACAAATTGTAAAGACGTACCACATACACGCAGTAGTTTTCTTTTCGGAGTTCCGAACTGCATGTGTGTGGCAGGTCTTTACATTTTGTATGAAGGGTATGATTCCGAATTTATGTGGTCGGCCTAATCCTAATTCATGGGTTTAAAAGCTCACTCACTACATCAACTCAGTGCCTTAAGTGAGCATTCGCCTTTATTCAACTTTTCGGTTGTTCTAATTTTCATCAGTGACCCCGTTAGACAAACAGCTACGAAACAAAGCGCCTCGCGTTTGCCCACCGATACCATAAAAAGAAAACAGTCCGCGAACGCTTGTGAATTGTGAACGCTACATACAGTATTAATAATATGAAGGGATCCAATCAGCCCTCTAAATATTTGCCTAATGTAGCCAAGCAAACAAACAAGACCTATACTATCTAAAAAAACATTTACGCAGGCAGAAAAGCGTCCGGATTTTTGTCAATAGTACTGACGCGGAATTTTCTCATCGCTCCATACAGTCTTATATCAATATCTGGTTACAAAAAAAGCTTGATTGGATGATGGATTACGTTGATTGATTACTCGAATGTGATAGCTCTGTCCAAAGCTGTCAAGTGAAATGTATACACATAAAATTACCCCGTCGAGTTGTTCAAAAACATTTTACCTGTCGTGTCATGTGGTACCGGATCTGTGCTCTCATCTTATGACCGTTGACAGCTGTCACTTTCTCCATGCGTCGGCCAAGGTCGATCGGACCTCATCGTTTATTACTGTGGTGGAGTGATTATTCCACCGTCACATCCTGTGTGTTTACGGTCGCCGGGGCTTTATTGCATGCTCCATCCTGCTATACCTACTCCGGAATCTGTTTATGACTGCGTAAACATTAACAGTAAACTTATAATGTCAACACGCAAATCGCTGACGCTATCTGTGACCTGTGCCATCTCAGATTTTGACAAAACAGTTTAAGGTTTAGTAACTGTTATTGCTTATTGCAAATAACGAAAAAGGAACATGATAAAAAAATGTATTTTCATAGGACGATTTAATACGCTCTTCGAGCCAATGTTTGCAATATGCGTTACATTCATTACAAATAACGTTTATTTTATTGAGCCACTCGAAGTTTGTTTGATTATTGTGTAATTTACTTGTCGGTTTGTATGTAATGAGATAGTACTCTGCCTCATTCTATTGAGAATACAGATCAAACATGAGGATGAGATACGATATCGATTAATAGATTACATCCATTATGCACCCTGTGAATTTGACGAAAAAGATGAAAAGTAGATATGTTCTCATATTTTTCAGTCGATAGGATAGGAAATGATGTGCTGTATTGTGTTATTATTTTTACATCACCCTTGGCCGTAAAGTGGGATTTTCTACCCGCTACGCGGAGAGAAAATCTCACTTCTTGGCTAAGGCAAGACGTAAAACTTTTGACAAACCACGGGCGGTAATTTGTAAAGCCCCAGATCGCATATTTATGGCCCTCACCTTCGGTTCGGGCCACAGAAACCTGCGATCTGGGACATTTACGAATTCACCACCCTACGTCTGTAATGTACTATTAATGTTTTTCTATTCCGTTGTCAAAAATGTCGTAATCGTTAGTAATATCATGTGTTTAACATTCCAGCGGAGCAGCGGCGCTACGTGCGCGAGGTGTCGTCGAGCGGCGTGTTCGCGGCGCTGTGCGACGAGGCGGCGGCGGGGGCGGGGGCGGAGGCGGGCGCGGAGGCGGGAGC
>CAXARK010000155.1:0-15493 GCA_963971205.1 Aethes cnicana
GCAGCGGCCTCGACGACGCCCGCGTCAAGCTGTGGGCCTCAACGCGGACCTCCTCTCGTGAGAGTAAAGCAGTGGTAAGCAGAGTACTGCCAGCGGCTCCGACGACGCCCGCGTCAAGCTGTGGGCGCTCAACTGCCGAGAGGTCAGTGCCCCGGGGACGCCTGGCACGACGAGCGCCGCCGGTCCGTGCACTTCAACCGGGCCGACGTGCGCCTCCTCGCCAGCGGCTCCGACGACGCCCGCGTCAAGCTGTGGGCGCTCAACGCCGAGAGGTCAGTGCCCCGGGGACGCCGGCACGACGAGCGCCGCCGGTCCGTGCACTTCAACCGGGCCGACGTGCGCCTCCTCGCCAGCGGCTCCGACGACGCCCGCGTCAAGCTGTGGGCGCTCAACGCCGAGAGGTCAGTGCCCCGGGGACGCCGGCACGACGAGCGCCGCCGGTCCGTGCACTTCAACCGGGCCGACGTGCGCCTCCTCGCCAGCGGCTCCGACGACGCCCGCGTCAAGCTGTGG
Source organism: Aethes cnicana (assembly GCA_963971205.1). NCBI lineage: Eukaryota > Metazoa > Arthropoda > Insecta > Lepidoptera > Tortricidae > Aethes > Aethes cnicana. The sequence goes on from CAXARK010000155.1 coordinate 514, forward strand.
GCGCTCAACGCCGAGAGGTCAGTGCCCCGGGGACGCCGGCACGACGAGCGCCGCCGGTCCGTGCACTTCAACCGGGCCGACGTGCGCCTCCTCGCCAGCGGCTCCGACGACGCCCGCGTCAAGCTGTGGGCGCTCAACGCCGAGAGGTCAGTGCCCCGGGGACGCCGGCACGACGAGCGCCGCCGGTCCGTGCACTTCAACCGGGCCGACGTGCGCCTCCTCGCCAGCGGCTCCGACGACGCCCGCGTCAAGCTGTGGGCGCTCAACGCCGAGAGGTCAGTGCCCCGGGGACGCCGGCACGACGAGCGCCGCCGGTCCGTGCACTTCAACCGGGCCGACGTGCGCCTCCTCGCCAGCGGCTCCGACGACGCCCGCGTCAAGCTGTGGGCGCTCAACGCCGAGAGGTCAGTGCCCCGGGGACGCCGGCACGACGAGCGCCGCCGGTCCGTGCACTTCAACCGGGCCGACGTGCGCCTCCTCGCCAGCGGCTCCGACGACGCCCGCGTCAAGCTGTGGGCGCTCAACGCCGAGAGGTCAGTGCCCCGGGGACGCCGGCACGACGAGCGCCGCCGGTCCGTGCACTTCAACCGGGCCGACGTGCGCCTCCTCGCCAGCGGCTCCGACGACGCCCGCGTCAAGCTGTGGGCGCTCAACGCCGAGAGGTCAGTGCCCCGGGGACGCCGGCACGACGAGCGCCGCCGGTCCGTGCACTTCAACCGGGCCGACGTGCGCCTCCTCGCCAGCGGCTCCGACGACGCCCGCGTCAAGCTGTGGGCGCTCAACGCCGAGAGGTCAGTGCCCCGGGGACGCCGGCACGACGAGCGCCGCCGGTCCGTGCACTTCAACCGGGCCGACGTGCGCCTCCTCGCCAGCGGCTCCGACGACGCCCGCGTCAAGCTGTGGGCGCTCAACGCCGAGAGGTCAGTGCCCCGGGGACGCCGGCACGACGAGCGCCGCCGGTCCGTGCACTTCAACCGGGCCGACGTGCGCCTCCTCGCCAGCGGCTCCGACGACGCCCGCGTCAAGCTGTGGGCGCTCAACGCCGAGAGGTCAGTGCCCCGGGGACGCCGGCACGACGAGCGCCGCCGGTCCGTGCACTTCAACCGGGCCGACGTGCGCCTCCTCGCCAGCGGCTCCGACGACGCCCGCGTCAAGCTGTGGGCGCTCAACGCCGAGAGGTCAGTGCCCCGGGGACGCCGGCACGACGAGCGCCGCCGGTCCGTGCACTTCAACCGGGCCGACGTGCGCCTCCTCGCCAGCGGCTCCGACGACGCCCGCGTCAAGCTGTGGGCGCTCAACGCCGAGAGGTCAGTGCCCCGGGGACGCCGGCACGACGAGCGCCGCCGGTCCGTGCACTTCAACCGGGCCGACGTGCGCCTCCTCGCCAGCGGCTCCGACGACGCCCGCGTCAAGCTGTGGGCGCTCAACGCCGAGAGGTCAGTGCCCCGGGGACGCCGGCACGACGAGCGCCGCCGGTCCGTGCACTTCAACCGGGCCGACGTGCGCCTCCTCGCCAGCGGCTCCGACGACGCCCGCGTCAAGCTGTGGGCGCTCAACGCCGAGAGGTCAGTGCCCCGGGGACGCCGGCACGACGAGCGCCGCCGGTCCGTGCACTTCAACCGGGCCGACGTGCGCCTCCTCGCCAGCGGCTCCGACGACGCCCGCGTCAAGCTGTGGGCGCTCAACGCCGAGAGGTCAGTGCCCCGGGGACGCCGGCACGACGAGCGCCGCCGGTCCGTGCACTTCAACCGGGCCGACGTGCGCCTCCTCGCCAGCGGCTCCGACGACGCCCGCGTCAAGCTGTGGGCGCTCAACGCCGAGAGGTCAGTGCCCCGGGGACGCCGGCACGACGAGCGCCGCCGGTCCGTGCACTTCAACCGGGCCGACGTGCGCCTCCTCGCCAGCGGCTCCGACGACGCCCGCGTCAAGCTGTGGGCGCTCAACGCCGAGAGGTCAGTGCCCCGGGGACGCTGGCACGACGAGCGGGGGACACTAGCACGACGAGCGACACTGGTCAGTTCTTGCTATTCTAAATTATATAGGTATTGCCCACAATACCATGACATAATTACCCTCACCTTTAATAAACGTAAAAATCACGTGTGCAATTCTGTGTCGAAAAAACTGCGAGCAATTTCTTAAACCCTCTTTTCACCCCCCTAAGTTATAGAGTGTATAACTCAGGACTAGAAGCCATAATTTTCCGTCTAATTATGAGCCCTCGCTTCGCTCGGGTAAATGAATAGCTTGTGTCTCATTAAGGCTCACTTTGGCCCCTTGTTTTACAATCTACTATTTAAGAGGGTTTGCGAAAGTTGGCAACGTCGCAAATAACTGTCAAATATATCGCTGTTTTCATTAATTTCTGAATATTACTGAATGAAAACATGAACTATCGCTCTATGGTTGAATAAAATATTGAGTATGGATTGCAACAATTATCATAGGAACACGAAATTTTTAGGATTATGGAAGTCTTGCTTTGGTTATCTTTTTAAAAGTTGACATCGCATTTTCCATGCATTTTAGTGTAATATTATCATTTGAATGCCTAACCAACAAATATAAAACGGGACGCGTCATTCAACCATAGAATGATAACTTCTTTTTTACTTCAGTAACATTGAGAAAATAATAAAAACAGTGAAACATTTGACAGCTATATGCGACGTTGCCAACTTTCGGGATTAACGCTCTTGTGATGTGAAGTATTTACGCAGGTCTGTGGCGACGTTGGAGGCCCGTTTCAACGTGTGCTGCGTTAGATTCAACCCGCGCTCGTCGTGCCACCTCGCCTTCGGCTCGGCCGATCACTGCGTCCACTATTACGACCTGCGGGCCCCGAGGGCGCCTCTAGCGGTGTTCAGAGACCATAGGTAAGTTGTAAACTTCTTTCACGGCATAATTTGCAAATTTTGTATACATTTACCAGAGAGAAGGTAATTTTTTGAGATTCAGATACTTTATTTATAAAATTGTACAATTTTACATGTCATTTAAAATTTATTTCTATAGTTTAAAGTAAATATGTATTAAAACTAGTTATAATTATTGGATAATGTCAACACAACAATCATTATTTACATAATTGTTTTTGATATAGATTTACACATCATTTAGTTTAAAAAGTATCGATACTAGGTACATTTTAGGTGCTATTTTCCTTTTTAACAGTTAAGTTTCTCATAATTAACATAACATAGTTGCATTTTATATGTTAGCCATCTCCGAGAAGAAATTCGTCTACACTATAACAAGCCATACTTATTAATAAGGGTTTGAGTTTTTTTAGAAAACGTTGTCACTTGCTAAGGCTTTTATGTCACTCGGCACCTTATCGTAAATTTCGGCATTACGGCGTACATCGGGAATAGCCAGGGATATTCAACTTTTTAAACTTCGCCCGCACAGCGCCATCTCATTATAAAATGTTGTTTTTTAATCTGTCCCAAAACGGTAGGCGCCATATTGTTAGCTGCTGTGACGTCACTTAGACTGTAAACAAAGCGTTACAAGTAACCGTTTTGACTTCACTTGTTTGGTTACTATGTACTTAATTACTATCCTAGTGACGTCACAGACCAATCTAACATGGCGGCTAGCTTTTTAGCGCGAAAACTGAAAACGATAATTTAAAAGTACTTTTTAAGGTATTTATCCAATTCAGTAAATCGAAACGTAAAATCTTGTGATTCAGACGTAAGGATCACTTTAAACCACATTTAAAAATAAAAACCGGCCAAGAAGCGAGTTAAACTCGCGTTGAGAGACCGTTGATTATTTTCAATGACGTCATTTTCAAACCGTTTCCCAGGATAAGCTCTTTTATATGATAGATTTCAAATACCATGGACTTCTTAATACATTTCATGTAATCTATAGGTGAATAACAATCCTCCGTATTTTTTTTTTTTCAAAATTTTAGGACTAGTATATTCGGAGATAATGGCGGGATGGTCATTTTTCGCCTATTTTCTTTAATAACTCGAAAAGTATTGACCAAAAAAGAAATAATAAAAAATATTTGATATACTCATAAGAAGTACTGTCATTTGATATGTCACACGATATAGTTTAAAAAACTTCAATAATATTTTTTCAAAAGCCCCCAAAAATAGGGTCTATGTTTAAAATTCATTTATTTACGTTACACGTCCGTCTTTGGGTCACAAACTTACATATACGTACCAAATTTCAAATTAATTGGTCCAGTAGTTTCGGAGAAAATCGACTGTGACAGATGGACGGACAGACACACGAGTGATCCTATAAGGATCCCGTTTTTACCTCTTGAGGAACCCTAAAAATGGTGTAATCGTCGTCGGAGAACCGGTGCAAGTAGCACGGGACCGATCTGAGCGGCGAGCCTTGGGGCAGGCCTATGTCCAGATGTGGACGTCTTTCGGCTGGCATGATGATTATGATGAACCACTCATCACTAACTTCTACAAAATGCTAATAAGGCCTAGTGATCGATTATTTGGATTCTCCCTCGCGGGATATCAAGTAGAAAAATTAATATAGATACGACAGTTTCCCGCGATACCGAACAAATCGTTCAAAAATAAAACAATTGAAATTGTCTGTAAGGGATTTTTTACTCTTACATGGCAACCAGTTGAGATTAAAACTTCTATTCTTTTTCTAATCTCTACACATTATTTTAAGCAAAAAATATTAAAACATCCACAAAGTATTAGCTCATATATCTGTCATGATGGAAAAAATACTTTTCTCAAACATGCTCGGAAATGTTCGTGTTACTTTCAAAAAAAGAAGACGCGAGGCTGTCCATTGCCGGCCTTGGCCAGCAAAAACATTATTGTCGTGTGTGTGTTTTTTTTTAAATTCGCTTGAGACACCTCTGTAGAGAAACTGACAAATCCATGGAGGTAATAAGTACAACTTCCATGGCCAAATCATCCACTAAAGTAAATAGGTACTGATGTGGGGTAAGTGCGCCTAAATAATTTATTTCGCCCTAGTTGAGTAATATTTATAGGTTTCGATATATTTATGTTAGGCGCACTTGCCCCATCCTGGCGCACTTGCCCCGAAACTGACAAATCCATGGAGGTAATAAGTACAACTTCCATGGCCAAATCATCCACGATCATGGAAGTAGTAAATAGTGATGTCGGGTAAGTGCGCCTAAATTTATTTCGCCCCTATGCCTTGTAAACAGCCAACTACTAGTTGAGTAATATTTATATGTTTCGATATATTTATGTTAGGCGCACTTACCCCATCCTGGCGCACTTGCCCCGACTGACCTTACGTATTTCCTCGCTGTTTGGAAAAATACTTTAAAATCTGACATTGACATTTCATTATTTTCTCAGGATTTCAGTTCTAATTATTTGCTTCTACGGATTGCATTAATAAATAGGTATTAGCAGATAGACACGCGTACTTGCTCGCCGAACTTTTGTCCAAACGGTACAAAATGTGCCGCTTTGGTGGCAGCAAATGAACTGTCAGTGTGAACACTTGTGCTCATTTGTTCGATTTGGACAAAGGAACGGCGAGTGTGCGCGTGTCTATCAGCTACAGATGTTTTAAAGTGTAATAAAATCAACACATTGTATTTTTTTGCCTTTTCTAATAACATAAAGCCCGGATTCCCGCGGCATATCCATACTAACATAATGATTGAGGTCGTTCACCCCGTGTCTAATCCAAATAACCGATCAATGCTAATTATTATTACGAGCCCATTGTGTCCCACTGCTGGGCAAAGGCCTCCCCCCACTTTTTCCACTGCTCTCGATCTTGTGCAGTCCCTGTCCAGTTCCTTATTAAGGAATCGATTTCATCCCGCCATCGCCGACGAGCTCTGCATCTTCTCCTATTGGAATTGTTGGCCTTCCATTCGGTGGTTGCTTTGGCCCACAATTCGTTCGGCAATCAATGCTAATAACCAGGGCTCGGACAAGTCATCGCAGAAACTGATATGGACATGGAACAAGACTATTATAGAGTCGTGACTTAAGATTATTATTATCTAAAGCTGATTTATTATTATCGTAATTTATAATTTAACATTTGACCTTTTTAGTCGCATACCTGTCATGGATTTGTCAAAGTGGCATGCTTGAAACAGTTTTGTGGTGACAATTTAAGCAAATACAATTATTTGCTTAATGGTTATTTCTAAATATTTTAAATATGGTGCAAAAAAAAAACCATTAATAAGTGGATTAAGGACTACCCCGAGCTCCGTTATCAGGAAAATGTCAACGAAATATTGTGTACAGCATGTGACATTCGTATTAAACAGTTAATTTAAAATTAAAAAAAAGAAAGATAATATTGATAAACATATTAGGTCAAAAAATCACAAATTGAAGACAGCTCCGCCAGAAATTTGTTATGAAACTTTTTGCATCGATTTGTTGGTGTTCCTAATTTCTGTTAATATTCCATGGAATCAACTCAATAATTCACGCTTCAGGGCATTTTTCAAAAAGTATCTGGTGCCCGTGGGAAATACCTGATGAATCCTATATTAGGAAAAAAATCTTGGGTGAATATTATGGACAGAAAATGCAAGAGTTAAAAAACATAATGCGGGACGAATTTTTGTGTATTTCTATCGATGAAACAAAGAATAGACATGACAAAAATGCAGTCCATATTATCTTGAGAAATTTGACACTAAATGAATTTTGGGTTGTAATAATAAATGTAATTGAAAAATATAATTAAATAATATTGTACATAATGCGATTCTATTGATCTTGTTCTATTGCCGTCTTGCGATTGTTTTGCGATGACTTGTCCGAGCCCTGCTAATAACCCTTGTTTTTCCTCAGGAAAGCGGTGTCATACGTGAAATTCCTCGACGCTCGCACCCTAGTATCAGCGTCCACCGATTCCCAGCTGAAGCTGTGGAAGGTCGAATCACCGCGCTGCGTCCGGTCCTTCACTGGACACGCCAATGAGAAAAACTTCGTAGGCCTCGCGACGGAGTCTAGCGGGCGATATGTAGCTTGCGGCTCGGAGAACAACGCTCTATACGTTTACTACGCTGGGCTGTCTAAACCGTTGTTAGCTCACAGGTTCGATGCTGTGAGGGGCTTTTTGGAAAGAGGGAATGTCGGGGAGAGACGGGAGGATGAGCCTAGCGAATTCGTGTCGGCTGTGTGTTGGAGACGCGCCCCGCCGTCTGAGAGGCAAGTTTTGTTGGCTGCTAATAGTCAAGGCACTATTAAAGTGTTGGAACTTATTTGAGTTTGTAAGCTGGAATCGGATTAATCATTTACACCGTACATTTATTACCGAACAACTTGCAGGCCTGTGGCCCTTACTTTGATATTGGCGAAGTGTCCAAGACAGAAGCCATTAATTTATATAGAATAGAACCTGGAATCGACTATTTGGAACCTCTTTTGTGATGCTCGGATGACGACAACTTTTTTTTCCTTAGAAGGAAGATTATTGAAAAGTATTGGACACGTATTTTTTCTTTTTTCACGTAATTAAACTTATACGGAGATATATTGAGTTGAAATGTCGCGTGACGTCACGGTTAGGTACGATTTATACCTAACGGTGACGTAGTTAGCCCCCACTCTCCAACTTTAATGCGTCTTAACTTAGTCATTCTTAGTTAATTTGATAAAACAAAAATACTTGTCTAATATTTTTTTATTACCTGACTGACGGACTAATTAGAACTTATATTTCTTCACCCTGTCGTCATCCCTATTATAGAGGTCATCTGAGATTTGGAAAAGAACAATGTTAAAAAAACTCTAGGCTCAACATTATTATGTTTACTACTACTACAGCCTATTTGCGTCCCACTGCTGGGCACAGGCCTCCTCTCATCACGAGAGGGTTTGGGCTATAGTCCCCGGGCCCAGTGCGGATTGGGGACTTCACACACATCTTTGAATTAATTCGCAAATGCGGGCAGGTTTCCTCACGATGTTTTCCTTCACCGAAAAGCTCAGTGGTGAATTCAAATTGAATTCTTTACTTATTATTATGTTTAAACATATTTAAAATGGTGCCAAACGGATTTTCAGTTGTATTGTAAATTACGTGTAATTCGTCCAGTTGCAACAAACCGATAAATACATATATGGAAGCGAAAAAAGTGAACATAAATATGAATGCGAATTGAGAGAATTTATCACTTGGGAAACTTATCAAGTGAGGTGAAATTTAAGTGAAAATTTCACTTTAAATGACAAGCTTGGCAGCTAGATCACACTAGCATATGTCACAACTATTGTAAATATCAATAATGATACTTAGTAGAGATCTTCTACTATCTAAAGTCCCGCGCCTTCACATTTCAAAACGCTTCAATATATTTAAAAAGCACCACCAACACTCTCAACACATGTGTGCGTGCTGAGACAGCCATCAACTATACGTTGAGAGTATTGGTGGTGCTTATTAAACAATTATTAAAAAAATTAAGCGTTTTGAAATGTGAAGGCGCGGGACTTTAGATAGTAGAAGATCTCTACCGGTCTTCTAGTTAAGAGTTAAGTTTAAGTTTGTTCATTAGAAACCGATTTTTAGTTGAATAAAACATGGATCTTATGACGTTATTAATATTTGTTTTCTTTTATTTTTACCTTTCAATAAAAAAATAGGAAATTATTGTGATGTCTGTGATGTGAAAAATATAAATAGTACATAGTGGTATATATAATTAGCGCAAATTTTGTAAAGTATCCGTGTTTAACGCGCATTTCGAACTGAATCCTCCAAGAATTATATGAACGCCCAACTTGCTCATAAATATGTGACACTCGCGTTTATGACAATAGTGTCAAATAATTCATGCAATTAGTTCAGCGGTAAATATAACAGGGGCTATAATCGAAGTCTTTACATAGGGATCTCCTTGTTCTCTTTAGGATCGCTCACATCATGTCGCATGAACTTTAAGCACAGAATATTTAATAGTACTACATTCGGAATGGCCACGGAATCACCCGCCTGAATCTAGCCGGCGCGCAACTCGCGCCCAACTCGCCCTTACCGTCATTCGTTTCATCCGGAGATGGAGAGTGGATCACTGGCCCGCGTACTGGTGCACACACATTTACAAGTGTACAAACGTCCTCGCACGCAAACATTGACACTTCATTCGAATTGTGTTCGAATTCGTGCTTTTATAGGCCGTGTCCGCCGTGTGCTTTAAGCAGCTAGATTTAAAGTTGAACTTGACGCGTGAGCGATCCTACAGGGAACAGGGAGTTCCCTATTTAAGACTTCGAATATAGCCTCAGGCAATGCAAGTGGGAAAGATCCCATTCACCAGTTACTAGGTAACTTGAGAGCTACTGGTAAACTTTTACCAGTAAGTAGGTGTCAAAAACAGGGCTTGAAACCGGTTTTTGCCCCCATACAAATAAACCGGTTTTCTTATCGTTCTTTCGTTTACTATTTCATGTTTAATAAGGCTATAAAATAATACGAAGTAATAACCTTAATACACTATGGAGTTCCACATAAAGAGTATAAAATAATTCTAAATATTTGGCTATTTCGGGGTTTTTTTAATTAACCGGTTACAAGCCCTGGTCAAAAAGACAAAAACGTAACTTGAAAACTACTGTAGCAATAAGTACCATGAGTTTACAGTGCCCGTACTCGCTAGCGACTACGTAAACGATTTGTATGAAGAATAGTACAGCGCCCCTGGCGGTCCCTCGTTGAACTAAAGTTCTTCATACAAATCGATTACGTAGTCGCTAGCGAGTACGGTCACTGTAAACTCATGGTAGTGCTACTGGTAAACTTTACCAGTAAGTAGGTGTCAAAAAGACTAACTTTGCACTCGCTAAACAGCAGCTGTATTAAGTCCCCAGTACGCTCGTTTCTCCATACAAACGTAGTTACGTTTTAATTCGCAAACTACTTAACAGATTGGCACCAAATTTTACAAGTAATAGTGGAGCAGAGATATTAGTGTCCAAAATACACTTTGATTTTAATAACTTGAATAACAAAGAAACTAGGAGCATTTTAGTTTCCTCCGTACAAACTTCAAAATTCAGTTTTTTGGCTGTAATTTAATTTACCAGGTTTTTCACAATTTCGGACACTCACAATAATGATTTTATTATGTGTACCGAGTTTCGCGTCGATTTGTTCAATAATTTGGGAATAAAAGCGAAACTACGTTTGTATGAAAAGTTGAGGAACGCCGTGCGTGCTGGGAACTCTTAAAATGAATAGCTCAATGTACATAGTTTTATGTTCGTCTGTCTGTGTGTCAACCCTGTAATATAAGTGTAACTCGACTTGTGATGCCAATATAATATGATCGCCGTAAAACAGAAGTTTTTTTAACCTTTCGCACGTTGCACATAAATAAAGTGCGTTCGAGACTGCTCGGTATTCTATAGTACTATGGAAATGAAAAAAAAAAAACACAAAAAATGTGTCAAAATTTGGGCGCGGATCCGCGTTCCGGCATTCGAAAGGTTAATCACCAATTAGCATTTTCATCGGTGCCTGTTGCCTAAAATTAAAATAACATGGTTTTTTTAAACGTTTTATTACACAAATATATATACAAGATGTAATACTCATTATACTCAAGAGATAAAACTCGGTCCTTTTGATACAATCATTAACACAAGTCTTAACCCATCACAACACCGTTCAATTGAGAGGGTTTACTCCGAAAGTTGGAAACGTCGCAAATAGCTGTCAAATATTTCGTTGTTTTCATTAATTTCTGAATATTACTGAATGAAAATATGAATTATTGCTCTATGGTTGAAATTGACATGTAAAGTTTGACTGTAAATGTTAATTTTTGGCAAATAAATAAATAAATATATAAATAAATAAAACATTAAGTATCGATTGCAACAATAGGGATGACAACTTTTTTTTCCTTAGTCTATAAGGAAGATTATTGAAAAGTATTAGACACGTATTTTTTCTTTTTTTCACGTAATCCAACTTACACGGAGATATATCGAGTTGAAATGTCGCGTGACGACACGGTTAGGTACGATTTATACCTAACGGTGACGTAGTTAGCCCCCACTCTCCAACTTTAATGCGTTTTAACTTGGTCATTCTTTGTTAATGCGATAAAACAAAAAATATGTGTCTAATATTTTTTTATTACCTGACTGACGAACTAATTACAATTCCGATTTCTTCACCCTGTCGTCATCCCTATTATCATAGGAACATGAAATTTTTAGGACTATGGAAGTACTATCTTTTGAAAACCTTCCATCGCATTTTCCATGCATTTTAATGTTATCTATCATTTGAATGCCTAACCAACAAATATAAAACAAGACGCGTCATTCAACCATAGAATGATAACTTCTTTTTTAATTCAGTAATATTGAGAAATTAATAAAAACAGCGAAACATTTGACAGCTATATGCGACGTTGCCAACTATGGGGATAAACCCACTTCATTTCTAACGACATCAATACAAAAACGCTCAGCGTTTTAGAATTATACAAAAACTTTCTTAAAACTATCCAAAGACAACATTTTTTTTTATTACACACGACAGAAATTTCTTAATCAAAGCAAAAACATCTAAAATCATGTAAGAACAAAGAAAACATTCTAACGAAACCTAACTACGTTTGTTCACATATTTTCGGCCACTGTGTGACACTAAATCTCATTTGCACCATTAACCGCTATTCTTAAATAAAATTACTGATTTATTGAAAAAGAAAAGAACACATTGTATGTAAAGTTTTCATTACCCAGTGTTACTCTCACAATAAATATTGACGCGTATGAATTCCCGATAGGTGGAGTATGGAATTTACCACTCAGCTTTTTAGTTAAAGAAAACATCGTGAGGAAACCTGCACGCATCTGCAAAGTAATTCAAAGATGTGTGTGAAGTCCCCATTCCGCACTGAGCCCGCGTGGGGACTATAGCCCAAACCCTCTCGTGATGAGAGGAGGCCTGTGCCCAGCAGTGGGACGCAAATAGGCTGTAGTAGTAGAAGAGTATATTTTCAGAAATAGCTCATCTTTACTCCTGAGGCATAGAAAAGTAAATGAAAATCTATAGTAAAAAAACTTTAATTAAAAAAAAAAAAACTATTATTATTTCAGTCAATATTTAAAATCATCAATTAAAACTAAGGATGTGAGTGACGCTTTACAGGAAGACTCGAATTATTATACAAGTTATATTACAATACAATTATATTTGGATTGAACCGTATAGATTCATAAGCCTACTGTACAATTAAATTAGAAATAAAACGGATATCCGGGTACTAACTGGCGTCTAGCCAACGAATACCGAAAAATAATGATATTTTCATGAGAACTGGAAAGCCGTGGTAGCCTAGTGGTTTGAACTACCGCCTCTCGTGCAGAGGGTCGCGGGTTCGAATCCGGCTCGCACCTCAGTTTACTTATGTGTTAATTCAATTTGAAATTACCACTGAGCTTTTCGATGAAGGAACACGTCTTGAGGAAACCCTGTCGATGACCACCCCAAACTATATCTTATATAATGATGTCTATGTACAGGATCTTTCAGATGACTTGATCATAGTGACAGCTGTTAGAATGGCCTGCGAGGTGCAATGTTGCCAATTTAGTACATTATGTGCCATATTACACGCTAAATTGGCAACACTGAGGTCTCCGAAACGTCAAACGTCACGGTGGCATTGACCCTTCAACGCGGTATTATACACCATTAAAGGAAACATCGGGAAGTACTGATTATATAAAAATGCTACCCAAAACATCGACTTTTAATCATAAAAATGTTAAATAATTTTATAATCACATTTATAAAATGTTGTTTTTTAATCTGTCCCAAAACGGTAGGCGCCATGTTGTCAGCTGCTGTGACGTCACTTAGACTGTAAACAAAGCGTTACAAGGAACCGTTTTATGTTTTGACTTGACTTGTTTGGTTACTATGTACTTGTTTACTTTCCTAGTGACGTCACAGACCGAGCTAACATGGCGGCTAGCTTTTTAGCGGGAAAACTGAAAATGAAATTTTAAAAGTACTTTTTAAGGTATTTATCCCATTCAGAAAATCAAAATAAAAAATCTTGTGATTCAATCCGACATAAGGAACATTTTAAACCACATTAAAAAATGGTGTAATACCCTATTCAATTCAATGATTTATTTAGCAAATTGGCCACATTCAGTCACTTTAGCAGGCACTATCGTATGAAACGACCAACTTGGACATTCACAGCCAACACCTTAAAGATAGTGGCGCCAACTTGTGAGCAGGAATAAGACCACCTCATTGAGCAATATTTTTTGATTGGTATAAACGGCTTCACGTCTTCTTTGATGTATGTTTGTTAGTCTGTTCGGCCGAGCGCGTGAGGCGCGCCGGGGAGGGGGGCGGTCGGGGCTGGGAGGGGGGTAAGAGGGGGCGGCGTGGTGACACTGGAACAAACAATTTTTTGGTATTATAACTGTTGCAAACTCTTTGGGCGCTTAACTCATTTTTATATCCTTTTGACATTGACCTATAATAAGTAATAACATATGGACGAACAGTACCTAACAAAATATATGGAGCAAACTGACATTAGAAAATACATTCCAATAAATATACTAATAACGCCTCTTTATAGTATGTGTCAAGACAAATATTTTATACAAAAGTAAACCTAACACTATTCGATTTAAGTGTCAAATTTACTGAGCGCCAAACGGGTTCCCGAGTTGTTAGGGCATCCGTTTTGACGGGCCTTTTTTCTTCGGCTGATTGTGAATCCTTACTTATAATATAATAGACAAACTGTGTTTTACAAAATAAAATGATTTGGGGGTTTCTCAATGGCCGTCACCCAAGATGGACGTTGACGTTTGTTGAGTCTCTCCAATTTTATTTTATTAATCATTTACACCGTACATTCAAGTTGCAAGTTGTTCGGTAATAAAGGTATTTATTAGCGAACAACTTGCAGGCCTTTGGCTCTTACTTTGATATTGGCGAAGTGGCCATTAATTTACATAGAATAAAATGATTTGATTTGACATGGATTACCCCTCGGCTCGTCTGTCTGTCCGTCGGCGGGCGGCGGGCGGCGGCCGCTGGCGGAGCGGACGACGGGCGGCGGGAATATGGAGTTCCTACGCTGCAGCGGCGATTTGTTCTTTAACTTGATCTCACCTGCGCGAAAGAAAACATTACGTTACTTATAGGCAAGGGTGAGTGTGTAGTGTGTGTATATGTGCGTGGAGTGGGAGTGAATGAGTGGTGTGTGTGTGTGGTTTTTGGTGTGCGTGTGGAGTGTGAGTGAGTGTATGGAGTATGAGTGTGTGTGGTGTATGAATGTGAGTGGAGTATGAGTGTGTGTGGAGTGTAAGTATGTATGGAGTGTAAGTAAAATTGTGGAGTGCGAGTGATTGTGTGGAATGTATGTAAGTGTGTGGAGTGTGTAGAGTGTGAGTGTATGGAGTATGATTGGGTGTGTGGAGTTTGAGTGTGTGGAGTGTGAGCGACTGTGTGTGTTGTGTGGTGTGAGTGTGTGGAGTGTAAGTGAGGGATGAGTGAGTTTGTGGAGTGTGAGTGAATGTGGGTGTGTGTAGTGTGAGTGAATGTGGGTGTGTGTAGTGTGAGTGAATGTGTGTGGTGTGTGTGAATGTGTGGAGAGTGGGTTGAGTGTGAGTGAGTGTGTGTGAAGGGTGAGTGAGTGGGTGTGTGGTGTGAGTGTGTGTTAGGAGTGTTGGTAAATGAGTGTGTGGGGGGTGTGAGCGAGTGAGTGAGTGTGTGTATGGTTGTGGTACCGACCGGCGGCGGCGGCGGCGCGCAGGCGGCTGACCTGCGCGGGCGGCAGCGCCAGCGCCGGGAGCGAGTGAGTGAGTGAGTGTGTGTGTGTGTGTGTGTGTGTGGTACCGACCGGCGGCGGCGGCGGCGCGCAGGCGGCTGACCTGCGCGGGCGGCAGCGCCAGCGCCGGGAGCGAGTGAGTGAGTGAGTGTGTGTGTGTGTGTGTGGTACCGACCGGCCTGGCGGCGC
>CAXARK010000156.1:0-13504 GCA_963971205.1 Aethes cnicana
CCCCAGCACTGCACGTGGCGGCGCGAGGGACACGCGGCTGAAGATCCACGAAAGCATTCTGCCTATAATCTCGCCTACATATAATCCTGTACAAACGACAGCTTTACTCTTGCTTATTCTGCAGGTCGCAACCCATTACACGAGCTGTGTTGGTGCAAGAAAGATAACGCCGCGGCCATATGCGAGATCTTCATGGAATTCATGCCGGATTACCCTATCAACAGGACAGATTTACAGGTAATTTAAATTTAAATCTCTTTTATTTATTTGTGTCAGTCTTATTTTTACATATTCGTACATATTCGGTACGGTTTTCCGTAATAGACTGACTGAATGATCGCTGAAACATGAAATTTGGCAGAAAGGTTTCTCTTATGACGTAAGTGAGCCCTAAGAAATATTTTTTGGAAATTAACTCTAAAGGGGTCAAAAGGGGTATTAAGTTTAAAAAACATCTGGCAATGTAAAGCTGTTCAGGAAAATTCTATATCCGCCCCAAACAATGTGGCGACTGGCGCCATACATACTTCTATGATACCAGTCGCCACTTTGTTTTGCGACGGCTATAGCTCAATTATCATGTCGTTTCGTGCACCAGGGCAACACGCCGCTGCTGCTGGCGTACATGAACGGGCAGGGCGCCATGTGCCGCGTGCTGGTGCGCGCCGGCGCCTGCCTCGCGCAGGAGAACAAGGACGGCATCTCCATATTCAACTACCAGGTAATATCTATTGCGCCACGCACTCATTACACTGTTCGGGTCTAAACACCCAGCTGCGATTCGATGCGGTGCAAATTCACAATGCATGCGTCAATCATCATTTCTGGTTCTCGTGACTTCACCTATTTATTTCGTAATCGTTTGTGATACGATACAAGTCTGCCACTGGCTGTGGCCAATGGCTGCCTTGGCCGACACCAACGCCACTAGCGCCCCTAGCGGATTTTTCACACGCGGTGGTCCTCATTCATAACCTGTTGGTAATTTGGCAGGTGGCTACGAAGCAGCTGCTGCACCGACTCCTGGACGCACTGCCGGCTGAGGCTCCGTGGGCCGAGAGCGACCTGTGCCAGGAGTGCGGCACCAAGTTCACGCTCACCATGAGGAAGCACCACTGGTAACTGTCCCTGCAGGGCCGCCAGTGTACAATGGCCGCATACACATGTCTATGGCTGTTTAGTAGTGCTACATCACCAAGACCCAGCAGGAATCATGTTGTAGTTCGTCAGATAGACATCGCAGCGAGTGGGACCACCCTTGGAACCTACATACGCTCAACGCATACACTTTTTGGGGTACCCGCTACTTTGTCTCCTTAGACTTCGACCTACGCGTAGGTGGGTATTGGGCGGGTTGGGGAATATGATTGATTCTTACAGGGAATAAATAGTAGTCTGTGTGTAGAACAATGTTCATCAATGTGTAGAATATAACATGTTCCCTCTTTTAATTTCGTGGCAATTTGTGGTCGAGTCTGTTGAAGGAACTACATACAGATTATAAATAAAGATATTAATCGTGTTATTGTTATATCATGTCTCCTTTTTTTCAGTCGTCACTGCGGCCGAATGCTGTGCAACAAATGTTCAAATCAAGACGTCCCAATATTGAAGTTCGGCATGAACAAACCGCAACGGGTGTGCGAAATCTGCTTCAACGTCCTTCAAGTGGGGGCCAGTTAGTGCGGCCGGACCGCATCGTATGCAGAGATCACTGTACCAGCTCAACAGACTCTGCACGAAATTAACTACCATGAGGTCCATGAGGCATGAATACTACAATAACTTACTTACGTGGAACGGTAATATGGTGATATTTATTAGTCCTTCAATTGTACAGTTTCACGTTGAGAGAGAACATTATTCATAAAATTCATCGATTGATCAGCTCACCTGATAATGTTTGTGCGGGATATCCAATAAAGGACGCCTTTCAGCTGTAATGGTATGCGATTACAGACTTTGAATTTTCTGAAGTTAATATTATTCGCACGTTTAAATATACGCAAGAAGTTTTTGGAATTTTGAAGGTGATCACGAATTTTACGTTACGAGGGAACAAATGGCGATTTGTGATGCAATAAACAGCGATTTTAAAGTTGTGCGCAAGTACGATGTATGGCTTTTTTATTAGAAAAAAAAATTAAGGAGGCATGAAAATTCTTATGTCCATGTTTCAATTAGCCCCGCGAGTCCGTATTGTATATTTCCGTGACACATTACCTACGTAATAAGTATAACCGTTGTCTAACGACACGAGTTTTTTTTTCTGGAATTCAATTCTTTTACTTATGGAAAACGTAGCATCTATTATTGGGGATTTTTGATACTCTCATAAACTCCTTTGAAAAAACGAGCGTAATAGGTTTAAATAAAATTTAGTGCCTCAAAAATTCTGGCAAATCGTGTTTCAATAGATGAAACATTTTTCTATGCCAAAGTCTGATAGAGAGAGTGCTTCTGTTATACTTTTAGAAATAAGTTCAATTCTTGTAATTCAGTATAGAAAATTAAAAATGTAATGTAGTATTTGTATGATAGTCAAACATGGTGTATTGTCTTGTTTGGTTAATATCTCTCCACATGAAAATTATGCATTGATTTAATTAAATCATTGTCGCATACATAAGTCAATTTTGATACATATTTTATTTACACTAGATATAAGACTTTGACATTTATTTTTTTATTTGAAGACAAAAAATAATATTGTTGTCCATTCTAAATGTTTTATTTAATTTCTAGATTGAGCTTTATTTGAATTTTCTGATCTTGTATTTACACATTCCAAATTTTGCATTTTATATGAGTAAAACTTTTCTGTTTGTCAACTTATCAAAACTTTCTTTCATTCAATATCTTTATCTATATAAACTTTATTTTGTACACACATGTTAGTCATTCATTATATGCTATTAGGTGCGTGCCATTCTTGTTAAACAATTATCTGCTTGAAACTTCATTTACCCAAGCTTCTAAGAAATTTTATTGAATTGTTTTTGTCCAAGATATTGCTGTATGAATAAAAATTTTATATGCCATAATGACTTTCTTTTTGTAAAAATATATGCTTATTATGTAGTTTAGGAGGCCTTTGCGCAGCAGTGGGACAGTGCTATAAATAAATAATGTAGTTTAGATGGAACAGTAAGAAAACATTCAAATTCTGGTAACTTTAGCTAGCAGCCAAAATAAACTTAGGCAGACTTGCTGCAATGTATTTTCACCCGACTCTGCCAGAAGAAATATGTTTTTCGAGCTTGTTTGCCTTGACGGGTTTTAGCTTGTGTGGTGTTGTTAGATTAGTCTTCATTGTGACGAGAATATCATATGTTCGTATGCAGTCGATTTCTTTTAAATTTATTCATAATTCGGTTTATTGTGCAAATTTAATTTGACTGTAGTGATGGAAGTATAAACTTACCTATGCTATGATGGTGTTCCAGGGTTAGTGGGAGGGATATCGATGGCAATGATACTTCAATATTAAACTGATTTTTTATTTACAAATAAACAACATTTAACACCTGTCAATTCTTTCACACTGACCATGTTAAAATAATTTACTAAAACACTAACACCTACCCATTGCACCAGTGAACATAAGAATTGCTGAAAATAATATGTTGCTGTTTCTTAGTAAGGGGCAGGATTTATTTCTTTTAGGTTACTTTAGCCTCTTAAAGAGGTCCTTGCTGACACACTTGGATAAAACATCCATGTAGTCAATAAGTTCTTCTTCGCAGGTCTCCGTAGTGTTGCTGCGAGAATTTACTCTGTCATTGCATTCTTGGTATTTGCCCCACAAGTTTTGGGCATCTGGCTTTTGGGAGCAGGTTTCCTGAAAAAGTACATAAATACAATGTTAAAAATAATTGTAAAAAGCTTTTAATAAAAAAAACTGAAAAATGACATTGGCCTTTTGCTATTGGTTAATGAGCAGATGCTCTGAGAAATCTGAATAGAAAGTTTGTTCTTACAATTATAAGCAACATGTAATGGATAGAAAGTATGATTTACAATTATATTGCAAAAATACTCCAAAACCACTACAAATGTAGGTGTAACTGAACTCCATATATGAAGAGTTAATTTTATGAAGTCCGAGAAGCCGTGGTAGCCCTGTGATTTGACCTACTGACCCTCATGCATTTGAATCCAGTTTGCACCTCTGAGTTTACTTAAGTGCGAAATTAAAATTTATTTCAAAACTTCAGAGAAGGAATACTTCGTAGGTAAACTTGCAAAGTAATTCAAGGATGTGTGTGAAGTCCCCAATCGACACTGGGCCTGCGTGAGGACTATAGCCCAAACCCTCTTGTGACGAGTGGAGGGTGTGTAATCAGCAATGGAATGGAAATAGGAGGGTGTGTTAGTATGTGTGCAGAAGATTAAGAACATTGTTGACTAACTAAAGGAGGCAGCTACATACATCTAATCTACTGTCAAAGGATAATTACCACTCAATACTTGTAATGTTAAAGTAATTGACAAACCCTGGATTTTTTGGAGCATCAACATGCATTTCATTTGTATTTGTTGTTTAAAGCTAAACAAAAGAAAAGATAAGCAAAAGAAAAGATCATAAATAAAAAAATATTGAGAAAAAAATCATCAACTGTTTCGTTTCATTCCACTATGATCATACTGGAGTGAATTTTCCTCTTCTTGCTGTCCCAATGGCCCCAACTGGGACTATCCCAATTATATGCGAGCAAGAGAGGTTAGAGGCTTAGCAGACAAAAAGTATGGTATAATTCCTTAGAAGATACGTAGTTTGTCATACCCGCAGTTCAGTCTGAGGATCAACCAACTCCTCCTCCTCTTCCTCGGAAGCCTTCACTACCGGGATGATCTTCTCAGCCATTCTGCCTAAAATATGAACAGCCGTATAATACTTCACTGAATGGACTTAAATATTACAAAAATAGTTGCACATATACTTTTGTTACACAAAGCAAACGTTAATTTATAAGAACATGAGCTCAACTCGGAGAAATATCTAAAATATTACCCAAATCGATGATGCAACGAATAAATGTGAGCCGATAGCAAGTGTATAATGTTGCCAGTTGAGAGGGTACGAAGTCAACTTACGGTTATTTTACAGCTATTTTACATTTAAGTATTTAAAAAATCTCCAGCGTAATTTAACTATTTGTAGTTTTAAGTTAAATATTAATTTAATTTAATACAATAAAAAGACAATTTTGAATACTAGCAAGAAATCCAATGGCGGTCATGGTAGACAATCTCACAAAACTATTTCATGAACAACATTCCAAATTACATCTTATTGCGTGGTAGCAAAATCTACTCTTCTTATCAGAGTGACATTTTGAATCTGTATGCATTTTATAATCAACTTTATGTTTTTTAATGTTTATTTCTAACTTTCGAATCATTTTATCATTTAAATCATTATAAAATATTATTAAATTAGTTATTGATGTATTAGTAATAGATAAGGTCTGACTTTAAACACTAATCCTTATTTCTAACTGTATATATGCGTACACACACACATACAGCTTCCAGTGGCCGTCACCATGGAGAGAGCTTGCTGTAGAAATTTATTTTTTAATTCGATATTATCGTTAATTCAGTGAATTACACATTTGAAACACGTTCATCGCAATAAGTTATATTAGTACTCAAAAAGGTTAAGATGAGATCACAGCGTATTGTCGTCTCTCGACAAAAAACGAGGAATAATATAATTTTGTAACATATTGTTTTTTAAACATTTCAGGTTCGTTAAAAAGATTAATGAATACTTTAATTAAATACTGTTGTCTTTTTCAGGTTCTTGTGACATCGGTTTGATACCTTATTTATCTGAAAACTGGAATTATTACAAAATGTTGAGGTTATGTCATATAAATTATTATTGTTGTTTTATCTTACAGGATGAATGGAGGAATGGAGCATAAAACCCCAGGGCACAATGCGGTGCTCCACAAAGCACCTAAAAACTACAAGTTGCTTATGGATCCATTCCTTGTGAAGGGAGCCACAAAGTTGTATAGATATGATGGAACTGTCCCTGGCGACGCCACTTACCCGCCCGTGCAGTGCCGGGACCCGCGCTCGCAGCTCTCGAGGATATGGAACAGACTGGAACCAGCTGACCTGCCTGTCCCTAGGTATACAAACTGTTTAAATGCTAACAGAATTAAGGTACCATCGGGTCAACAAACATAAGAGAATTGCACAAGTAACCTCTGCTAAAAGTGATCAGATATGTAATTTGACAATCATATGAGTCCTTTTAATCTCTTATTCTCAACTGATAAATCAGTTTCCCTCATCAAAAATTGATTTATTTGCATTAGTGTCAAACCTTGATAGCTTTATGGATATCTGCCACTAGAAAGCTGATAGATAGATTTTTGTTGATTCTTAACATTTGATGGCTGCCCAATGATTCTTTTAGTCCATTTAACACTCCAAAATGATGTAATATCTTGTGAAAATTTGCAATTTTAGTTACTTTTTCATCTTTGTTTTTATTGTAGTTTCATGACAGTGCTACCAACCTAACCTATATTTTGACATATTTGTCTGTGGCGGCAATTTCAAATCAGCTTTGATGAGAGTGATGTTTTGGTCTAAGTGTGAGCTTTAGTCT
Source organism: Aethes cnicana (assembly GCA_963971205.1). NCBI lineage: Eukaryota > Metazoa > Arthropoda > Insecta > Lepidoptera > Tortricidae > Aethes > Aethes cnicana. Next base: position 6,632 of record CAXARK010000156.1, read on the forward strand.
TTTGGTGTGGTACATTGTATTCTTAAAGCACAGGATATACTTGTTTTAATTTAATTGGTTATGGGTGAAAAATGACAATGTGCTCGATTATTTTTTTATGGATAGGAATAACCTTCCGTATCAAGAGAAAAAATCTCGGAATTTTCCGTGCCGTAGATTTCGCGTAAAAAAAAGAAATTGATTTTGTGTTATGACGATTGAAATAAAGGTGTTTCCTTGGTCCAAGTATGCAGCACTACTTCTTGAAAAAATCAATAATTTCAATAGTGTCAACACTTTTTTCACCCATAGCCAATTAATGGATATTTCAGGTTACCTTATTACAATTTTTCTCGTAATATTACCTAATAGGTAACCATGTTTACATACCAATGGGTATGGTCTTGCATGTGTATGTCATTTCAGTTCCAAATATGTGTAGAGTAAATTGGGTTTTCCCATTGTAATTACTTAATGACTTATAAATGTTTGCTCATTTCATTGATATGCCATACAATGACTTGGTCGCTTTTTTGGACAAATTAAATTTGATATTTTCTTTTCTTTTCAGATTTAAAATAGACAAAAATTATGTTGGGATTCCACCCCAAATTGAAATTACAATGGGCAATTTAAATGACAACATTGACAAGGCTTTCCTCTCAGACATGATGAACAAAGTTGGGCCATATGAAGAGTTGACCATATTCTATCATCCTATTACAAACAGGCATCTCGGCTTTGCAAGAATTGTATTCCAAGATGTCAAATATTCAAAAATATGCATCGAAAAATACAATGGAAAGTCAGTCATGGGTCAGGTAATTGATTGATAAAATAAGGACATATTTTTTATCTGTAATATATTGATGCAATGACGTAATAGTACATTACAGACCTAGGGTGGTGAATTCGTATATGTCCCAGATCGCAGGTTTCTGTGGCCCGAACCAAAGGTGAGGGCCATAAATATGTGATCTGGGGCTTTACGAATTACCGCCCGTGGTTTGTCAAAAGTTTTACGTCTTGCCTTGGCCAAGAAGTGAGATTTTCTCTCCGCGTAGCGGGCAGAAAATCCCACTTTATGGCCAAGGGTGATGTAAAGGTAATGATTTGAGCATGTTGTTATTTTTTGGTTTGTCAGGTTTTGGATGTTTTTCACGATCCATTTGGCAAGAAATGCCAGGAGATGTTTGATGAGAAGACAATGGAGCGTAAGCCTCAGTTAGCGGTGCCAGTTCAGCCACCCATTGTGGAAGATGTGCGAGTACCTAAGGTGGATCCATCACTCAGCAAACGGTTGGAAGACACAAAACTGGTTGACAAGGCAAGTTCATAAGTTTCATTTGTGATGCTTTAGATGACGTGGCAGACTATTGGTTTGAGCGAGCTACCTCCTCTCCAGCAGAGGGTTGGGGGTTCAATTCAAACCCGAGTTTACTTGTGTTATTATTAAAAAACAATGCCAATGGGTTGAAGGGACAAAATTATTGATTAGTATATCTCATGATTAATGTGACTGTTTCAGGTCGATCACATGAAAGAGCCTTATCCCCGTAAAGAGGAGCACAGCGATAGTAACCAGCGGTGGTCGGACGAGGAGCGGCCGCACGAGCACCGCCACCGGCACCGCCGCGAGCGCGACAGAGACCGAGATAGGGAGCGGGACCGCGAGCGGGACAGAGATAGAGACAGGTATTACTGCAGGTGACCACATGGACCCGAGGAGCACAGACCAGCGGCCGCACGAGCACCGCTGCGAGCGCGACAGAGACCGAGATAGGGAGCTGGACAGGGACAGAGATAGAGACAGGTATTACTGCAGGTGACCACATGGACCCGAGGAGCACAGACCAGCGGCCGCACGAGCAACGCCGCGAGCGCGACAGAGACCGAGATAGGGAGCTGGACAGGGACAGAGATAGAGACAGGTATTACTGCAGGTGACCACATGGACCCGAGGAGCACAGTCCAGCGGCCACACGAGCACTGCCACCGGCACCGCCGCGAGCGCGACAGAGACCGAGATAGGGAGCGGGACCGCGAGCGGGACAGAGATAGATACATGTATTACTGCAGGTGACCACGATTCCGGGCAGCACAGCGACCGGCGCTGTAACTAAACCCCATTTCAACATTTTAAGATATCAATCAATTTTCATAATTTCCAAAATATTTCTACTTTTTAACATAGACCTCCCCCTCGGCTTGCAACACTAGACAGGTCAGGCTTCCTTCACGTGGCTCCATCTTATATTAGACCTGCCAAAATTTCGTCGTCCAGTCTGCGCCCGCTATTCGATGACTTTCTTTCCCAATTGGCCATCAGTCCTGCGAGCAATCTGCCCCACTTAAGTTTGGCAATTCTTGGGGGAAAAAATGACGATTACTTGTAAGACTTATGTTTTTCCTTTTTTTTTACGTATAAACTGCTAAATCTAGATTTTAATACGCATTCTTATTCACAAGCCGACGATGCCGAAGGAAATGCAGACGAAGGTATTACTCGCTTAACTGCATGGATATTAGCCGAATGATATTGCGTTGCGTAAATAGTAAATTATGCTCGGTTACATTCGCTAGTAATAGGGATGACGACAGGGTGAAGAAATCGAAATTCTAATTAGTCCGTCAGTCAGGTAATAAAAAAATATTAGACACGTATTTTTTGTTTTATCAAATTAACAAAGAATGACCAAGTTAAAACGCATTAAAGTTGGAGAGTGGGGGCTAACTACGTCACCGTTAGGTATAAATCGTACCTAACCGTGACGTCACGCGACATTTCAACTCAATATATCTCCGTATAAGTTTGATTACGTGAAAAAATAAAAAATACGTGTCCAATACTTTTCAATAATCTTCCTGATAGACTAAGGAAAAAACTGATATCGTCTCCCCTATTAAGAACTGCCCAATCGCCACACCATAAGGCAAGTTCATCGTATGCTGAGAATTTATCGAGACCTTTTCTTCATATTTCAATCGTATAATCATAAGTATTGACGTATTTATTTCGTTAAATGAACATATGTTTCAACTTGGTTGACTTATCAGTGCAAATAAAATCTTCATTTAAATTCAGCTGGCATGTAAACGTTGGTACTGTGTATAAAAATTAATATGCATGTTCGTACCAAAATAAGACTTAGATTATAGCGTAAGAAAGCTTGCTCGAATTGCTTTCTTTAATTTTCGTATACAAACAGTGAATGAGTTGCATGTGAAAATTGTAAATTGTTATTTATTTAGGAGCTAGTTAAGTTTAAGATAGTTGTTTCTATTATTTATTTTTTAAAAATAAACAGATCAGTTTATTTTTATCATCTATGCTATTTGTGTATGTATACTAATATTATAAATGCGAAAGTAACTCTTTCTGTGTGTTAACACTTCACGCTTCGACCGCTGGACCGATTTGGATGAAATTTGGTATGGAAACAATTGGAGTCCCGGGAAAGGATATAGAGTACTTTTTATCCCGGAAAAACACATAGTTCCCGCGGGAACGCGATAACCGAATTCCACGCGGTCGAAGTCGCGGGCAGAAGCTAGTATAAAATATATCAAAAGAAGAAGAAGAAACATTTATTTATCGCAACAAATACACAACATACAAAATATATAAAGAAAACAAGTATATAGAATAAGTAACAAAGGCGAGTTCGTATCAACTTCTAAGTACTATGGTACCTAGTTATTTATGTCCAAAGTCACAAGCACTAGATTCAAGGCTCAAGGCTTGTACAATAATAGTTGTTATTCCATTTACGTTAAGGCACAGAGACCGGTACGCGCGGAGCTCGAGCGAAACGACGGAAACCACGTTCGCGACACCGAGCCATGCTGACGTCACGTTCACGCCGGCCGGCCCGCTGCCTTACGACCCTTACTACCAGCCGAGGTGAGTTTAAGCATAGGGAAATTATACAAGAAGAGTGGCAGAGCCCATACTCTAGTGCGTGCTCCGAAACACGGGTTAACACTAGATCGACATCTAGCGTCCAGTGGGTGAACCCCGATCACCCGACCGTTTAGCCATTGCTACCGCTACTTGAAGCTAGATGGCGAACCGAACGCAAAACATATTTAATTGCTTAAGAAGAAGAAAGAAGAAGGCATATGTAAAGAAAAGAATAATATCTGTGCCAAAATATTGACAAAGGGTCAAATTTGTGTGATAATCACGAATTTTGCGTTCGAGACATTGATGTTTATAGGTAGACCGCTTAAATGAGTCCTCGCCCGCGCGGTACAGGGGCGCGGGGGTAAGGCGACAAAGGGGATCGAGAGAGGAGCGGGCGGCAGGCGAAGGCCCCTGTACCGCGCGGGCGAAATATTAGGTCCTTACATATGAAATTGGCGTTTGGCGAACTGGCAACTTTGATTCAAAATATGTGGCGTTCGGCTAGGAATTCCAAATTCAAATTTAAGACCATGTATTTCTGTGTTCGAATTACGAAATTTATTTGTTATCGCGTCATTTGTTTTTCTTTCACATCGTTCTGTTCACAATATGGAGAACTTAAAATATCGCTATATTTACGAATATGAGTTTCACCTCGGCACTAGTGCTGCAGAAACGGCTCGTAGGATTAACAATGCGTATGGGGAAGCTACTGCAAAAGAAAATACGGTACGTTATTGGTTCCAACGTTTCCGTTCTGGAAATTTTGACCTACAGAACAAGCCTCGTGGACGGCCGGAGACACAAGTTGATAACGAAGAATTAAAAGCAATTGTGGAAGCAGATCCATCGCAAACCACGTCAGAGTTAGCGGCAGGCTTCGGTGTGAGTGATAAAACCATTTTGATTCACTTGAAACAAATTGGAAAAGTGAAAAAACTTGAAAAATGGGTACCGCATGAATTGAGCGACGCAAACAAAGAAACACGCGTCGAGTGTTGCGTTTCACTTCTCAACCGGCACAATAATGAAGGCATTTTGAATCGTATCGTTACTTGTGATGAAAAATGGATCTTGTACGACAACCGGAAACGTTCTTCACAATGGTTGAACCCAGGTGAACCAGCCAAATTCTGCCCGAAACGAAAGTTGACTCAGAAAAAGGTACTGGTAAGTGTCTGGTGGACTAGTGCCGGTGTCATCCATTACAGTTTCTTAAGATCTGGGCAAACAATCACGGCTGATGTGTATTGTCAACAATTGCAAACGATGATGGAAAAGCTAGCCATTAAACAACCCAGACTGGTCAATCGATCTAGCCCACTGCTGCTTCAGGACAACGCTCGACCACATACGGCACGTTTGACGGCCGCAAAACTACGGGAGCTGCGACTGGAATGTCTTCGACACCCACCATACTCCCCGGACCTTGCTCCAACTGATTACCATTTTTTTCGGAATTTGGACAACTTCATGCAAGGAAAAAAATTCAATTCTCACGAGGCTGTCCAAACGGCCTTCAAAGATTTTATTGATTCTCGCTCACACACTTTTTTTAGTAAAGGAATCAATGAACTACCTTCGAGATGGCAAAAGTGCATAGATAGCCATGGTACATACTTTGACTAAATAAAAAAATAGTTTCATAAAAAAAAATCGTTTTCATTTCTGCCATATGAAACGCCAATTTCATATGTAAGGACCTAATATATTAATAGGGTATGGTACTTGTGCTCGAAAAGAAACCTTGTCATTCAGTGATTAGTTTTATAGACTGTCTCCTGTGTTACCAGTTACGGGTACAGCTACGGCGCGGGCGCCACTCCGGGCGGCAGCATGTGGTGGGGCGACTGGCGTCATCCGCACCACACACCGCACGTGAGTTGCTTTACACACACGGGCACAGATCTATATATCAGGACCGCGGCACAGAATATTTAATAGTACTACACACAGAATGGCCACGGAATCGCTCGCCTGAATCTAGCCGGCGCGCAACTCGCGCCCAACTCGCCCTTACCGTCATTCGTTTCATCCGGAGATGGAGAGTGAATCGTTGGCCCGCGTAGTGCTACACACATATTAACAAGTGTACAGACGTCCTCGCACGCACACAGACGTCCTCGCACGCAAACATTGACACTTCATTCGAATTCTGTTCGAAATCGTGCTTTCATAGGCCGTGTCCGCCCTGTGACCGCGGGCAACTTTGTATAGAGCCTGGTCTTACAACCAACAGTGATGAGTGTCACGTCATTATATGGGTCTTTAAATCTACTTCATTTCGTTGTAGTGTAGGGCCAAAGCAAGTCGAATGCCATTGCAAAATTGAGATATTCATATTTTAGTCACGCTAAAATGTATGAAAAAACCGTGGGAGCCTAGGTTTGACCTACCGCCTCTCATGCAGAGAGTCGGGTGTTCTTATCCGGCAGTGGGGATTCAAATTGAATTTCGTATATAAGTAAACTCAGACTTGCGAGCCGGATTAAAAGTCAATTTAAAGACCTATTAAATGACCTAACTCTCAGTTCCGTTCATGGTCCATTTCGGGGATATGAACCATGCTATAAAAGTAAAGCTAGGTCCAGCTTTGGCTTACAATAATACCCTGCTAAGCTGAAAAGCAATATCTAAGTGGGGATCAGTTTGAGAAAATCCACTTTATGTAAATTAGGTACATTACAGTAGGTTCTTATATTGATTAATATAGCGCTTTTTACCGAAGCATAACAGAGTTAAATAAACTTACATAACTGGATTTCTTTCATATTTTGTTTGTTCTTCATTCTGTACGCAATAAGTATCTTACATTGGGCTCATTCATCATCATTGAAATTATGTTTGTGCATGTGATTTGGCGTTCTCGCTAAAACTGCCCATTTTTATTGCCTATTAAGATTGTTTCATACATTTTCTTGTTTTTATTCATCAAATTAACCTTCATCGTTTTGAAATACTCCATGTTTACGTGTTTTGTTTTGGAG
>CAXARK010000157.1:0-19114 GCA_963971205.1 Aethes cnicana
ATATATCGTAGTCGTAAGAGAGTAGATTAAATAGTATGAAATGTATGTTATACATTGGTAAGCCAATTTTTATAGGTTTGATATCTACGTGTACTAAGGATCTATAGATACGGTACCGAAAATGCATTCCCGTATATATTTTCCATTATAATGCATTTTTGAGTTGATTTAGTCTGTCGGCTGTGCCCTCGAGGGCGCGCCGTTCCAAATGTATCGAACAACTATTTTTGTGTAATTTTACAATAAAACAATTGAACGGGCCACGGAAATATTCAGCAGTAACGGTGAGCAAATATATTTTTGAACCCTATTAAAGAAATATATTCCTCAAAGTTAAGTTTTGCTTGCCTAACAAATGCGGTTCATTGTTTTATTATTATTATAATGTTGTTATTTCTAGTAACACAGGGCTTCTCGAAACTCTTCCATTGTTATTGATATAATAGTCATAATTATGTAAAGTATTGGTATGTGAGTTTGCGCGGGTGTGCGTGTGATATAGTCTTAATTCTCTATATAAATATATTTACAAATGTCTTAACAGATCACTACTGAACAAGTTATGGATCTAAATTAGGAAACTAGACTTCCTTAGCTAGCATCTTATTTAGTTTCTAAACGTTATTGTATGTAATTTAGGAATATATTTTATAGTTAAATATGAATAAAAAAAGTAAAAAAGAACGGATTATTTTTCTATAAATTTTCTGAAAACGTTTTGATCGTCTCAAATAAAAATGGTTGAGTATTATCGATTCATCACAATTAGTATTATTGTAAGAAAAAGCGGCGAGGTTCACTCACGTCGCAGCCGTGCTGTTTAGTTATTTCACTTAATTTGCTTTGAATGTTTTTTCATTAGCATTTATTGTTTTCCTGATGAATAATATTTTTCTATACAATTCAAATGTTTTTAAACTTTAAGCGTATTTAAGTAAGTGGCAAGCTTTAATGTTAAGTACCCACGTTAACTGTGAAAGTATGTGTGTATTGTTAACAAACTGTAAATTTGTTATAGCCTAAGACTTTGAGAAAACGCTTCCCCAATACATGATGCCAACATAGGTGCAAACGATTTAATAAGAATGCGCAATAATGTTGTAACGTTGACTAGCACATGTTATTGTTATCTTAGAATGTATTTTTCAGTAACCAAATGTAACTTGTTTTATGAATATTCGGGCATACTATAATTGTGTAAGAGTAGGATATTATGAATATTAACAAACTTGGTTGCACGTTCATTTTGTTTTTTTTAGATATCTTCCATTCAGATTGAACTTTGTCGGTAAGAATTTTGCGTTATATATATATATATTTTTTTTTTTGTCTTATTTTGACGGCTTGACCACTCCGTCCATTATTTTTTATTGAAGGGTCCACTGAATATATTAGATTAATTAATTAAGAGCGGTATGCCTCATGACATTTTTCTTTATTGGAATATTTAGATCAAGCACTGTTTGTAAGATATCTAAACACTCGAAATATTTAAAATTATTGTGCACAAATCACTGAACCCTATTTGTTTGTTCACGGTACGCGCGGCCCACATGATGATTGGCGTCACCTTTGTAAATAGATATCCGAAACGATTGTTTCTATAGGAGCATTAATATCATGTTAACAAAGATGTTCATGATATTTTAGACGTCTTTTAGTGCTTTTCCCCTAAGGTACCTAAAGGCCACAAGGCACACGTAATATTAACCTCAAAACAAATATAAACACTGTTAATTGAATTGTGTTTTATTCAATTATATTTAGTATCTCAAAATTGACGATTTTTTTTATACTTCTATTTTTTTAGCTTGTTGAAAAATTGGAAAAAGTTTACCCCACTATATCGCAACAGCCTATTTACGTCCCACTGCTGTGCACAGCCCTCCCTCATCACGAGATAACATCAAATGGAATTTTGCACATAAGTAAACCCAGAGGTGCGAGCCAGATTCGAATCCCCGCATCCTCTGCATGAGACTGTAGTTCAAATCACTGGGCTACCCTGGTTTACCCGCCAAAGCACGATTAATTAAGTGCCGGTACAGACGAACTGCATTTGAACTGCGACCCAGGTGCCAAATGGCGGTTCGTAGCTACACGGTTGTAATGCACTAATGCAGCCCCAACTGCAATAGGACAGCATTACATACAAATACAACTGTATCAGAACTGCACTCGAACTGCCATTTTGCAGCTGGGTTGCAGTTCAAATGCTGCCCGTCTTTACCAGCTCTAAATGTAAAGCTTTGGTTTCCTAGGACAGCGGTGCCATAATATAGCGGCCATAATACAGCGGTGAGTGACGTCACTAGAACGTTGTCTATGTAAATACAATGGCGCGGTTTCCTAGAGAGCGGTACTCGACACCGTAGCGTCAAAATCATTTGCGTGACGGCCGTAATGGCGGTGTTGGATAGTTCGCCGACGTTTTTTCTCGATAGCGGTGAAGCCATTTTCATCAGTGTTGCCGTTTGGTTCCGTTTTACGGAACTTTTCTGTCGAAAATTGGAACTTTTCAAGGCTGCCATTGTAATTTTCAAGACAATTGACCTGACAACACTACTGATGAACATACATCAGCTGATTTTCATAGAATATTGTATTGTTTTGATCGGCCGGAGGACGAACAAAATGAGTTCCAACTCCTACTGGTCCAGCGAAGACGACGAAGTTTTAATAGATTTCGTACGTAAAGATTTGCAAAAACGATTTTTTTATTGACTTACCTAACAAATATACACAGTTTTTGCTCTGGGCTTATCGGATTTCTGTGTCTATTGTAAGGTTTGTATATCAATTCATCTTTTATATGATTCAGTACATAATCAAACAGTTCTGGCGTAAGCCGAAAGTATTCCCTAAATTTGTCTTCGTTGCTCCGTAAACGGCGACGTACCAAAATCTCGAATGCACCGAGCCACGAGATTTGAAGATACCTCCTTCCTCCATTCGTCTGTCTTCCTCTTCTGATCTTCTGATGATTCATCCTCCATGAAAATTATAAGAGCTAAATCGAGGTCGTCCATTGCATATTCCAATGAGCGACGCAAATAAAACACTTGAATGTTTTGACAGTATCAATTTTGTATTGAGGGCGGGAAACGCGAAAATGACAGCACCGTAAAGACGGCCGTGGAACTTTACACATGTCACGGCCGTAAAGGCGGCCATCTTTTTATGTCCGCAATCTTGCCGACGTAAAAAGACGGTATGTGACGGCACCGCTGTCCTAGGAAACCAAAGCTTTAGCGCATGAAACGTCTCTGTAGGCATTGTCGCGAAATTCAGACTGGTGGTGAAATGGTTATGTTATAATCATTTTGACGATAAAGTCCGTCCAATTTTAACCTCTTCAATGCCAACCTTCTTGTCGCTAATTATAGCGATTTCTATATCGAGGTGAGTGTAAACGAGACTTAACGATATTTTGTACTGGTATTACGAATGACAGGACTTGGGCGGGAAAACTCTATGATTTTTGACAGGCAGGGAGGGAACGGGTCTTAGAAGTCGATACTTACTAAGCTAAGTAAACGAGACTGTTTTCCTGGTATGAGTATTATGAGAGGCTAGAAAGAGGTAATTAGAAGACTCCCCTGGTGAGTGCTTATGTTTTCTATACGAGAGAAATACGTTGCGAGGTTAAGTAAGAGTAACGTTAAGGACGGTGGAATGGGAAGGTCTATGGGGAAGGTGGAGGACCCTCCAGGGACCTACTGGTCCCGCAGTTGGAGATGAGCATAGAGAATCCGTGATGACAAGGAATTGGATCACATAAGAGAGGATTTACCACGATGAGTGGCTCTCGATCCTATTCACGTTGGCACCGCGGACCTCACCTGTTGGATAAGCTTGTGGAAGCTTTATTGACCTCTCGACGTAGGTCTCTCTAATTCCTATCACATATGCATTATTTAATCCTTAGACATTGAACTCAGGTATCATAATATAGTATAGCGTTTGTCGGATCATATTATGTATTATGTAAGCCGAAAGGTCGACAAAATGGTGGAGAAATACTGGGATTAATTTTATATTACTAAACTCTTAACAGTGAAGATAGGATTTAGACGCATCGGCAAAGTGCTGCCTGACTAAAGTTAAAGAAATAAATAAATAGAATAAAATAAATAAAATTTAAATTGTAATACATATTAAGCAACAACCAAGAGTCCTGTATTGGATAAACCAGTGTTATCAATTGTTAAGAACCTTGCATTAGGTATTGCTGAAGTAACAACAATTAAAGAGTCCTGTATTGGATGAATCAGAGTTTGAGCAAACACAAGAACCTTGTATTAGGCACCGCTGAAGGAGTAGATATTTAAGAGTCCTGTATTGGATGAACCAGAGTTTGAGCAAACACAAGAACCTTGTATTAGGCACCGCTGAAGGAGTAGATATTTAAGAGTCCTGTATTGGATGAACCAGAGTTTGGGCAAACACAAGAACCTTGTATTAGGCACCGCTGAAGGTGTAGATATTTAAGAGTCCTGTATTGGATGAGCCAGTGTTTGTCAAACATAAGAACCTTACATTAGGTACCGCTAAAAGAGTAGCAATTTAAAAGTCCTGTATTGGATGAGCCAGTGTTTGTCAAACATAAGACCTTGCATTGGGCACCGCTGAAAGAGTAGCAAGTTAAGAGTCATGTATTGGATGAGCCAGTGTTTGTCAAACATAAGAGCCTGTATTGGATGAGCCAGTGTTTGTCACACATAAGAGCCTTGCAATAGATACCGCGGAAGTATTAGTAAGAGTCCTGTGTTGGATAAGACAATGTTTGGCAGAGATAAGAACCTTGCCATAGTTACCGCGGAAGTATTAGTAAGAGTCCTGTGTTGGATAAGACAATGTTTGACAAAGATAAGAACTTGCAATAGATACCGCGGAAGTATTAGTAAGAGTCCTGTGGTGGATAGGACAATGTTTGGCAGAAATAAGAACCTTGCCATAGGTACCGCGGAAGTATTAGTAAGAGTCCTGTGTGGGATAAGACAATGTTTGGCAAAGATAAGAACCTTGCAATAGGTACCGCGGAAGTATTAGTAAGAGTCCTGTGTTGGATAAGAATGTTTAGCAACGATAAGAACCTTGCAATAGGTACAGTTGAGGCTGTGGCAATAAACAATTAAAGAGTCCTGTGGTGGATAAGCCAATGTTTTGAAATTATAAGAACCTTGCAATAGGTACAGTTGAGGCTGTGGCAATAAACAATTAAAGAGTCCTGTGTTGGATAAGCCAATGTTTTGAAGTTATAAGAACCTTGCAATAGGTACAGTTGAGGTAGTAGCAAATAGAAATGAAAGAGTCCTGTGTTGGATAACTAAGTGTTTGCAATCCCCAAGAGCCTGGGTAGGCACCACTAGCATTACAGGATGTTTGTCGTTTGTCAGAGAGTCTGAGCAATCAGTCCCAAGAGCCTGGATAGGCACCGCTGTTGTTACAGCATGTTTGTTGTTTGTCTGAGAGAGTCTGAGCAATCTGTCCCAAGAGCCTGGATAGGCATCGCTGTTGTTACAGCATGTTTGGTCATTTGTCTGAGAGTCTGAGTAATCAGCGCCCAAGAGCCTGGGTAGGCACCACGGTCGTTACAGCATGTTTGTCTTTGTCTAAGAGAGTAGACCGCTGAGCAATCAGCGCCCAAGAGCCTGGGTAGGCACCATGGTTGTTACTGTATATTTGTCTTTGTCTAAAAGAGTGAACTCCGCTGAGTAATCAGCGCCCAAGAGCCTGGGTAGGCACCATAGTAGAGAGAGTAGTTTTTGTTAAGATATAATTACCCGAGAGACTGGGTATCACTGTAGTTACAGCGCCTTGGAGTATAGAGAGTAGAGACAACTAATGTGTGTAGCTGTAAGCCTGCAGTAGGCAGAGTTAAAGAATCAGATCTTTAAATGTTCAGTGAGGATGCATCACAAATGTCAGATCCTAAAATTATATTTTGAGAAACCTCACCAAAGCATTGCAACCCAAGAGCCTATATAAGTACCATGAAAATGTTAGTGTTCAAGAGCATTAGTGTCAGTAGTGCCCCCTTAGTGGCAATGAGTAACTTGAAGAGCTATGACAAAAAATATAATAAGTTTCATGTAAGTTCACTTTGTAATGAAATGCTAAAACTAGCATGACCGCCCAAGTGCTCATTCATTGATAAGTTAGTGCAGTACAGATTAAGTCTCAGTAACATGAACAGGTAGAAGATTTTCCCTGGAACAAGCTGTAAAAGTTATCAACCAAAAGTAAGCATATTTTCTAGAAGAAACTGAAGTATGCCGGTCCATATGTGTTCATTGTTGTCTTCCTTATGGTAATAATCCATAATACTAAGAAAATTACGTCCAATTTTATAAATTTCGGCATGTTTTAGAAACGTACAAAATAAAAAAGCGATTATTTACATAAAAGTTAAATGACAGTTATAAAAAAGTTGCCATAACCAAATCCGAGTGACACCAAGTCGATTAATCAATTATTCTGATGGTTCTATTTACTCGATTCATTCATTCACCGCGGCGATGCGATGACAAAATGGAAATAGCTCGTAGTAGTACGTCCGGAGCGAGTCGTGTTAGTTTCGAAACGATGGAAATTAAGTTTAGATAATTATGTAAGGTCGTTTTCGTTCACCTTTAAAAAATGGGCCCAAATTTTGGCTTTTGTTTTTTTTGTCTTTGTCTCTCGTCATAGTGTCGGACAAAGAGAGAGAGGGACAAGCTATTACATTGAACCTGAATCTGATTTTACATTTCGTTTGGTATAGCCACCCTAATATTTAAACCCAGATACAGAGTATTCCGTGAGTAACAATATTTAGGTGTTATGTCATTTCAAGTGAAATGAATGAGGCCGTGCGATGATAGGCCAAACGACACTATCGTGTGTCTCACTCGTACACGACATGCGAGTGAGATGCACTGAGCATAGTGGTGAGAAATTAGATGTTTACAAGGCAGAATTTTCTTAGTCACCGATACAGAACGATAGAACATGATCGCGGTGGCATCTGTGTTGTGGACGCGATAAAAGAAATGTTGTGCATGTAGTAAGTACCCACTGTTATGAATACTCGGGTCTTTCCTTTTCCAATTGGTAAAATAAGTATTCAGTACCGATTTTCATTAGAATAATGGCCACGAATTTAGAAATGGTTAAAATTATAATGGTATAAAATGGTTTTATTATAGTGGCAAATTTGAATGATTATTCAACGTCAAATAAATCGGTCAAATAGTCGATTTGACTTCTTCTCTTTAAATAATGGCTTCTGTCTATGTGCAAGACAATTTCGCCAATGTCAAGTAATTGGCCTATAGGCCGAACAGTGTAAGATAATAACGATAAGTGTACGGTGTAAAAGATAAATCAAGTAAAAAATGGTTGAGGTTCCCAACAATAAATCGATATTATAAAATCGATTGATTCAATCACGATTCAACTGCCACTCAGTTGATTTGACTAAAAATGAAAAGTTGTTATTGCTATCGATTTATCGAGTGGATCATGACAGCGACTTTCAGTCGAGTCATATCGAGTTTCATCTGGCAACATTTAGTACGACAGTTCTCACTGTTCTGTTTTACATGCAGTGAACGAAATCAAGCGCTCCTATTGGTCAGAATCTTGGCACTGCAGATTTGCAAATGCATCGAATTTTTCTATTGGATAAGCGCGAGACTTCAACAAGAGTAATAATTGAACTACGTACATATATGGAAATTAAGAACAGACCGTGTTGTGAATCTATTTGTTTATTATGATCACTTACCGGCTTTAGAAGTTTATGACTTTTATTCAAAGTTATCTCAAAGTAGTTAGTGTTGTAATTCAAGTTCAACTTAATAGTAAGTTGTGTGAAAGTGAAGTGCAGAGTAAAGGTACTGTGTTAATTCGTGAAGTGTCAAATCAGTGCATACAGTGAAATCGATTGTGAGTATTTCGGTGATACATTGAATTAATAATTACTGTAGTTGTGAAGGAACGCCAACGCAAACATGAACCATGAAATGGCATAATCGCATTTCCTTACCTTATGTAAGCCTTAAGGAAACCATAATTTTCGTGAAGCGAAATACGCGATATACATTTCATATGGAACATTATAGTGCAATAAATACATAGGCGCTTACAGTACCGTGTATTTCAAGCGACCATTTCGTTTACAGAGAGAGGGCATCAATACACGGTGCCGCTACTATGGAACAGTTCTTAAGGGACAGGTTAGAGACCTTCCTGAATACCAGCGAAGGAACATTCAAGGAAATCCTTGATGGTTTAAGTGTCACCAAAGAAAAGGACACCATGAAGGCCAAGTATAGAAACAGAATAAAGGAACTCTGATTCTCACTGTGTAACATTGAATAAAGTGTGAAGAAGTGTGTTCATGCGCCAGAAGAGTTCCATGAGAATTTAGATCTAGTTAACAGACAAGACAACCATGGATTTTGGCATCAAAGAGCATTGGCATTTTCAGCCAAAAGAAACTACTTTTAGAAGCAGACTTGTCAAGAACCCCAGAATATGACACCTATTATGAATATACTTTTGGGTCTCAAATTATTCTCCTGAGACACCAAGCCCATGCTTGGACATCACAATAAAGATTGAAAGAGGTTTAGTGAGTGAGGAAACAACATGTCAATTTTATACCCTGTATTGTGAATGAGCTACCAAGTTCTACTTCCCAAAGAGTTTGGTTGATCTATGGGCAGATGATGAATCACTCTACCAAGGTAGATATGAGAAGATATTGTCATTGGAGGTGACTACTACTTCTTCTTTATTATAGTTAGGATTGACCAAAAGACTTTTAGTAGATACTGAATTTGGATGGATTGTGTGTATCAGGCAATGTAGACAAAGGCAATTAATATGAATACATTGACAGTAGGAGTGACCTGCCACCAGAACAGCCATATGTGCTTGTGCTTTCCTGAAAACATTGTATAGTCTTGGAAACGTTGTTACAACAGATTCTGTAAAAGCCAATGGAGAAGAAGAGGCAGTCCAATGTTTTAATGTGACTGTAGATTACCATAATGGATGATACCTTATAAAATTACCGTAGACGCACCTTCTTGACCTTCCAACTAATTAGTTAGTCTACGGAAGAGCAGTGACTTGACTAGTTCACCATACAAGACCATGGTGATGATCTAATGGAGCAATGAGATGTTACCATCATTGAAGAGAAGACGCATGGTTTGAGATGCTTCAGCAGAAAGAGAGAGCAGAAGAGTCTTAATGACTGCGTTACTTCTAAACTTCAGATTATACAGATACATTTGAAGAACTATCCATGAATCTGAGTTGATGAGTCTGGTCATCAAAGAACTTGTTTGTGTGAGAGATACCAGAACAATAAAAATCCTATGGGATATCAGTGAAGATGTACTGACAATAAATACGAAAGAAGCATTGTTTACTAATGATTATCGAGAGTTACAAAGAAAGGAGCTCTAAAGACACTGCGGTATTATGTCTCCGATCATTCTACAGGTTCAGCTATTTCTATGGAAATTGTAGGAAAGAGCTACAAGTGAGAAGCAATCATATTTGAAGAGTTGATCAAGAAATATGAGACTATTATAACCACCTTCAGCAAACCAGAATCAGAGAAGTTAGAGTTCCACAATATGTAGAAACGAGCCTGAAGGGGACAGTAGAATATGAACTGCATTGTTTCACCGATGCCTCAAAAGACTCACACACAGCGGTTGTATACCTGCGAATCAACAATTATCACGATGTAAAGACTGCTCCTTTGAGGGCAAAGAGTAGACTTGTCCTATTTGAAAGAAACGAAATGTGTACGAATCAGGTATATGCGAATAAAAGGAAGATTCTTACAACCCCATAGCAAGGCTGTGTTATTGGTAACTATTGTCTGTTGTCCTACTTGAAATACCATCTGAAACTATCAAGAGCCAAGCAGTACATAGGTACTCTGTCCATAGGGACAGACAGTTTAATCGTACTTAGCTAGATTTATCCAGACAAGTAAACTACCTTTTGTAGCGAATCAAAGAAAGGAGAACAGGCAGAAAACTGTAGCGGAAGCGTAACTCAAAAGAGAATCCAGCAGATACAGCCACAAGATGGCCTCAGAAGAAACAATAAGGAATGGATGGCCCCAACTTCCTGTCCAGGGATAGAAGACGTGGCCTGCAGATATCCACCAGAGAAACCACTAAGGCCAGTTGTTTGCCGCCTTATAGGCGGAGGGTCTGGAGACACAGTCTCCAGATTATGTTACATACCTTGGCTCCTGAGCCTTACATCAATACAGTAACAGCGTCAAAGTAAAGTCATATGAATTCCCAAGTCCAAATTATAAGGAACTTGCAAGAGACTTACTTTCCAGAGTAGATCAGAGGTAATGAGATGAACCTCGCTCGCAACTTGGAATTATTCAAAGACGTAGACGGCCTACTGAGAAGTAGAGAGTGAATGAAGCAGACTGACTGATCATATAACATGTCACATATTATTCTCTTGCCCAGAGACTGATTTCAGGAGAAAAAGATGTAGACATTCGTCAATAATACTGAGTACCTAAGGGTCGGTCCATAGTAGAGGGAGTATTAAGAGAAGCTTTACCAAGAGAGAGAGAGAGAAAACTACAGCACTCCGTTTACATATACGGACTGTCCATTATATGGAGATACAGATAAGACGTGGATTTCTTTTTACGTGTCTAGCGGTGAGAGCAATACACCTATCCTAGAGGCAGTTCAGAATTTGAATGCTGACGAATGTATAAATTGCTTTAAGAAGATTCATATCAAATCGCATGTCAGCAACAGTCATCTGAGATAACGCACTATATGTCCAATTGAGTGCTGAGCTGAAGTGTTCAATGATGAATACTGCGTCAGAAATAAGATAAAATGGACGTTCATAGCGCAACTTGCTCCGTGGCGAGGTTTCTACGAGAGAGTCGTGCGTGGTACGACACTGTATGTAAAGAACCTTAGACCAGTGACTCGAATAGGAAAGAACTGAGGTTGAACTAGTTCTCAGAGCTTCGGACTTATCTTTATGTTCAAACCTAGATGTCAGATGATTGCAACAGAGACAAAATAAATAGTTAACAAAGAAGAATGTACTTGAATGTTGGAAACAAGGCCAGAACATGTTAGAAAATTTTAAGAACATGTTTGTCAATCAATAACCGATGAGTCTAAGAGATTGGTACCAACCTTCACCCAAATTGCTATATCTAAGTCACACAAAGCGCGATCCTTTGGCGATCTCGTCCAAATCGAGGTTGAATAGAGGAACACAGCCACTTGGACGGTCGGTAGAAACATCAAGCTTATAAAAAAGTTTGATTCTAATGGACATCAATGAGTAGCCCAATGTCGGGTGGAGACAGTGTGGTTACTGTATCAATTAGATACTTTAACCCGTTGCTACTTGAAGACTATGAAGAGCAAGACTCTACCTTGGGGAGAAATTCCAAGATAGATTTAGTTGATGAGAGCCTACACGATTCGGCTGTCTAAAGATCCATGTGTCCGATCTCCACAAAACCGATCACATAACAGAGCCGGGAAATCAAAATATACTTTGATAAGAGAACAGAAGAGAGAAGTCTATAGAGAAGAGAGTCACAGTTGATGAAGAGAACATGGACAGTGAAGCCAGTAACTCGGTGGCTCCAATAGATGTTGAAGAGATTGAGAGTGATAATCTACCCACTTGTGAAGAGACAACTGGGACCAGATCTATCGAATAGGATGGAGAGACTTCTACACCTGGAACCGAGAGACGAGCCGCTGCGATAAAAGCGAGGTAAAAGATCGCAGAGTGGACCCGTCTGCTTGCTGCCCTTATTCTTAGTGCCCGCCCTCCGGAGTGTCGCTAATTATAGCGATTTCTATATCGAGGTGAGTGTAAACGAGACTTAACGATATTTTGTACTGGTATTACGAATGACAGGACTTGGGCGGGAAAACTCTATGATTTTTGACAGGCAGGGAGGGAACGGGTCTTAGAAGTCGATACTTACTAAGCTAAGTAAACGAGACTGTTTTCCTGGTATGAGTATTATGAGAGGCTAGAAAGAGGTAATTAGAAGACTCCCCTGGTGAGTGCTTATGTTTTCTATACGAGAGAAATACGTTGCGAGGTTAAGTAAGAGTAACGTTAAGGACGGTGGAATGGGAAGGTCTATGGGGAAGGTGGAGGACCCTCCAGGGACCTACTGGTCCCGCAGTTGGAGATGAGCATAGAGAATCCGTGATGACAAGGAATTGGATCACATAAGAGAGGATTTACCACGATGAGTGGCTCTCGATCCTATTCACGTTGGCACCGCGGACCTCACCTGTTGGATAAGCTTGTGGAAGCTTTATTGACCTCTCGACGTAGGTCTCTCTAATTCCTATCACATATGCATTATTTAATCCTTAGACATTGAACTCAGGTATCATAATATAGTATAGCGTTTGTCGGATCATATTATGTATTATGTAAGCCGAAAGGCCGACACTTCTACTATACAAAAATATATTTTTCTCAAACATGCAATGAAATATTGATATTATGTTCTTCTTATTAGCCTGGGAAGTATCACATTTCAGGCGCGGCCAGACAGTTGATCTATACTGAAATTTCATACAAACGTTGCAGGCCAAGGCCGGCAACTCACTTTTTTTT
The DNA here is from genome assembly GCA_963971205.1 of Aethes cnicana. NCBI lineage: Eukaryota > Metazoa > Arthropoda > Insecta > Lepidoptera > Tortricidae > Aethes > Aethes cnicana. The sequence continues at coordinate 12,667 of CAXARK010000157.1, forward strand.
AAATTTCCATTTGATATATTTGTGACACAGCATCTTGGCATTTCGCCATTTAAAAAAAGCGACAATATTTTTTTATTTCATTGCATGTTTGAGAAAAGCACTGTACATACATCGGCGGGGACCGGAAGTTGTCGCTTCGCTGTAACATCCTCCTTCCCGGCCTCTGTAGTAATGTACTAATACTTTAAATGCGCTAAACTTGTATATTTTCTCAAACATGCAATGAAATATTGATATTATGATCTTATTAGCCTGGGAAGTATCACGTTTCAAGCGCGGCTAGACAATTGGTCTATAATGAAATTTCATACAAACGTTGCAGGGCAAGGCCGGGAACTCACTTTTTTTAATTTCCATTTGACATATTTATGACACAGCATCTTGGCATTCCGCCATTTAAAAAAAGCTACAAGCAATATTTACTCTATATGGTTGGCTATGACATTCTGCCAATACAGATATTAAAAAAACATGAACCATATTTGCTACATAGGTATCGCAGTTTTATTTATGTAAAAAAGATCATTATCATAAAAAATTTGTTTGATTGAAAAGAGGTTACATAATTTTGATTGTCAATAATGAATGACAAGTGTCGTTCCACAGGTCTATGCTAAGGATTCGTTCAGAAACATGATTACGCAATGTTCGAATCGTATGATACGTGTTAGTTTTTTTTTATTCACTTATAATTTCTCAAGTAATATTTTTTTTGATTTACAGATTTTCATTTATATATTTCATTGCATGTTTGAGAAAAGCACTATACATACATCGGCGGGGAACGGAAGTTGTCGGCCTCGTAACTATTCGGCCTCACTTCGTTCGTTCGGTCGTATATAATACTCGGCCTGCAACATCCTCCTTCCCGGCCTCTGTAGTAATGTACTATAATATTCCAGGTGAATGTATCCAAGCGATGTCAGAAACGGCTGTAACGGCTTACGGGGGCGAAAAATCGATCTAGCTAGGGCTCATATCTGAGAAAACTCGGTTTTAGCTATTTTCACCCGAGAAAAGCTCGGTTGCCCAGGTCCTAGTTTTTATTTGAATAAAAAACTCATGGACGGGAATAAAAATATCGTTTGTGATTTGTCGGAGGAAATAAATAAAACAATATTTGTTACATATTTATTTTATTACTTTCTCAAGTAGACGAAGTATAATAATTACAATTAATAACAATACAATGGATTTGTGTAATGATCCAAATTAAGATTCATGATCTTAGTTGCCGTAAGTAAGATGCTAGTCGTTCCTGTGTAAATTTATATACAGTCTAGACGAATCATAATTCAAATTCCACTACAAATAAATCTCAATCTCATTCTAATTGACTATCGTTGGGTGAATACTGAGAATATGTAAACAATTCTCAGGAACTAAATTAAATCTAACTCCAAATAGGCCTCGCGTCCTTATTAATTTCATATGTAAACTCTTTATATATTCATCTATAAATAAACATTTACATATACAAACAGGTGTACAAAAACCTTAACGTAACCATAAGGACTTTTCTACCTACGATATATTTACAACACTAGTACACAGTATAATTGGTGCCATGAGTTAATTAGAGGATACCTAAATATAGCTACCGATCTCCGCTGCGCGCTGTGAGCATGCGTTGGACTGTGGCGGTCCGGATTGTCCACTTCCATTTTGTCACATAAGTATACAGTTTTGGCACTGATATGTGCTTATTACTATTTAAGTATGTACAAAAAAGGCGTCACATGAATTTTATTGCTTTTCATTAGGGTACATAATCACATATGATCAATTTAATTAGAATGCCAATAGAATCGAATCAAGTACACAAATGAAACAGAATCATCAGATATTGGTGTTAAACACGTTAAACAATTAGTTAATTAGAGAAATTTTAGGAGGAATGCTTAAGGTATAATATAATAGGATATACATAATATATATCTTTGGAATGTAACGAAGTTTTATCGTAGGTAGAGATAAATTTATAAAAAATAGCAGGGCCAATAAATATTCCAGTTACACTTATCACTCACTAAGGTCCGTGCTAAGGCACCTTTGACGTCGACGCTGAACATTGGTCCACCCAAGAATTACATTCTATGTTACATTCGAATCACATAATAATTATAATGGCACCACTAAATTTAGATTCTCCTGACACGAATTTTAAATACCATATAAATATTTAAGCAATTAACATATACTTGTTCAAAACAGGTCGACTTGTGCCCAACATATGATATACCTGTACAACTAACATAAATCGATATTATAAATGGATTATACGTTTCACCGACTATCAAGTGTAATTTTTAAATCAAGCACTTTTGTTTAGTTATTTTTACAAGGCAAATCAGTGCAGGTACACGTCACAGTGGGTCAGACGGCAAAATAAACCGTTGGTAGAATAGCATGAAAACACCGCATCGTTAAAACTACATTGATGAACAATTTCGGACGAAATGCCTGTAATTGGATGTCGTCTGTATATATGATCTGGTATATTATATTTATTAATCTCAATATAAATAATCATTGCACTAACTGCTAAGGCGACGTTATGTAAACAATAATCAAAATTGATTATCATAAAAATATGGTCGTTTGTAAAAGGTACTTAAACATCCTACTTGTAAATTGGTGCTGCATTCTGATAAAGGCAATAGGTGGTCATATAAGTGTGATTAGTTGGTTACATGCGATCAATTTTATAACTAAAATCATAACACGATACAATCGTGAGTCGTAAGCGGGGATTCAGGACGAGGTCGGTGGAAGCTCTCGCCATTGATTCCTCGCAGAACTAAACGTGGCGAGAAGCTACTATGTAACCGTTTATTTAATGCTGAATACAAATGTAGCTGAGCTCCAATTAATTATTTACCGGAGGTTCGTTTTCGCTGGATCTCGTCCCGGAGCGGTCAATGCACGGCGTCGATGTCTCGCTGCGCCCGCGATATCTTCACCTGGAATATTATAGTACATTACTAGAGGCCGGGAAGGAGGATGTTGCAGGCCGAGTATTATATACGGCCGAACGTAGTGAGGCCGGATAGTTACGAGGCCGACAACTTCCGTTCCCCGCCGATGTATGTATAGTACTTTTCTCAAACATGCAATGAAATAAATAAAAAATTAATAGCTGTACTGGCAGAATGTCATAGCGAACCATAGAGTAAATATTGCTTCTAGCTTTTTTTTTTATGGCGGAATGCCAAGATGCTGTGTCACAAATATATCAAATAGAAATTTAAAAAAAGTGATTTACCGGCCTTGGCCTGCAACGTTTGTATGAAATTGCATTATAGACCAATTGTCTCGCCGCGCCTGAAACGTGATACTTCCCAGGCTAATAAGAAGAAAATAATATCAATATTTCATTGCATGTTTGAGAAAATGTTGTTTACATTTTCATGAGAGCGCCAGCGTCGGTTGACAGTTGACTAATACAGAGTCCTACTAAATAAACAAGGTATGAGTTAAGCCTAAATGAAAAGCAGGAGTACTGTATAATTTAGGCAAGATCTTTTTGTATAAGTGATGCTGGCCTATGTGGACGGAAAGTTCTCGAATGGGGTCCGCGTACCGCGTAAGACGAGCTATCGGTAGGCCTCCAACAAGATGGAGTGATGACATGGTGAAGGGTGCGGGAAGTCAGTGTTGCGAGCGGCACAGGACCGGTCGGACTGGCGAGCCTTGGGGAAGGCCTATGTCCAGCAGTGGATGTCATTCGACTGATATGAGGAATGCTAGCCATATGGTAAGTTGGCTCTCGTTTTTCGCATAGTGCCGGCGGTACCTTGTCCTTGGGCGTGTTGGGGTCGCCGGCCTCGAGCGCGAACATCCTCATCTTGTCCTTGAAGGAGAGGTGCTCGGGCACGGCCGCCGCGTGCGCCGCCGCCTGCTGCTTCTCCGCCAGCCGGCGCGCGCGCGGGTCCCTGCCGACACAACAACACGTTGTTACCCGACTGCGCCAGACAGTGGCGATTCTGGGGGGGGGGGGGGGGGGTGTACCGGACACGTCTCATAGAAAAAAATGCCCATTTTACCAATCATGAGACTGTGCCCCCCAATCTTCTTAATTCTTGGCCAAGGCAAGACGTAACACTTTTGACAAACCACGGGTGGTAATTCGTAAAGCCCCAGATCGCATATTTATGGCCCTCACCTTCGGTTCGGGCCACAGAAACCTGCGATCTGGGACATTTACGAATTCACCACCCTAGGTATGTAATGTACTATTGTCTGGGACCGCGCCTGGCGCCAGGAGGCCTATGTCACTCGAGTTTGTGTAGGTATATATATTTCTATGGCACGCTTTGTAGCTTAAACGGCTTGATAAATTTCAGCCTGTGATGTATCGGTAGATTCGTCATGATTGTGACACTGTGTATATCAAAAGTTGATATTCAATCGGATTCTAGAACTAGCAGCAGAACTAACGATAACGCGTTCCCGCGGGAACTTTGCGTTTTACCGGGATGAAAAGTAGCCTATGTCCTTTCCCGGGACTTTAAGGCGAGTTGATTAAAACCGTCCGTGAAAGTTAACATTAACGTTAAATATTTTACTATGGGATAATATGACGTTTCTGTACGGAATGACAGCTCGGAGGCCATATTTAACGATCAACTATGCACGAATCAACTCACCCTAATTGTATCTATGCTAAATTTCAGTTAGTCGGTCCAGCGGTTTAAGCGTGAAGAGGTAACAAACAGACAGTTACTTTCGCATTTTATTGTTACTATGGATTATACGTACATTGCTGGTTTCGAGAGAACATTTAATTTTCGTATCCTCGGTAAATAAGCAATGTGTAGCGTGCCGCGTTAGTGTCCATAGTTGCTCCGATCTTGGTCTTCCCATACAACATGCCCCGAAAAGATGGATCTGCCCCCCCGCCCCCTGGATCTGAAGCTGAATATGCTTGGCTCCCTCCCTCCCCTTGGGTGAGTAGCTAGGTACAGGTCGCGGCACGGACCTTGAGCGGTGAGCGAAAATTTACGACTGAAGGATCATAAAGCGCCCGCTGCGTCCCGCGCCCCTCCGCCGATGAGACCTTATTTTCGACTTCTGCGCATCGCAGGCCACCGCTCAAGTCCCGTGCCGTATGTAGTTAGTCTCGGCGGCCCGACCTGTACACCTCCTGCGCGCCGATGACGCCGGGCGTGTGCGCGGGCGCGGCGGGCGGCGTCTGCGGCGAGGCGCCGCCCGCCAGCATGCTCTCCGCCTCCTCGATGAAGCGCTGCACAACACAAACACACCGTTACACGAGGTACTTAAAAGCACACGGCGGACACGGCCTATAAAAGCACGATTTCGAACACAATTCGAATGAAGTGTCAATGTTTGCGTGCGAGGTCGTCTGTACACTTGTAAATGTGTGTGTACCAACTACGCGGGCCAGTGATCCACTCTCCTCTCCGGACGAAACAAATGACGGTAAGGGCGAATTGGGCGCGAGTTACGCGCTGGCTACATTCAGGCGGTTCATTTTGTGGCCATTCTGTGTGAAGTACTATTCAATATTATGTGGTAAAAGTTTCAAAGTACTGCCATGTGCACTCCACCATTAAATTATTAGGGTGGGATGATTCAAACCGTCCGTTAAAGTTACCGTTAAATATTTTACTATGGGACAAAATGACGTTCCTGTATGGAATGACAGCTCGGCGGCCATATTTAACGATCAGGAGTCCGTCAACTATACATGAATTAACTCTCCCTTAGTAAGGGTGGAGGTAGCAATGGATTAGCTGCATAGTACTCCGTTTTCTATTGCGAATGCTTGTATGGAGAGGTCGAAATTTTGAGTACAGCAATGCCATTTGGTAGGAATGTTATACACGTTGACCTAAGTCCAAAACGCCCGGTAACCACTTTGAACTCCGCGACTGATGGGGGGGAGGGGGGGTTGAAGTACAGAGCTCCCGGCGCCCAGAAAAAAATTCCTGGCGGATTAGTTTGGACTTTTGAGTAAAGTTTGGTATCGTTTTCAGGTAACTAGATGATGCCCGATTCATTCCTCATACCAATTTTTTAGGGTCCCGTAGCAAAATATGACGCAAACTTAAAATAATAAACTTTTAGTAGTAGCGAAATGCAAACAAACCCTCATATTTTCATATTTTTGTATGAAATTTGGTTTATAAAAAATACTGTCTAAAAGCCCCTTTAATGCAGAAATCTAAAAACATTAACAGTAAGTATACCTTTTACTTATAAAATATTGAATGTACTGTGACGGTCGTCAGCGCAGCGTAGGGGACGGTAACAAGACCCGAAAAACTGTCAATGTCAACGCAAAAAGCTTTCATCTACTACTACTACTACTACAGCCTATTTGCGTCCCACTGCTGGGCACAGGCCTCCTCTCATCACGAGAGGGTTTGGGCTATAGTCGTCCCCACGCGGGCCCAGTGCGGATTGGGGACTTCCACACACATCT
>CAXARK010000158.1:0-15647 GCA_963971205.1 Aethes cnicana
AATGCGATGTCAACATGGCATTTATGAAAAGGTTCTCCAATGGGTGACGGTTCACTTGGTTTGATTGTACATATTATATGCGTGACACATTCAAGGTAAGTTCTCATAGCGCAACGTCCACATACCAGTGCACTGCACGACGCAGTATTTCTTCTCGCCGGGATTATTGCGTATTTTGGGCGCGTCTTCCTCCTTGACGCACGTGGACACGGGCTCGGCGGCGCCCTTGCACTTGATGCGGCAGAAGAAGGAGCGCCGCGCGCCCGGGCAGAGGCGAGACGCGCCCGCCGCCAGGTCCGTCTTCAGCGGCTGCATCGCTGCAATCACAGACATATTGTTGAACTAGCTTCTCCGCGTGGGTGGCGGGGGTGGACTTCGTCTGCGTGGCATTCTGAAATAGCGTTCCCGCGGGAACTAAGCGTTTTTCCGGGATAAAAAGTAGCCTATATGTGTTATAAACTACCTACCCCCATACCAAAATTGTGTTGCAATTCAACTAATAGTTTTCGAATTAAAACCGTACTTTCATACATACATACACGCAGATGCGTGCAGGTTTCCTCACAATGTACAAAGCCGTGGTGGCCTAGTGGTTCGACCTACCGCATCTCATCGGGTTCGATTCCGGCTCGCACCTCTAAGTTTACTTACGTGCGAAATTCAATTTAAAATTTACCATGAGCTTTTCGGTGAAGGAAAACATCGGCTTGATAGTTTTCTCTTAATTTTCAAGTTACAGACGCGACTTCTTCTACAGACGTATTAGTATAAATGACATAAATTTTAAAGATTTCTGTTCTATTTAGGTACCGTAGGTACTTGCAAACCTCTTTATCACGATTTCTAAAACTCGTGTCCTCGCACTATTAAAACGTCAGTGCACAATCGCTCCAGTCAAACCGGGGAATGGTGCTGTGATGGATAAAAATCAACACAATTAATTAATTGAGTGGAAAATAGTTTAACGCGTATAAAAATATATATAACACCTGCAATAAGCATTATAATGTCGTTATATTTAGCTGTTAGCCAATAAATGCACAGTACGAGTAATTTAAGGGTCAGTTGGGACTTACTCTTGGCATCTATGAGACGGTCGCGGGGGCCCAGGTCGGAGGACGAGAGCTGCTCCTTCACTTTGGCCACGTCTTTGGGGTGCAAGATGTCGAACAGGCTCTGACTCAGAAGCTCCGACTGAAATCAGAACACACGCCATACAATCATACATATACCAAACGATGGCAACTGATGAAAAGCTATTTCTAACCTGCCACTAACAGTCGCGAATACTAAACTAACGACCTGCCGTCAATCGATACGAATATTGCGAACTAACATTCTAACACGCAAGATGTTCTTAACTGTGGAGATCGAGCAATTAGAAAAAAAGTTTTGTTTACGCATTACAGTGTAAGGCGATATGTACGAGCTAATCTAGTAATCTTGTACAAATAATCCCAGTTGATTAATAATAATACCGGTTTAATTATGTTATTGTTGATACTAAAACAATGGCAATGTTTACTCACTATACTAATAGACTTTTTTATATTTCATTCAGGTCGTAATAAAAAAAAAGTTATGCACGGACATCTACGCTACGGTCCTATGTAGTCAGAACTGAAACGAACTTTTAGTAAAAGTCGTATGATGTTTGCTATGAGGTTTCGATTCCAGATCAAAATCCAACTTGAGATTGCTTTATTGTTGCAGAGTTGCGAGTAAAGAGTCTCATTTGATTGTAGTAGAGCGCCGACCGAAGGTGGGGCTCGTCTACGAGCACACCCACGTCACTCCATACAAACTGAACGTAATCTGGACACTAAAATATTATCTTGTACAAATACGTGCACGAGAGTGCACATTCCGACCGGTTTTGCTATAGGAAGCCGCGCACGTTCGTACGTGAGGTAACTTGTGTTGGTGCGGGGCGGAGCGCGTCGCTACTGGTACGTAGTACCTATTAGATTGTCTCGTGGCGACTCACTTGGTCGTATTGCAGCATCCTCTTGACGGAGGCGGAGACGTAAAGCAGGCGGCCGCGGTCGCAGCCGACGACGAGCAGGAAGCAGTCGCGTGCGGCGAGCAGGATGAGGGCGTTGAGCTCGCGCTCGGACAGGAACGCGGGCCGCGGGCGCGGCGCCAGCGGCCCGGCCGACAGCGCGCCGCGCACCGAGCGCAGGTGTTGCACGGCCATCCGCAGCACCGTCAGCTTGTCCAGCTTGCGCGCCATGGCGCCGCACATCGGTATCATCGAGCTCAACTCCGTTATGTACGAGTTCATCTTGTCGCGACGCCGCTTTTCGATCTCCGAGTGGTTTTGCCTGTCATCGTGAGTACAACTTTACAAGGTTCGCAACCGTATGAGAAACGAATGTTATATGACGAATTTGCATAGCATGTTTGTGACTTAATTTCGCATTGAGAGATCTCGAGAGAGTATTCTCGAGTAGGTACAAATTCGATCTTGATTTCATCTTTATCAGTATGACAGTCATACATGTACCTACCTACCATGTCACATAAAAAGCGATACTGAGATTAAACTTCTTTATTTGAAAAAATAATTCTACATATAACCCTATCCAACGACACCCCTCACCATGGGGTATGCGAGAGAACAATAGTAAATTGTACAACAAGAGCATAAAACAAGCCATTTTAACCGAGATTTACAGATATACACCCGAGCCGAGAAATAGTACATTTCGATACTGTGTTATTAAGTAAGTGTGTTATTACTTCACGAGTAACGAGATATTTATAAAAAAAATATATCGGGACGAGTGAAGAATGACACTTCCGCACGTGTATCGAACGACGTTTTTTAATACAGTTGCGAAAAAATAAGAAAAAAAACGAGTAATGAATTAGAAATGTTTATATTATTAATTTTGTAATTGCAATTGAACTGAAAAATAATAAAGTTCTAAAAAAATTAAAAAAATCTCCTAATAAAAAAATCTTCTATCTTTATTTATTTATTTTTTATTTACATAATAGTTAATGGCACAATTTGTACAATTATTGAGTGTGATATTGAAAGTTTTTGCTGGTAAATTAAGTGTTTGGCTGACTGAATTATTAATCTCACATGTCTGTGAAGATTGAGTCACTGGGAAAAGAGAAAAGCACTAGTTCGCAAAAACCATCTTTGCGCACGCTAAACAGCTACGTAAAGTAGCACTTTTTGAGAAACTGTATTAAAAATGGGTTTTATGCTCGTGTTTTCTGCACTCTGCTTTTCACTTCGACTGCGAGGAAATTAAATATTATTAATAAAAAGAACACGTTCCGCAAATGGCTTGGATTTTGCGGCAATATATTTTCAACTAAGTTTTTAGCGTTTCTGTCCATCGTAGTATTATTCGGTGAAAGGACTATTTCATCATCACTACTCGATGATGACATCTTTGAAATTAGAATTAACCAAATTGAAAGAAATTAAAATAAAAAAATCTCAACGCACCAATTTTTACCAATTCAGAACAAAGAATGAATTTCCGTCATTTCTTTTTTCTTTTTTAATTTTCAGCAATTTGACGTTTGACTTAAGGTCAATTGCTCATTTGAGATCATACTTTTCTAAGAAATGTTAAAAGTTAATAATATGAAAAAAAACATATGTTATATTTGATTATATCATCCTTGCATTGACAGCTTCGATACACGTTTCACGAAACTTTGCTCGATACAATTTAATTCCAAAGTAACCTCTAACTCGGACCGCTAATCCAACTTTACTCCAGTTTATTATATCAAACAGTATAAAACTAATTATAACACAAAAATATCCATATTATATGCATACATCGACAGCTTTATAAATGCCATTTTTTAGACGGTATTTTTATAGAAATTAAAACGCGTTCATCATTTCAGCCGAAAGACGTCCACTGCTGGACATAGGCCTCCCCCAAGGCTCGCCACTCCGACCGGTCCTGTGCTACTTGCTTCCACCGGTTTCCCGCGACCTTCACGAGGTCGTCGCTCCATCTTGTTGGAGGCCTACCGACAGCTCGTCTCCCGGTTCGCGGGCGCCACTCGAGAACTTTCCGGCCCCATCGGCCAACGCGTACAACGCGTTAAATACTAACTAAATCGGGTGTTCTGTGCGTAGCGCTTTCTCTTTCACTCGTCCCACGAGTGACAGTGACGGCTGAGCTGGGTCTATGAACGGCCTTAAGTCACGCCCCGTGTAAGTCATGGTTATGTTTTTTTTGTTTGATTTTCAGGAACACACACAAAATGTTTAATTATTAATTTGATAATCCATACTAATATTTTAAAATAGAGAATATAAAGAATAAATCACAAGAAAAAGCATGTTTCATGTATAAGATTATATGAAGCTTAAAAGTGTATGTGGCTGTATGCCCTCATCTCCTTAGTCTTAGACGAAGATTTTACTTTATGCTCTAGAGCCTAAAATTCAATTTTATGCAGCCTTCTGTCAGCCTAAAGTACAACTTTACGAGCAAGAGAAGTGAAAAGAGTATTGTTGTTGTTCTGAAATAAGTTATCTATTTAATAACTGTGGAAAGAAGGAACAATTGTATGTGCTGATTATTCATGTTATTTGAAAGTAACATTCTACGGGTCTAGGCAACAATCGTAACTGAACTTCGCTTTGCGCTGCATGCCAATACGAGCAAAAACATTCAATGAAATATAAGAAAAAATGCAAAACCAATTTTGTATACTATGCTATATATATACTTACTTCTTATCGGGTATCGTGCGGATTGATCTGGAGTCATCGTCGTCTTCATCGTCGAAAGTGCTACTGCTGGCTCCGCTGCAATGATTTACAATATCACTATTGGGTTGCACAAGCAATTTTGAAGATTGTATTTAACCACAGAATATTTAATAGTACTACATACAGAATGGTAACGGAATCACCCGCTTGAATCTAGCCAGCACGCAACTGGTGCCCAACTCGCCCTTACCGTCATTTGTTTCATCCGGAGATGAAGAGTGAATCGTTGGCCCGCGTGGTGGTACACAAGTGTACAGACGCACTCACACGCACACAGACGTCCTCCACGCAAACATTGGCACTTCATTCGAATTGTGTTCGAAATTGTGCTTTTATAGGCCGTGTCCGCCGTGTGATAAAACTGCACATGTTCGATAGATATACATGAGTAACGTTATACAGCTTTAACTTGCCAGTGTTATTTGGTTGGCAATCAAACGTGTCGGGTCAGATCAATTAAAGTAACGGTCCTCGGGGACCAAACTTTGATTACCAATTGCGGAACATCACAGATTTCATAAGACATTTCATTTAACAGCTGTTCAATTCATATTACTACCTACTACATATTATAAGTAGTATTTCAGTTTACGCTTTCATCATTACATGTGTGTAATACGAGTATCCTAAAAGCCGTGGTAGCCTAGGGGTTTGACCTACCGCCTCTCATGCAGAGGTCGGGGGTACGGTTCCCACCTCTGAAATGATTATTTTGCGAAATCCAATTTGATTTTACCACTGAACTTTTCGGAGAAGGAAAACATCTTGCGGAAACCTGCACGCGTCTGCTCTAGCTAAAACTATAGCTAAAACCCTCTCGTAATGAGAGGAAGATTTTAAGTACTTAATCAATGTAATTTAAAGTTTTAACTGAAATAAACAGTTTTTTTTTTTAGGAGTCATGTTCCCAGCAGTGGGCCGTAAATAGGCTGTTGTGGTGGTGTGATACGAGTACATGTACAACTTCATACTACAATATGAGCTTTATCTGGTAAAACCCGGCTAAGAAGCGAGTTAAACTCGCGTGGAGAGGGTTCCGACCCTTGATATTTTCAAAGCCGTCATTTTCAAACCGTTTCACAGGACAAGCTCTTTTATATGATAGATTTCAAATACCATGGAATTCTTAATAATTTTCCTGTAGTCTATAGGTCAATAAGTAACCTCCGCATATTTTTTTTCAACATTTTAGGTCCGGTAGTTTCGGAGATAAGAGGGGATGGTCATTTTTCGCCTATTTTCTTAAATAACTCGAAAAGTAAGTATTGACCATAAAAGAAATAAAAAAATATATTTGAGACCCTCATAAGAAGTACTTTCATTTGATATATCACACGATATAGTTTGAAAAACTTCATTAATATTTTTTCAAATTTAGCCCCCAAAAATAGGGTCTATGTTTAAAATTCATTTGTTTTCGTTACACGTCTATCTTTGGGTCACAAACTTACATATACGTACCAAATTTCAACTTAATCGGTCCAGTTTTTTCGGAGAGAATTGACTGTGACAGACGGACGGACAGACACGCGAGTGAACCTATAAGGGTTCCGTTTTACCTCTTGAGGTTCGGATCCCTAAAAATTAACAAATCACCGTACCTTATATAAGTACTTTATTAAAAATCAGAATCCGTACAAAAATGTTTTTAAAAGTTAGGGTTGCTACATGTTTTGAAGGCGCTGGATGTATTAATAGCAGCTTAGAGCGGTGCTGGGTTACGTTACGTCAGGCGGGCGAGCCGGAGGGGCTTCGACGATGGTCGCCGGGCAACCGCCTGCTTGTCGCCGGTCGCAGCCGCTTCCTTCGCAAGGCTAATTGCTTTCTTTGTACCCCCTTATTTGCGATGACTGGGTTCCTATTAAACGCGGAGGCCTAAGAGTCGAGACAACCTGTACGCTGACAAAGTGTTCGCGAGCTCCAATCCATACCTACTAATATTATAACAGCGAAAGTAACTCTGTCTGTTACATCTCGAACTTAAACCACTCGACCGATTTGGATGTACGGTATGGAGATGGTTAGAGTGCCGGGGAAGGACAAAGATGACTATTTATCCCGTAAAAAGGCTTAGTTCCCGCAAGAACGCGATATTACCGAATTCCACGCGGGCGAAGTCGTGAGCCGAAGCTAGTAGGTACCTATTATACTAATTAATAAAGGCAAACAAGAAACAGACCGATGACTGACCGGTCGATCAAAGCGTATTTGGTCGTAGAGATCTAACATTTGGCATTTACTTAGGTTACCACTAAGAGAGGATTTCATGAAACGGGAAGAAACGGGTACTAAGCGGGTTATACCGCCGAATTCAGATAATTTATGATAAAAGAAAATTCATGAAAAAATACCCACTTAAATCAGTCGCGAGTTTTCCAATTTTTAATGTATCGTTAAACGAATGAATAAAAACAATGATTCAGGTAACAAAAACAAAAGAAACACGATTGCAAACTTCTAAAATTACACTATATAGAATATATCTGAAAATAATTGACATACATATTGATTTTTTTGTATAGGTCCTAAGAATACTTAAGAGACTTCAGATTCCACAAAATCTCATACCTGCAGGTGGAAAGATATCGAAGTTATGACAGGGCTGACAACGCGCTGAAAAGTTTGGTGTAACACCTACTCGAATACACACTGTGCGTGCTTCATGCCGGAACATGTCCTGGCGCACTGCCATGCGTCGATATTATAAATGGAGTAAATGAAAAAGGAATTAAATTAAAGTAAGGGTACGTTGATTCAAATCATTCGTTAACGTTAACATTAAATATTTTACTAACCTATGGTACTAAATGACAGCTCGGCGGCCATATTTAACGACCAGGAGCCCGTCAACTATACTTGAATAAACCCATCCTTAAAGTATCACAACCTTTTCGTTTCGACTTTAGAGTAGGCAGTGGCCAAAATTAAATAGTTCGTTAATCGTCATACATAATACGATAATACATCGATCGATCAGAATCGACTAATAAAATTTCAAAATAACAACAGTTCTTTCTTAGAATTATGCCGTGCAGTTTTAGTTGTTTTAACATGTTTCATGTCCCCGTACCTACAAAGAAAATTAAAACTTTATGTCTAAGAAAAAAAAACAGCCAAGTGCGTGTCGGGCCACGCGCAATGTATATAGGGTTCCGAAGTTGACGATGCCCACAGTACCTTTCGAAGACTTATTTAGCATCTTAGCTAGCCTGTGCGTAGTATATAGTGCTTATGCGTGCCCGCCCGACGCCCCTGCCGCTCGAGAAAAATCATTGGTTTTTTAGGGTTCCGTACCCAAAGGGTGAAAAACGGAACTCTATTAATATGCCTCCGCTGTCCGTCCGTCCGTCCGTCCGTCCGTCTGTCTGTCACAGGGCTCTATCTCTTCAACGGAAATAGGTAGAGATTTGAAATTTTCACAGATTGCGTGTTTCTGTGGCCGCTATCACAACAAATACTAAAAAGTAAAAATATATCTATATAAATTGGGGTCTTCATACAAGTAACTGTTTTTTTCTTCGTCTCATTTCAAGCGCTCTATCTAATGAACCATTATTGTTAGACACCTGAAATTTTCACAAAATACGCATTATTAAAGCCTCCATCACAACAAATACTGAAACAGTCAATAAGTTTATCCCCAATGCGGATTTTCACACGGGAAAGTTACGTATTTTTTCGAACGTCGCTCTTTACGTACATCAATACGATAAAATTTTATAAATATCAAAAAAAAGTGATTTCCTAACTCTTAAACAATAAAAAAATTGAAAAACTGAAAAAAAACTCAATAAGTATAAAAAACAAGAAAAAAAGTGTGGAGGGTTTGTGATTTGAACTCACGGTCACCTAATCTATTTGAGTGGAACCACGTCTCTCACGAATACACCACCACTAAGCTGGCGAAATTAGGTATCTAGTTAGAGCGAATAACGAAAGTCTAATTCAAATTTGTAACACGTCAAGTTTGCCGCGGTCTTCGCTAGCTGTCGATTACATGGCGCTATCGTTTGGTTGCCACCAAACAGTGACCTGCGGTCATATGCAAATATTTGTTATATTTTGACAGTTACTTCCTATTAAGACCAAGTACGTAGCACGCTATACGCTTTCACCTCTTCTACGTTTTAGTGTGGAGTATCCGGACCACACCGTGGCTGCCGCAGTGAACTCCCACCCTAAGCTGGGATTCACTTTGTCAGTACGGCGGCGCGCACTTATTGTTCCCGGTTGTGTAGAACGTCCGTGTAGTAAAGTTCTCGTTCTAAGGTTGAGTTTCCCTTGTCCTTCACTTCGCCCGGCTATAAATTTCGAATATTTTTTGTATATTCATTCAAGTCCATGATATGACTAAATAGTTCCAAATTGCCAGTGTTTTGTTTTCTAATGGCCTCATCGATGCCGCTAGCTAAAGAAGTATGTTTAGATTTAAAAAAAATAGTACATAGTTATGATGAATTAATAAATTCTATACAGACGATGATTCCCAATTCCGATATGTGAATCTTCCAATAAAATCTTGTTCGGCTTCGACCCTGCCTGATAGGGTCATAAGGTACTTAGTGTTGTGATTAAATTGTTTTTTTTTTCACCAACTGTGAATTGTACGGAACCCTACATATGCGATTCCGCATTTGACTGATTTTTAATCACTTCATAAGTCAACTATGACTCGTAAATTTGTACAGCCTACTTAGCTGTGATAGTTTTCCTTTCAACTACGTTATATATGCCACAACCGTCATTTTTTTTCAGCCATCCAAATACCACCATTTAGCTGGCAGGGGGGGGGGGGGGGGGCACTCGACTCTAACAAAAAATATAATAATATTTCACAAACGCATCACTTAATCGAAAAATGGTTTGAACAAACCTACAATATTTTTTAAGACCTATTCAACGATATGCTACACCATGGGGTACGCAAGGAAAAAAAAATACTTCCCCACTTTACGAGTAGGGGAGGTACCCTATAAAAAATATATTTCAAAATTTTATTGTACCACTTTGTCAGCGTAACTAATATGTATATTCGTGCCAAATTACAGCTTTCTAGAACTAAGCATTTCCGAGCAATAGTGCGGACAGACGGACGGACGGACGGACGGACATGGCGAAACTATAAGGGTTCCTTGTGGACTTCGGAACCCTAAAAAAGAGATGATTTTTGACAGGAAGTATACTAGAAAATTATAATAAAACACATATGTTAAAAAAATCAGTCAAATGCGGAATCGCATATGTAGGGTTCCGTACAACTGAGCGTCTCTATGTGATCCCTATTCACAGTTGGTGAAAAAAAAATCAATTTAATCACAACACTAAGTACCTTATGACCCTATCAGGCAGGGTCGAAGCCGAATAAGATTTTATTGGAAGATAGGAGAAAATTCACATATCGAAATTGGCAATCATTGTCTGTATAGAATTTATTAATTCATCATAACTATGTAGTATTTTTTTAAAACTTTAACATACTTCTTTCATCAGCGACATCAATGAGGCCATTAGAAAAAATAACACTGGCAACATGGAATTATTTAGTCATATCATGGACTTGAATGAATATACAAAAAAATATTCGAAATTTGAATTGACTTTTGTTCTATTCGTTCTAACTACGGAAAATAGATACCTAATTTCGCCAGCGCAGTAAGTGATCTGGTGGCGTATTCGTGAGAGACGTGGAAACTCATTCAAGAGAACGTGGGTTCAAAGTTCAAACCCCAAACCCTCCACACTTTTTTTCTCCTTTTTTTATACTGATTGAGTTTTTTTTTCAGATTTTCTATTTTTTTTATTGTTTTAGAGTCAGGAAATCACTTTTTAATTCTTATAAAATTGTATTGTATTAATGTACGTGAAGAGCGACGTTCGAAAAAATACGTTCCTGTGTGAAAATCCGCATTGGATTTTTGACATCAAATGAACCGGCCCACCAAGTTGAATATTTTTTGTAAAGGCGGTATGTCGATCTATAATAGTTTGGTTGGGCTCTTGTGTATTCTAATCAGGGTCACCAAGTAGTCCAGATCTTCGATTATCCTAGTTTTTATAGTGTTCCCTTTATGTGGCCATTAAACCCTAACTCGGTACCAAATTTCAGCTCTCTGAGTTTATGGGAAGTACTAGTTCTATTTTGATGATTATGAGTGAGTGAGTGAGTGTCATAAATGCGAAACTTTGCTTTCGCTTAACTTCGGATCTAAATGACCTACAGACTTGAAATTTTGGATTTTAAGTATGTGATTATAAGTTACTGGATGTCGAAAATTTCTGCGTTCTGGTCTTATCCAGAGGTTCTCAAATAGGGGCCTGAAAATGCGGCGACATGGTTCCAGTAAAGATGGTACGGCAGTGTTTGCTTCGCGCTCGAGATTGACTGTTTCAGTATTTGTTGTGATGGAGGCTTTAATAATGCCTATTTTGTGAAAATTTCAGGTGTCTAACAATAATGGTTCATTAGATAGAGCGCTTGAAATGAGACGAAGAAAAAAAACAGTTACTTGTATGAAGACCCCAATTTATATAGATATATTTTAACTTTTTAGTATTTGTCGTGATAGCGGCCACAGAAACACGCATTGTGTGAAAATTTCAGGAGGCATATTAATAGGGTTCCGTTTTTCACCCTTTGGGTACGGAACCCTAAAAATGGCCAAGTTCCCGTACAAAATGTCGGCCACTTAAAGAACTGGCATCAAAAATTAGGCCAAAATCTGCCTACAATTTGTTATTTGTTGCACAATGATGATGATGATGATCATCCCGACCGGTTTCGGTCACAGCGACTGCAAAACGATTCTCAAGAGCTTAGCTGGTCAGCCCTCTCATACGCCCGCATGTGGCTGCAAAACCCCACCTTCGTTTTAAACGAGCGAGCGCAGCGGCTACACGTAAGGACTCCACCAACATAGTTGTATACTACCGCTGCAGGTGGTTTGGCTTTGATACGGTCTCTTTTGACATCGAGTTCTGCTTTTCGACGACTTTCAAAGTCGTAAACTTTATTCTGCACTATGCGACGCCATTCAGGGCGATTACTTGCCTGGGCTTCCCATTTATACTATCATACACTGCCTCATGTGTCGCATCTGGACATCTTTATAACGAAGGAACTGGCCGCCGTGATTCCTTTTGCCCTCCCGCAGTTCAGAATAAAACACGCGCTTGGCAATCTTATCCTCGGACATCCGTGACACATGACCGCACCACCGAAGCTGTCGCCTCATTAGATATGCCTCTATGCCTGCAACATTGGCCCGCTGAAGCACCTCTGTATTCCTTATACGGTCAGACCAATGGATATTCAGAATATCGCGGAGACACCTCAGATGAAATCTATCTAATGAGCGAATGTGCTTGCGGTATATGACCCATGATTCCGAGGAGTACAGTAAATTAGGGAGCACTATCGCCATATACATAGATATTTTTGTTGCAAGTTTTATATCATGTGAGCGGAAAATTTTACACTGCAGTTTGCCAAACGCAGCAGCAGCTGCACCAATTCGGTGGTGTATCTCTGCATCCAGATCACACTTTGAAGTGACGAAACTGCCTAGGTACTTAAATTTCTCAACTTGCTTAAGCTCAGCTTCACCGATACGCACCACCAAAGGCTCATTGATGTTAATCGAGTCCATAGCCATCACTTCAGTCTTGCTGACGCTTATCTTCAGACCAAAACGCCGACAAGAGTCACCAAACTTTTCTATGAGTGTTTGAAGATCCTCAATGGAATCAGCCAAGAAACACAGGTCGTCGGCATACATGATCTCGGCGATCAAAGCATGAGTAACTCTAGTTCGGGCCTTTAACCTGGCAAGATTAAATATGTTACCGGTTGTTCTAAATCGAATATAAACTCCTGAAGAAGTTTGCTGCAGGACTTCATCGACTACAGCCGAAAAATAGATGGCAAACATGGTAGGTGCTAACACACAGCCCTGCTTCACACCACAACTGACAGGAAAGAATTCCGTCTGAAGAGCGTTCGCAGTGACACAAAACGTCATACCATCATGCAGGAGCCGGATCAAACGAACAAACTTCTCAGGACAACCCATCTTCGCAAGAACCAACCACAGAGCCTCACGAGGCACACTGTCGAAGGCCTTCTCCAGATCGACAAAGCAAAGAAACAGAGGTCGATTTTGCTCCCTACTTTTCTCTTGAAGTTGGCGAATGGAGAAAATTGCTTCGCAGGTGCCCCGACCAGGCCGAAAACCGAATTGAGACTCCGGTAATATAGTCTCTGATAGGGATATTAGGCGGTTTAGTATAACCCGAGCAAATATCTTCCCAGGCACTGACAACAACGAGATACCCCGATACGAGTTGCAATCGGAGCGATCACCCTTATTCTTGTACAGCGAACATATACGAGAAACCTTAAACTCAGAAGGCACCCTCTCCTCGTTCCACATCTGTACAAAAAGTTTCCACATCTTGTGGTGCAGTTGTTCACCCCCATATTTGATTATCTCGCCAGCGATATTATCAATACCAACCGCCTTCCCATTTTTCTGCTCCTTGATGACTTTGACAACCTCATCCAGGGCAGGTGGCTCATCAAGACTAGTTACTTTAGTGAGCTCAGGCATTGCATTTATATGACTTAAATCCGCAGCATGGTCTACATTCAGGAGGTTATTAAAATGCTCAGCCCAGCGCTTCAACATATCAGCATTCGATGTTAACCGCTGCGTGCCGTCAAGGGTCTTTAAGTGGACGCTGGACCGACTCGATGAACCTATCAGTTTCCGCATTTCTCCGTAAAAAGCCCCAAGTTGGTTCGTGCCTGCAAGTCATTGCATGTGCTTTGCTTTTTCTTGCCACCATTTATCTTTTAACTCATGAGTTAACCTTCTAAGTTCGGAACCGCTCCGTCGAATCACTTCGGTTGATGCACACGGCACTTGCATTAGCAGAGTTCTATGCCTACCCAAAGCTGCAGTCAATGCCGTGTCATTTCGATCAAACCAGTCCTCATCTACTTTTTTATCTAGTCCCAGAGTGTTAGTGGCAACATTGACAATATGGGACGACAGAGCCTGCCATTCCGAAACGAGATCTCCATTGCACCCATCACATGAAGGCATGTGACCGTTGACGGCTTGAACATATTCCTCACGTGTGACCGGATCTTTAAAGCTTATCCAAATTCAAGCGCGGTATTCTTCCGCTATGCGATCGACGTGGAATTTGAAGGCGCAATTTGACCTACAATAATAAGTATGCCACCCTATTCGGGTCGACTAGCAAAACCTTGTAGCCACCTCCGCTACACCCCACAATAATATGTTGCACAATATACTACTACTAACTACTACAGCCTATTTGCGTCCCACTGCTGGGCACAGGCCTCCCCTCATCATGAGAGGGTTTGGGCTATAGTCCCCACGCGGGCCCAGCAGTGCGGATTGGGGACTTCACACACATCTTTGAATTACTTCGCCGATGCGTGCAGGTTTCCTCACGATGTTTTCCTTCACCGAAAAGCTCATGGTAAATTCAAATTGAATTTCGCACGTAAGTAAACATAGAGGTGCGAGCCGGAATCGAACCCCCGACTCTCGGCATGAGAGGCGGTAGGTCGAACCACTAGGCCACCACGGCTTTTTAAGTAGCACAATTTGTCGTATTTTAATTTTCTGATGTTTTAGTGCAAAATACGATAATCGCTATAAACGGCTTTTCATATCTTGATGGCTAGTCATTTACTCGTTTGATACAGCGACATTCGCGTACAGTATGAATGAAACAATCAAACATTGCATGAAAAACAATAGTGTTTTGAACTGTATAATGTAGAGACATTATTCAGTTTCTTGCTTATTCTAATGTCCGCCATAAATATTTAAATATGACTTACAAAGAGGATCCCTTGCGTTTTCGAGAAGAGTGCGGCGACGACGGTATCCGCGGCACGGAGAGTGTGGCGTCGCCGGTCGACATCTCGTAACCGTCTGCACTGAAATACAACACAACACGAATATTACCTCCACGATTGGAGACTGTGCCTAAGTTCAGGCTTTATCCTGTATAATAAAGAGTTATAATCAAATGAAAATGTCAATCTTCCATCACTGGCAGAGTGATGAAAGCGCACAGCCGAAACTACTAGTCGTAGAAAACTGGAATTTGGCATGTAGTCTCCTTGGGGAGCGTAGGTAGGGTGCACTAAGAGAAGTATTGCCAAAATTATCACCGGGAAAACGGGATTTTACATGTTATGTTTATGCGCATACGAAATTACGGGCAAAAGCTAGTGTGACTTATTATTTGAATACGCTCCTGCCTTACTAGACCGATCATTAAAATTATTCCTAGTGTACCTACTGTAGAGTGTGTGTGTGGTGTATGAGTTCCTAGCATAGAGATAACGTTTACAAAAAAAATCCTCCGTCACATCGATTTATTTACGGTATTAGCTTATTTTTTTACTTGCTTAGTATAAAACGTTGAATAAAATAACTTTTTTATGACTCTATATTTTACAAAGTAATATGTGATAAGTTTTCCTTTCAACTGCGATATATATGCCACCACCATAAATTTTTTCAGCTATCTGAAAACCCCCATTTAGCTAGCAGAGGGGGGGGGGGGGTGGGACACACTTGACTCTACCAAAAAATAGCACTTTAAAGCTTAATATTTCACAAACGCATCGTTTAATCAAAAATGGTTTTACCAAATCCACAATGTTTTTCCAAGACCTAATCAACAACACCCCACATCATGGGGTACGCAAGAAAGAAATATACAACCCCCACTTTACGAGTAGGGGAGGTACAGTAAAAAAAAAATTGTACCACTTTGTCGGCGTAATTAATATATATATTCATGCCAAATTACAGCTTTCTAGAACTAAGTATCTCCC
>CAXARK010000159.1:0-18903 GCA_963971205.1 Aethes cnicana
AGGTGCTCTTAAAACTCCAATTCAAATATCAAAAGCCGTCGATCCTTAAAACAGTGGGCTTCATTAATTTAAGAGGATTATAGGAATTTCCTTGAACTAAGATTTGGACCTTATTGTCTCATAAATAGGAAATAACAATATTTTCGTGGACCCGGAAATACTCTTAATGAACTGCTAAAACCGCTTTGCCGTTAATAAGTTAATTACAATATTAAAATGTTGCCGTTTCAAAAGGAAATTTAAATTCATTGTTTCCACAAATATTAAAATACACATTTTCATAAGTTTGTTTATTTTTGTCCTTAAATTTTGGTATCTTTAGTTAAAGCGGTGTTTGTAGGTTTAGAAGTCTTTCATTTCTTATTCTGTAAATGATTGTAATAAAAAATGGAGAAGTTATTTGGATAAAACATACGCCACTGAAATTAATTTCAAAACCTCAAATCTTTTTCTTTTCGAGAACAAATAAAGCGCGAGACTAAATTCCGTGGTCTGGCGAGGACATTGCGGGCCCTTATTAAAGTTCCGGCGGGTCAATAGGAGTTGGCGAGCCGAAGTGATGTTTTTCTGATTGGATTGGACGAGTACTTACGTCAAATTAAGATATGTGCGATACCTTGCATCTTGTGGCAATTTCTATCACCCATTTCTGAGTATCGTGCATGAAGAACATTTTCAAAAAGTCGCTACAAGCCGGCACTGGTTTTGACTATCCAATCCAAATCAATGTTTAACATATGACGCGCTAGATTATGTTTTTTCCTTTACTCAGGTAAGTACTGCGAGAGCTCACCATTCGCACGGCAACCCGTGTCATAAACTCAATACTCAATATCTTTATTGCGTTCCACATGATAACAACGTTTCACATAGAAACAGACGTATTAGCATAATTGATTTGATGCTTTCGAGTATTTCCATATAGGTAACCGTCTATTTTTAATGTTTTCGGAAGCTCTTTCACGCTCTTTCCAATTTAATTTTTTCTCTGATATTATGAACTTAGCATTGTGGCATCCCTTACTAATATAGAACCACAGACGAAATAGACTGATCTGTTCGCTGGGGTGCAGAATGCCACTAAATAGCTTTAAAACTCAAATACATATGGATACTTATGTTGAACGAAATAAGGTATTTTTAAAAAATTCAGAGGAAATACTGCAAATATAAAAAACAACTACTACAAGTTAGAAAAACATTGACGCTACCGAGTTTAGTTTTTATGAAAAAAAAATTGCTATGTTTTACCAAAGTTCATGCCAAAATTACGAAAATAGTAGAAGCTCATTTTTTTGAGAAGTAACAAAAATCACAGTCATTTTCTATTTGACACCAAATTCTAATGCAATTACAATCAGAACTTTATCCCGATACGACATTGGGATATAAAATTTCAAAACCCAATAATATGGCCACTTAGTCGTATTGAACTGATTTCCCGGAGGTATCCCAGCTCATCCACAAAGTGCAGATACCTACAGCGGAGAAGAGTAAAGAAAAGTGGATAGGTATAAAAGAAAAATACACTGCAAGTGGCCCCACGTTGGGCGCCAACTAAAATTGTGAGTTTTATTGAAACATAATAATTTAGAATTTATTGCTTCGCGCCAGCCCTCATTGCATCTGTCATGAATTGTATAACAACTTAAATTTATATAAAGTTGTTTGCCGCACATTCACTGTAACCTCCAACAAATACAGTCTTAATATGTGTCAGCGTAAGGTTTAAGATTCTTCGTCAACTGTGCTAACACGCTTATCCCAAATGTACTTGAAATTCAAAGTAAGTAAAATTGAATATGAATTTGTACCGCAAAAGTTGTAAATTTAATCATTCGTTTTTCACATATAGTAATGGGCCGCCGGAGTTGGCGGGCCGGGCTCTCGTGCAACTCAATTATTATTTTGGCAAGCTTTGTAGCCTACGTTAGATGGAATTACTCTTGCTAAAACTCAATTTAAATTTGTCTACGCAGTCTTAATTCAAAAGCGTCTTTGTAACGCATGCCCGTAAAGTGAGGAGTAGGTAATTTAATTGCGTTAGGAATGGGCGCATGGGAGCCATTTCCGTTTCAGTTTGTAAATGTTGGCTTTGTTAAGGTGATAACTCACGGTTTTATGTAGCCTCTACGATAATAGATGGCGCGGGTGGTAGATATTGTAATTTTCAGGATTTACGCCAAATTCCAAGCCCAAAGGTACACTTTGATGGACTATGCGATTGAAGGGATATATTATACATCTCAATTTCACATAATTATCCGTACATCACCTTTCATTTAGGAAAAAAGGCGAGCAGTCTGCCGAGAATGAACTCACGCACACATACAGAGGTAGTGAAACGTAGTGGAAACCAAGGCTTAATTTCGCCGAGAAATATAGAGCTTCTGTGGCGCTGTGGTTTTGTGATTTCTTTTTATGAAGTATAAATCGTGGAAGTCGTGGGTTCGATCCTCACTTTTTCAACTTTTTGTATTTTTTTTTTCTTTTTTCTATAATAAATATTTGTAAAGGGGAAAAATAAAACTAGTGAAACCTTTGATATATTTTACTTGACATTATAGAAATATTTTTGATCTAGATATGATTATTTATTTCTACTACTATTTTTAATCAAAGGATAAAAATCCGTGTGTATTTCGTTACATTATCCTCCTCCTCCGGCACATACTTCTTGTGACGGTCTTCCATGTGCAGCGATCTTCGCCCTGGTGCATCGCCGCATTTACCGGCGGCACCTGTTCGGCCTCCTCTCTCTGGGTCTTTTCCCTTCAGCATTAGTCTCTCCAACTTGTCGGATTTCCACGAGTTATGTGACTGAAGGTAAGCCGTGGAGGCCTAGTGGTTCGACCCACCGCCTTTCATGCAGAGGGTCGGGGGTTCGATTTCGGCTCGCACCTGTAAGTTTACTTATGTGCGAAATTCAATTTGAATTTACCACTGAGCTATTCGGTCAAGGAAAACATCGTGAGGAAACCTGCACACATCTGCGAAGTAATTCAAAGATGTGTGTGAAGTCCCCAATCTGCACTGGGCCCGCATGGGGACTTCAGCCCAAACCCTCTCGTAATGAGAGGCCTGTGCCCAGCAGTGGGCCGTGAAAAGGCTGTGTAGTAGTAGTAGTAGATGTGACCGAAGTATTTGACGATTCGGCTTAGACGAACCATGGACGGATATTGTTGGTCGAGTTTGAGTTCTTTGAGCACCGAGATGTTGGTGCGATGAGCTGTCCAAGGTATAGTATATAATATTATCAACTAAATAGTTCAATTCAATATATCATAATTTACTTTACAAATTCCTAATATTGTATTATTTTATCAAAATATCTAAACACCTACACGACTGACAGGGTACCTACCTACCTACCTATGATGAGAATGAATATTTGTACTCATGTCATGGATCTTTATTTGCATATGTATTTACATATTTCTCTTTATAAGTATTTATATCGTTGTCTAGTAACCGTATCACAGGTAATCCTAGTTTGAGAGTAGACAATGTTGTGTTGCATTCCAAATATTATTCATTTTATCTTCATCTTTTTATCTTATCTCAGTAAGTAAATATTCTCTTTCTTGGTTTACATTTTATTGCCACACAGCCACACGAAAATAAAATTGCTACACATGTCTGACAAGTTTATTAAAATAGGTATAACAAAATATATCACAATTTTACACATGATAAGGTTGGTTCTGATTAGCAGTGATTGGTTTCACAATGTCTCTTCATTGTTACTCACAGGCCGCAAACAGGCAGGCACAGGTAAATGTAATCTCTTCCAGAAAGTTTCTCTTCCAGAAAGCTTACTTCGTCCCTCCTAGGAAGACAGATCCAAGGCATTCCAGAAGATGTTTGATCTGAAATAGAGACAAAAGATTACTCGATCACACTCTACGGATAATAATAATAAATCTGGCTATTCAGTTTTTTTAGAGGATCTCTCTGAGATGATATGACAGCGGGTTGTATGGCCGCATTCAATCCTGGTGATCAAAAAAATAGCGGTTATATCTATATATATAAAACAAGAAACTGACTGACTGACTGACAGATCGATCAACGCAGAGCCGAAACTACTGGTTGTAGAGAGCTGAAATTTGGCGTGCAGGTTCCTTAGGGAACGTAGGGGAGCACTAAGAGAGGATTTCCCGAAATTCCCACGGGAAGGGAAAAGAACGGGATTTTACATTTTAATATTTTTGCACATAGAAGTTGCGGGGAAAGGCTAGTTATTTATAAAATACAAGCTTTGCCCGCGACTTCATCTGCGTAGAATTCGTTTATCGTGATTCCCCAGGAATTGTCCACTTTTCCGGGATTAAAAGTGACCAGTAATCTTCCCCGGGGCTCAACCATTTCCAAACCAAATTTCATCAATATCGGTTCAGCGGCTGAAACATGAAGTGGTAACAGACAGACGGAGTTACTTTCGCACTTATAATATCAGAAGGTATTTGGCATGGAGGGCAGGGACATTACTACCGAGTCGAACGGACGCACTTCACTACCGAAACACAACCGAGACTAGATAGAGATGTTCTACTATCTAAAGTCCCGCGCCTTCACATTTCAAAACACTGCATTTTTTTGTTATTATTTAAAAAGTACCACCAACACTCTCAACGCACAGTTGATGGCTGTCTCAGCACGCACACATGTGTTGAGTGTTGGTGGTGCTTTTTAAATAAATTGCAGCGTTTTGAAATGTGACGGCGCGGGACTAGATAGTAGAAGATCTCTACTATAAAAGCTTTGATCACTTTTATTTTTTCACTGATAACACGTTGTGCGTTCGCAAAGCAATTATGGGATTTGGTCTCGCCTGGGTTGACGCGGGCGTCTAGGCAGTCGGCGCGGCCGAAGCTGCGGCGCCGCAGCCGCCGTGGGCGCGCAGGGCGCCTTGCTAGCTTTCCTCTCCCTCTCGTCGACAGAATTCTCCACACTTCTCGCACGAAAGGGCAGCTCCTTGAAGTTTGTGAAGTCCTCCCTCCGTACTCTTTTCCTTATCTTATTAGAAAGGAGGGCGTAAGTTATGTCCAATTGCGCTCTTTCTGAGATATCATTCTCCGTTAGTCTCACAAAGAGCGACCGCAGCCTCACTATAAACATGTCAGTTTTGTCTTGCGGCGTCGAAAATATAATATACCTATACGCACGGTGGAGTCTTGGCAGATGTAGAAATGAGAAGACGGTGTGGGGCGAAGCCCTAATCACAAGTGACCGTGAATTCGTGGCAAATGTAGCGTGTGCGTAGCGATTGCACAACTGACTGGCTGGCTGGCGCGCGCGGCGCGTGGGCATAGGGTCGGCCGGTAGGAGAGAGCGGGACAGGGCTATTTTCCGAGACGCGCGTCTATTCCGCGAAACGGTATGGCAACCGAGTACCTAAGGCCCAAGCGGGTTAGTGTTCCGCGCACGGTTTGCAATAAATTGTACTATTATGTACCCATCCCAACAAAAATATGTACACATTTTAGTACCTATACCAACTTGATTCTTTAGATCATTGCTTTTCATTGTTGGTGGTGGTAAATTGTTACTGCTTTGCGAAGCAACCAAAGTAAAATTTCTACACATTTGACATCAATTTTTTCAAGTAGGTAGGTAAGGTAAATGTAAAGAAAAGAATACATTATAATATTATTATTAGTAAGGATCAACTAAATAGTTCAATAACATAGTTTAATTACTAATAGTTTAATTTACTTTACAAATTCCTAATATCGTAATATTTTATCAAAGTATCTAAACACCTACACGGTTGACAAAGTATGATGAGAACGAATATTTGTTCTCATGTCATGGATCTTTATTTGCATATGTATTTACATATCTAACTGTCTAATACATAAAATTCTCGTGTCAGTGTTTGTATCCAAACTCCTCCGAAATCGCTAAACCGATTCTTATGAAATTTGGTGTGTAAGTTCTGTAGGTCTGAGAAAAGGAATAGGAAGCTATTTTTCGTACCCATCCAAGAAAAAAAATCAAGGCGGTAAGTTTCTCTATATAAGTACTAGCTGACCCAGTGGACTTCGTACCGCCTTGGATTTGTTTTTGGGTGGGTAAGAAAAATAGCTTACGTCCTATTCTCAGACCTACTGAACATACACACCAAATTTCATAAGAATCGGCCAAGCGATTTCGGTGGAGTTTGGTTACAAACACTGCGACACGAGAATTTTATCATATGAGATTTACTTATATCGTTGTCTAGTACCCGTATCACAGGTAATCCTAGTTTGGGAGTACATCAATAATGTCGAATCCCAAATATTATTCTTCATTTTACCTTATCTCAGTAGGTACATATCCTCTTGGTTGGTTTATATTTTATTGCCACACGGCCACAGGAAAATAAAATTGCTATACATTTCTGACATCAGTTTATTGAAATATAACTAATATATATCACAATTTTACACGTGATAAGGTTGGTTCTGATTAGCAGTAATTGGTTTCACAACGTCTCTTCGTTGTTACTCACAGGAGGGGCCCGAGATACTGTTGAAATGTGAAATGTAATCAGTTTCTCTTCGAGAAGGCTTACTGCATCCCTCCCAGGAAGACCAGGCATTCCAGAAGCTAGATGCTTGACAGTTTGATCTGAAATAGAGACAAAAGATTACTCTACCGCACTCTACGGATAGTAATAAATGTGGCTGTTCAGTTTATTTTTACAGAACGATATGACAGCGGGTTACAATGTGGTCCTGGTGAACAAAAAAATAGCGGTTATATTCTTTATAGAAAACAAGCTTTGCTTGCGACTTCCTCTGCGTAGAATTCGTTTATCATGATTCCCCCAGGAACTGCGAGCTTTTCCAGGATAAAAAGTGACGAGAACGTGAAAAGTGAGTATATTCTTCCCCGAAACTCAACTATTTCCAAACCAAATTTAATCAAAATCGGTTCAGCGGTTGAAGCGTGAAGTGGTGACTGACAGATAGACAAAGTTATTTTCGCCTTTACAACATGCTACAGACGGACGGATAGACGTAGCGTTATATATATACATATAAATATAGAGATCCCCTTCGTCTTCAATTAGAGATCTTCTACTATCTAAAGTCTCGCGCCATCACATTTCAAAACGCTTCAATGTATTTAAAAAGCACCACCAACACTCTCAACACATGTGTGCGAGCTGAGACAGCCATCAACTATGCGTTGGGTGAGTGGTGGTGCTTTTTAAATAATAATGAAAAAATTGTAGCGTTTTGAAATGTGAAGGCGCGGGACTTTAGATAGTAGAAGATCTCTACATAAAAGATGGATAACCTTCTCTGGTACCTATTCCAACTAGAAAGACAGAAATGGATGAGAAATGGGTATCAAGACATATGCCTTTCACGATGATTTGACAGGGGACCGTGTTGTGTCGCATTCAATCCTGACGGACGAAAAATAACGGTTATATTATTTACAAAGTGACCTCTCTATATTCTACGCCAAAACTACCAAATTTCATCAAAATCGTTTCCACGGTTGAAGCGTGAAGTGGTGACTGACTGACTGACAGACAGACAAAGTTACTTTCGCATTTATAACATGCTACGGACGGACGGATAGACGTAGCGTTATATATATGTATATAGAGATCTCCTTCGTCTTCAATTACATAAAAGATGTATAACCTTCTCCGGTACCTATTCTAACTAGAAAGACAGAAAATGACTTACATGCAAAGGCGGCTTGATGAAGACCTATAGTTCTGTTTGAGGCATTGGATGAGAAATGGGTATCAAGACATATGCCTTTCACGATGATTTGACAAGGGACCGTGTTGTCGCATTCAATCCTGACGGACGAAAAATAACGGTTATATTATTTACAAAGTGACCTCCCTATATTCTACGCCAAAACCACCAAATTTCATCAAAATCGTTTCCACGGTTGAAGCGTGAAGTGGTGACTGACAGACAGACAAAGTTATTTTCGCATTTACAACATGCTACGGACGGACGGATAGACGTAGCGTTATATATATAGAGATCTCCTTCGTCTTCAATTACATAAAAGATGGATAACCCTCTCCGGTACCTATTCCAACTAGAAAGACAGAAAATGACTTACATGCAAAGGCGGCTTGATGAAGATCTATAGTTCTGTTTGAGGCATTGGATGAGAAATGGGTATCAAGACATATGCCATTCATGATGATTTGACACGGGACCGTGTTGTGTCGCATTCAATCCTGATAGACGAAAAATAACGGTTATATTATTTACAAAGTGACCTCCCTATATTCTACGCCAAAACCACCAAATTTCATCAAAATCGTTTCCACGGTTGAAGCGTGAAGTGGTGACTGACAGACAGACAAAGTTATTTTCGCATTTACAACATGCTACGGACGGACGGATAGACGTAGCGTTATATATATAGAGATCTCCTTCGTCTTCAATTACATAAAAGATGGATAACCCTCTCCGGTACCTATTCCAACTAGAAAGACAGAAAATGACTTACATGCAAAGGCGGCTTGATGAAGATCTATAGTTCTGTTTGAGGCATTGGATGAGAAATGGGTATCAAGACATATGCCATTCATGATGATTTGACACGGGACCGTGTTGTGTCGCATTCAATCCTGATAGACGAAAAATAACGGTTATATTATTTACAAAGTGACCTCCCTATATTCTACGCCAAAACCACCAAATTTCATCAAAATCGTTTCCACGGTTGAAGCGTGAAGTGGTGACTGACAGACAGACAAAGTTATTTTCGCATTTACAACATGCTACGGACGGACGGATAGACGTAGCGTTATATATATAGAGATCTCCTTCGTCTTCAATTACATAAAAGATGGATAACCCTCTCCGGTACCTATTCCAACTAGAAAGACAGAAAATGACTTACATGCAAAGGCGGCTTGATGAAGATCTATAGTTCTGTTTGAGGCATTGGATGAGAAATGGGTATCAAGACATATGCCTTTCACGGTGATTTGACAAGGGACCGTGTTGCGTCGCATTCAATCCTGATGGACGAAAAACAACGGTTATGTTATTTACAAAGTGATCTCCCTATATTCTACGCCAAAACCACCAAATTTCATCAAAATCGTTTCCACGGTTGAAGCGTGAAGTGGTGACTGACAGACAGACAGACAAAGTTACTTTCGCATTTATAACATGCTACGGACGGACGGATAGACGTAGCGTTATATATATGTATATAGAGATCTCCTTCGTCTTCAATTACATAAAAGATGGATAACCCTCTCCGGTACCTATTCCAACTAGAAAGACAGAAAATGACTTACATGCAAAGGCGGCTTGATGATATTTCTATAGTTCTGTTTGAGGCATTGGATGAGAAATGGGTATCAAGACATATGCCTTTCATGATGATTTGACAACCAAATTAATATGGGACTAATGGGACAGTTGACGGAGTAATCGCGGAACATACATACAAACAAAAAACCGCCTTCAACTCCGACTGACTGCGATGTCAATGTCAAGTGCACTATATGATTTATTCCTTTGGGTCGGTTTACTTGACACCAACTTCGCAGTCTGTCAGAATTTGAAGGCGGTTTTTATTAATTTTTTTTTTTTGGCTAGTTTCCAAACTTTACCATAGAAATACAAAAGTAACTCTGAAATCTTCGAAATTGACACCAAAATCATCTACGTGCTAGCAAATTTTGAGGAGTTCCCCCTCATTTTCTCATGGAACCCATCATCAGAACTATGGGACCAACTTGGAAGTCCCAGCTTTTGAACAAAAATAAAAATTCCGACGAATTCAAAACCTCCTCCTTTTTTTGAAGTCGGTTAATAATAAAATTTGGGGACATCGTAAAATGCAAATTTGCTATTACAAACTTATTATTTGCGGTTGGTTCAGTAAAAACTGCTACTGTACCAACCGCAAATAATAAGTTTGTATGAGTAAATTTGCATGTATTATATTTGACTACTACTACAGCCTATTTGCGTCCCACTGCTGGGCACAGGCCTCCTCTCATCATGAGAGGGTTTTGGGCTTTAGTCCCCACGCCCACTAAGTACAGCGCAAACCCTCTCGTGATCAGAGGAGGCCTGTGCCCCGCAGTGGGACGCAAATAGGCTGTAGTAGTAAGTAAAAGTATGGGTACGTGTGTGCTGTTAGAACTTGCTTCAGGCCAAATTTCATGATTCTACGTCATCGGGAAGTACCCCCAAATATGCAATACTAGCCGATGCCCGCAAACTTCGTTCCGCGTACTTAGGATATACGTACCCGATGATACTATACATATAGACATTTATAGTTATACAAGTATTGAACAATTGGTTTGACCCGTGGAAATATTGGGATAAAAAGTATCCTATGTTATTGCATTCAAACTATCTCCATACCAAATTTCATCCAAATCGGTCCAATGGTTGCGACGTGAAGGAAGGACAAACACCAAACAAAAAAATAAAACAACTTATGATCGCGTTGCGTTGACGTACAACTATAATTTTTTCACAGCCAAGAGACTATAGACTGGTGTATATTTGATATTTTCAACTTGACACCGCTACACATTTCTGAGAAAAATGGTATTGACAGATGGACGGACGGACAGAAAGACAGACAGACAGATAGACAGGTTCCATTTTTTCCTTTTGAGGTACGGAACCCTAAAAACGATTTGAAGAAAAAAATACTGTATGTATGTCCGGATTTAACTCGAAAACTACTGGTCGGATTGCAACAAAACTTTGTATGGGGGTAATTTATATATAGGCTACTTTTTATCCTGGTAAAACGCACAGTTCCATCGGGAACTAACCGAACTCCACGCGGACGAAGTCGCGGGCAAAGCTAGTGCCAAATAAATCCCATCAGTTCAGTTTTATACACATAGACAAACAGCAGACGGACGGACAGCGAACCGTAAAAATATATGTATCTTGATAGAATATCAATCTGTTTAGGCAAAGTGCACACACTATGCAAAGCAACTGCATGGGTTGGACTGGACAGACGAATAGGTACCTAAAAAAAATGTATCTTCACAGAATTTCAATCACTTCAAAACTGACTTCAGACTGAAAAAAATATCTTCACTTACCTTGTACAAAGCGCTGGTGTAATTTTTAACAACATGGTTTTTACACTCAATTTTTGTAATTCTTTAGCCATAAGACACACTCTTCCTCAAATTTGCATACACGGACGAGTCTCCGTCTCCAATGAAGGACAAATATTGCAGCCCATGCATTTCTTCACTCTTTTTGAATCCTTCCACTACAATGTCTGCTTCCATTGCTGTTGACGGTCCAGTGAAATTTTTACAACAAACATGCTCTTTAGGATCCATGCTCTTTCTCTCATAGTATTGACATTGGTAGCAATATTTATTTCTTACACCAAGAAACAAACATTTTTCTGTTTCTTTCCCAATAATGCAAGCCTGAAAAAATTGCCAAATATAAAATATAAAGTAACACTATTACTTCTTGTGATGAGAGGCAGCCTGTGCCCAGGTGGGATGCTAATAGTCTGAAGTAGTAGTAATACTATTACTGGCATTTGCAAGCAAAGATAGTATGACGTCTGAAGGATGAAAGCATGCCATGGTAAATAGTATTGAACTTGAACCAAGAGATTATGTAGGTATAGATAAATATATCCATAAATAGCTAAATAAAATGTTATCATACCATTCCAGAGTTTGAATTGTAATTGTGACCATATGATCTTTTCAGCCAGCCTCCGTCGGCATACACTGTAATATATGGAATGCCTTGCTCATTGACATGGCCTTTCTCAATAGCGATGGCTTTCTCTTCTTCACCAGCTTTTATGATTTCTTCAGTCAAATGGTCTTGCCAAACATTACCTAATTCTTTTTCAATGGATCGGAATTTGTTAGCTGACATGGTCGGTATATCCATGCAAGCCGTAACATGTGCAGAAGCTGTATAATAGCTCCCAGCTGTAACAGTACCCCAAACAAATGCTTTGTTGATTTGTTCGTTTTTCTCATTAGTCTGTTTCCAAATTTTTTCACACATGCTGCATTTAAAAGTAAATACACTGTGAAATCCAGTTTTTGTTTCTGACACTAAATCAATGATAGATCCAGTACAAGCTTTCTTATGTTGCTCCATGGAAAATGCCCATTGAAGAACATGTTTTATGTCCACCATACGATACCCAGTAAGGTCAGACAATGTCTCATCTGGGACAGTTTCTACTTGCAACTCATGGCTTTCTACTGCGGGGTCTGGAGCAGGCCAATTTATATCAATTGGACGAGATGAATTTTCTTCTACTGGAGTTTCATTATTGCTAGTTGAAGTGCATGATGCTTCCATTCGAATAATGGGTTTTAGACGATCATATGTTCTCAATGGAGCTCTGCAAAATAAAAAAAAAGATATACATACAAACTGTCCACCTATATCAAAATCAAAATACTGAAAATCATACGACATTTTGGTTTGGTATACTTCAGGAGCCGTGAAGCCTAGTGGTTCGACCTACCACCTCTGATGCAGGACGAGGGTTCGATTCCGGCTTGCACCTCTAAATTTACTTATGTGCGAAATTAAATTTGAATTTACCACTGAGCTTTTTCGCTGAAGGAAAACATTGTGAGGAAACCTGCATGCATCTGCCAAGTAATTCAAAGATGTGTATGAAGTCCCCAACCCGCACTGGGTCCGCTTGGGGACTATAGCCCAAAACCCTCTCGCGATGAGAGGAGGCCTGTGCCCAGCAGTGGGACACAAATAGGCTGTAGTAGTAGTATACTTCAGGAGTTGAAGCGGAATGTTCGATATTTGCCCACTGTTGCAATTGTTTATATACAAACATACAATGACTGCTAAGCAAACCTTTCTTATGGTTTTGGGAATTTGAATAGAGGGGTTTGTGGGAATGAACAAAAAAATTTAGAGGACATGTAATAAATAAGTATAAAACAAATTGAGTAACCTATTGTCACCTGTACAGCTTGTTGACAAATTTTCTTCTAGCAATTGATTCTCTCGATCTGTTAGGCCGCTAGGTCTTTGTTGTGACCCCATACCCCTCTCATCTTGGCACGCCTGATCTGTTAGGTCACGAGGTCGTTGTTGCGACCTATCATTATTACGCCAAACCACAGCTCTACTGTAAAAATTTGAAATTATTATAAGAGGAATTGGATAAAAGAGTAAGAATATTCTGTCGTAACCATGTGTATAGTATCATCGGGTACGCATATTCTGAGTCTACGCGGGACGAAGTCCGCGGGAAAAGGCTAGTAATGAATATATTCAAATGCCCCAAGAAGTGATATATATCTTTACTAACGATGTGACTCCATTATAATGTCGCCGCAAACTAGCAGCTACTTTTTTCCATTTTCGTTTTCCTCCCGACCACGTGTGTTTTCTGTATGCGGAGCGGTTCGTCTTTGGTGGCATTGATAAAATTGATCTGAAACAAAAAATACAACGCAAAATACCATGCACAGAGAGATACTTAGATAAATGCAAAGTGAGAGGAAAATCAATTGAAAAATTGAATAAACGATGAGATAAATATATTCGATGCAGTTTACCAGACGGTCGAGTTGCAAAAGAATGTTTCTTTTTTCTAATTAGGTACGTTCCGTTTTAGCTACGTTCCGAATCGCGCTGTTTTGTCTCTCGCGAGTCGACTTTCAAGCGCGCTGAGCGCGATTCGGAACGCAGCTTATGAACCATACAGAACCATACGTATTTTTTTTTCTAATTACGTTCCGTTTTGCACGCCGTTCTATGATTTATAACTGAATTGAGAAAATACGTAGTTAGTATCTAAACATTATCATTATCCAAAACAATTTGATTTTGTGAAATGACACTTTTTAAATGAAAAATTGTTTGTATATATCTAGGTAGGTACCTACTATTATTATGCATATGATCGGTAACTTCGCAGCATAGATATGTTCAGGTCAGCCTAGCTTCTATAATACAGGTTTTCTATGCTCGTGTGAGCGAGTTCGAATCTGGTCAGTTTACTTTTGTTTTTCGTTTTTCATTCTTTAGTAGGTACCCTAGCCTATACGGCCCTACAACTAGGCACAAATATTTTTTTATAGACTAATAAAAATGCCCTGAGCAGAGCTCGATCGCCCAGTTATAAGTAAATATATTTTTATTTCTTAGAGAAATGAATAAAATACTTACAATAGATATGATATATTTTTTCTAGCTGTCTTCTGACATGTTATTACACGTTTTTATATCTGATCATTCTAAACAACAAAATACTTGTACAGGTACTTACCTATTTCGTTCAATCATTTTCCAACTCATAAAACGCCACCAACTACCGGCGTGCTAACGCCATCTTGTGAGTATTTTGGAAATTACTAGGAATCGAAACTAGCATATCAGCTGTTCATAGACCACGACGCCATATTGGCCTGATGCTTACAGTGTAAACGTTCTCTCACACAAGCTTGGTTCGACCGAAATTTTATTGGTTTTGAAATGCTTATAATTATTTTATTCTTTGATTTTTTGCGGTGTTTTTGATCTATGCGCGCTCGGGGAATAATGTAATATTTTATTAGAACGATAAAAGAAACTAAAAGCAGTCGTAGTCGAAGATTACGCGACCAGTTTTTTGTATGGGGTTCAGCCGTGACGATTCACCTTAAGGATGGAATTTACGACTCACACCATCATCATCATATCAGCTGAAAGACATCCATTGCTAGGCCTCATAATGTTTTTACTATGGTACAAAATTTCGAGTCAACCTGTTAGGTACTTAAGTCCTTTTTGGGAATAAAAGCTAAACTGCGTTTGTATCAAAAGTCGAGAAACGCCTTGCTCGCTGGCGACTATTAAATATCCGAAATAGATTCGTTTGGCAATAAGTTATTGAACGTTTTGATAGTGAACTAACAATATTCTTTACTTCCTCTGAAATTCGAATTTTAGCTTAGTTGAGTACGATGGCCTAGGAATCAAATTGGTCCTTGGTTCGCCGTCAAATTATTATTACATCACCCTTGGCCATAAAGTGGGATTTTCTGCCCCCTACGATCTAATGGCGCTACTGCAGACTATCCGCCTAGGTGGCTTGACTGGAGTAGCGACCGCAGTAGGTACCCCCAATCTACCCGATTTGGTATCCACTTTTGGAACTATAAAGATTGCGCTCCTTTACTTCAACCCTCCATAGTTTCAACGAAGCTCAATTTAAAATTTATCATCAACCTCTTGAAGGCCACAGACGGCATACTCCAACAAAGTGTACAGAGTAAAAGATACCTTTTCTCATAAGTGTATACACTTCAAAATGAAGCACTTTTCCAATAGGCGTGGCAAAGTGGTGGGAGAATTCGCAACGTTCAAATGACATGTCTTTTTTCCAAGTCGGTATAATTGCATCGTCGTGGTAGTTAACCCGGTTAATGCTTGTATATGCTTATGTTGTTATAATCAATGACTAGTGGGAACATTGACGGTATTTCCAAGTATATTTTATTACTTAATTAGTGTAAAATGAGGCTTTAAAAATACATTGCGGTAGAATACCCACTCCAAAGCGAAGCAGCAGCTCTCGCGCGTTAAGCGTGGAAAAGAATCGCTGGGGTTTTAGTGGGTATTCCGGTCACTCTGGCCAGCGAGTCCCACATAACCACCGCCCCCACCCCCCCGGGGCCGGTATACAAGTGTTTAGTAACGAATTTTAATATAATTCTTACTGTTGTGCGATTAACAACTAAGTACTTAGGTACTTAAACTTGCTTAAACTCAATGTGCTCGTGTAAGTAACTATGCGAGAACAAAGTTTCAAAGATTTACCGTTGCAAAGTTCGCCACTTTTACAAATATCAGTTGTAAATCTACTGGAGAAATGATTATCAATACTATCAATACTAATATTAAAAATGTGAATGTGTTTGTTTGTTTGTTTGTCCTTCCTTCACGTCGCAACGAGTGGACCGATTTGGATGAAATTTGGTATGGAGATAGTTTGAGACACGGGCTATAACATAGGTATATCGGGTTTTTATCCCGATATTTCCACCAATTTTTCAATACTTCTATGGTACCTAACTGTCTATATGTATGTATTGCTCGCAGGACTGATGGCCGATGGGGCCACCGCGAACTGGGAGACGAGCTGTCGGTAGACCTCCAACAAGATGGAGCGACGACCTCGTGAAGGTCGCGGGAAACCGGTGGAAGCAAGTAGCACAGGACCGGTCTGAGTGGCGAGCTTTGGGGGAAGTCTATCTCCAGCAGTGGACCTCTTTCGGCTGAAATGATGAACTGTCTATATGTACAGTATCATCGGGTACGCAAATTCTAAGTCTACGCGGGACGAAGTTTGCGGACATCGGCTAGTTTCATGATAAAAACTGGATTCCCTTCTGTAGTACAGGTGAAGAATTGCAATGAGAATTCTTCTGTGAGCCATTCAAAGCAATGATACATGGTTTTTCATGTTATTGGTAGGCAGACTAGGGGAACGAGCACACAGGCCACCTAATAGGTAGGTACTAAGCGGTCATAATAAATTGAAATAAGAAAGCATAAGATTTCGAATACGTTGCCAAGTTGCCAACCCAGCTTGAGGACCAAAGATGGTTTGATATAAAAAGTGCCCTAAGTATGTAGTCACATATTAATGCTAAGTAGATTTTTTGCTTTTTCTTGCTAGTGCGCAGTGAAATCTTTTCTATGTTCATTTTTAACGAATGAATTTTAAAATTAGAATAATACCAGTTTATATTTCGTTAGTTTCACCAACCAGTTTCAATTAATATCGTCGTTTAAAATTAAATAAAGATAGGAATCGATTTTTTATGTTGCAAAAAATCTATCGTGGCCTGTAAATTAGAATATTATCTTAATTCACATAGCGTTTTAATGGGTAATAAACTTCTATTCTTATCTTGAAATTGTATTTATAAGGGGAAGTGGGGCTCAATTTGATCTTCACCTCCTATGAAAATAATTAATATCAAACGATGCCTAGATTTGTTTTTCATGACAATAGATGGCCAAACACACAAAAGGTGGACTGTGTGTTTGGCCATCTATTTTGGTCTTTGTAGCCTATGGATATCTATATTAATACTAGCTGACCCCGCGGACTTCGTACCGCCTTAGAACATTTTTTTTGGGTATGAAAAATAGGACGTACCTGTTCTCAGACCTATTGAACATACACTCCAAATTTCATAAGAATCGGTCGAGCCGTTTCGGAGGAGTTTGGGTACAAACACTGTGACACGAGAATTTTATATGTTAGATTTATAGCATATTATTATATACATATCCATATCCATATTGATATTATAAACGCGAAAGTAACTCTGTCTGTCTGTCTGTTACCTCTTCATGCTTCAACCGCTGGACCGATTGATATGAAATTTGGCATGGAGATATGGGTCCCGGGAAAGGACATAGGCTACTTTTATCCCGGGAAAGCGCATAGTTCCCGCGCGAGCGCGATAACCGAATTCCACGCGAGCGAAGTCACGGGCAGAAGCTAGTTGGATATATGGAATCTTAAGTTTACGAATACATTGTCAGCTAGAGGAATAAGAATGTGTCCCTATGCTAGTAATTTTGGCTCTCCCAGAACAGTGCGATCACGTAAGGTGGTGGATGGTGACAGGGGATTAAAAAAACCTATTTTAAAGTCATATTCCAATGCTTATTAATTATTTATGACGAGCGGGTACAACCGTGACTTCTTTAGCAAGGGATTTCATACTAAACTGCCCCCCCCCCCTTATTACCCCGCCTGAAGGGATGATTCCCGGAACAAAAAGTAGCCTATATCTTAAGCCAGGTTCTAAAATATAATGTAAGTAAAATTTCATGCAAATTGGCTGAGCCGTTTTAGCGTGATTGAGTAACAAATATTTAAACACTCAAACTTTCCCTATAGATGGCGCCAGTGGAAAAGTTATTTGACGCTGTTGAATGCTCCTCCCAAGATTCATATGCAGTTTCAAGGTTTTCCATATGTTACCTGATACATTTTCTACAGCCTATTTGCATCCCACTGCTGGGCACAGACCTCCTCTCATCACGAGAGGGTTTGGGCTATAGTCCCCACGCGGGCCTTGTGCGGATTGGGGACTTCACACACATCTTTTAATTACTTCGCAGAGGCGTGCAGGTTTCCTCACGATGTTTTCCTTCACCGAAAAGCTCAGTGGTCAATTCAATTTAAATTTCGCACATAAGTAAAGAGGTGCGAGCCGGAATCGAACCCCCGACCCACCCCGATGTGAAAGCAACATATTATACCTAATATTTTCTATGTACAGTAAGAAAGACTAGTCTTAGTCTATACCAACCATGCCCATGCTCCCCAGATTGACCAACATCAAAACACAATCAGTATGATTATACTGCTAATGTGTATATTGTATTAAAGACGCTTGTGAGAAGGCAATTAAAATTTTTATGTTAATGCTAGCACGCTGGGCTTGTGCGGTCGATGTATACAATTCCGAACCTCATTTTATAGGAGTACAGTTCAAAATTGTGTATATAATTTTGTACTCGACTGTACCGGTTGGACGTGCTTTCGAATGCCATCGATAATTAATTAATCAAAACAATATAAATGATTCTTGATGACTCGTGTTTACGAGGCGCAGGTTAAATTGTGATGGATATCTACAGCTTTGGGAATAATTAACTATGTAGGACAGGTTAAAGAGTTTTGTTTGTTTGAAATTGGATACGAATTTAATTCGGTTCTTATTTTTGAGCACTTTTGGGATTGTCATAAAAATCAATCCTAAATTTTTAATTTGTTTAGCTAAGTTACGATTTTCAATCCTACTAATATTATTTTGAAAGTAACTTTGTCTTCTGTCTTTTCAAATTCAACTTCAACCAGCAATTTATTTTGAGCGATTTGGCTACCTTGTTCTTA
>CAXARK010000160.1:0-16090 GCA_963971205.1 Aethes cnicana
TCACTCATCGCGGCGCGGGTGCGGGGGTCGCGCAGCGTGCGATCGCGGCGGCGTGCGGCGCGCGACAGGCCGACGCGGCTGCCCGAGCGCTGCCTCCCTCCCGCGCCACCTCCAGCCCTCCTCCACCGGTCTCTCTTGCCTCTCACTTGCTAGACCTCCGCCCGCATCCTCTACTTCCTCTGTACGCGGCATAGTTTTTAATTACGGTGACATAATACGATGCGCGATCACTCTCGACGCGATAACTGATTACTGGTCGCGGCGTATATTATGTGTACACACGAGTGCACGTGTCGTCCGATGCTTGTAAACAAAGCTACTCGCTTATTTTTCACCTGTTCCGTTACTATACGCAAGATAGCACGTACTTTAATGTACATAAGTACATAGTATTTACAGTAGTAGCATAGTATATAATTATATGCACGACGACGTTATATTATGATTCCTTTTTACCTAGGTACCTTGAATTCTCATATAAATAGAAATAGATAATTTATTTGAGTTAAGTATAGTAGGTACATGCGGTAACATATATGACATGATACATAGTTTCATACATTTACTTAATTGGGTCAGGCAATTATCTGTAATATTATACACCCAATAATATTATTTATATATGTAATTTATGAGAGTAGATCAATCATTATACTTAGTAGTAACTATAGAGTATTATTTACAATATTTGTTCATTTTATAACGATGTAATATAAATTAATTTGAACTTTTTGAGATGGACTTGAAATTGTGCGCGCGTTTAACTCTTTTTTACGGAGGAACATACAAAGTTCCAAATTAAACTATATTTCGTACTTCTCTTATTATTTATAATGAATAAATTATAGTTTAAGTTACAAGAATTCAGATAAAACTGGAAAGATCTCGAAGTCGTAAAGCGGACTGATTTAGATATTATTAACTTTTTAATTATAACATTAAGGTTGTCACCGAGAAATTCAGAATGACTAAATCTAGATATTTTATTCATCAAAGGGGCATATAATTTTTAAAAAACATGAAACTGTGCGCGCGTTTAACTCTTTTGAATATACGTAGGATGCCAACATCCAAATTACTTTAATTTCATGCTACTATTTTTATTTGTCACGCATAAATTATAGTTAAAATTAAAGAAAAATAGATAAGACTGGAAAGATTGTGAAATCGTAGAGAAGACTGATTTAGATATGATTAACATTTTCTTTTTTACGTTTCACCGAGAATTTCATAGTGACTAAAACTAGATATTTTATTCAGCAAGTCGGCTTCTCTTCTAACACCCTACACATCACTTATGAATATACCAGTGCTTACTTTACCCTAAGTCTACTTTGATTTGGAAATAATTCGTGTATTTGGACACAAAAGAAAAAAATACCAAATCTCTTAGGTTTCTTTAATGAATCGAATTGAATTTGACCGATGACATACATATTGTTTACTTACAATAATCGTCGTCACGTTTTTAGATACATAGGTAATGCTAGGATTTGTTTAAAGTTGAGAGATCTGTGAAGTGAATAAGCAACGCGGGTCGTGGGCTGCGCGCGGCAGGTGGCTGCCCATTGTTCCTTGGGCTTTCATAAACAAACCTTCCGATAAGAGTGAAATCACTCGATTTGCGCACCTCGTTAATTGACGAGTTTCATAATTACATTACAACTCATTCAATTTATAAACTAAACTGCATAAATTGAAGTCAGCCTCGCCCCTGCCCCGCCACAATATCCGAGTAGAGCGACTTGCGAGCAACGTTCAAGGACTTCGAGGGACTTCGGGATCAGCACAAGTTGAAGCAAGCATCACTCCTGTCCGCCACCATCTCCGAGTAGAGCGACATGCAAGCAACGTTCAAGAACTTCCCCGGACTACGGGAACTGCATAACTTGAAGCAAGCATCACTCCTCCCCGCCACCATCTCCGAGTAGAGCGACGTACGAGCAACGTTCAAGGAATTCGACAAACTACGGGAACTGCATAAATTGAAGTCAGCCTTGCCCCTGCCCCGTTACAATCTCCGAGTAGAGCGACTTGCGAGCAACGTTCAAGGACTTCGAGGGACTTCGTGATCAGCACAAGTTGAAGCAAGCACCACTCCTCCCCGCCACCATCTACGAGTAGAGCGACATGCAAGCAACGTTCAAGGACTTCCACGGTACAAATCAACCCAAAGCCAGCCTTACGTCGCGCCGTTACCATCTCTGTGTAGAGCGAAATACGTGCTACGTTCAAGGACTTCAATGGACTGCGGGAACTGCACAATTATTGGAAGCAATAGAAGCCGCTGTCGAAAGGTCACAAGACAACTGTCGGGCGGAACTTCGGAAGTCAACCATGGAGTGAGGCTGACAGTACTAGTCATCACCGTCGTCTCCAACAAGACTCATCGGAAGCACCAACCCGACAACAGTACACCCATCACTCCTACTTTCCTATATTGGCTCAGAGCTGCATAGCCAGCTGATTGTGGTCCACCGGTTGCGGCTAGTCGATCGTCCTCTCCCATCCCAGAGCGTGTCACTCCTAAACAATTATTTGTGCCCCTTGGTCTTGATCCGTAGTAATGATTATGCAGACCTTAAGCAAGAACTAGACTTCCAAGTTGACATTTTGTACCGCCGTGATGGTATAAAGGGTGAATCACGGACTGAGTTCATGCTCGGGATCGGCTACCAAGTCTATTGCTACGGATGATAATACGCTTGCCGTATCAGACGAAATTTCTAAACTGGAATTGTCTGGCTGGGGGGTACCTATATTCATGTTCATGTTCTGGACATGGACAGTTCGACACCGGCAATAGGCACTTAGGTACATATTGGTGAGGTGAGATAGTGACCAAGGTTTACCTATCTCCATCTAAACCAAAAGTAATGATTCGTAGATAGTTAGGTAGATAATAAAGGTAGGAAATACCAAACCACTATCAACCATTTCGAGCTTGGTATGTGATGGAGCCGAAAGGTAGAGACTTAAGCTGGGTTTTATCGACACGTGACTTTAACAAAAAATAGCACTTTAAAGCTTAATATTTCACAAACGCATCACTTAATCAAAAAATGGTTTTAACTAACCCACAATATTTGTTTAAGACCTATTCAACGATATGCCGCACCATGGGGTAGGTACGCAAGAAAAAAAAATTACATCCCCACTTTACGAGTAGGGAAGGTACCCTATAAAAAAAAATATTTCAAAAATTTTATTGTACTACAGGCCTCCTCTCATCAGATGAGAGGAGGCCTGTGCCCAGCAGTGGGACGTAAATAGGCTGTAGTAGTAGTAGTAGTAGTAGTATTGTACTACTTTGTCAGCGTAACTAATATGTATATTCATGCCAAATTACAGCTTTCTAGAACTAAGCATCTCTGAGCAATAGTGCGGACAGACGGACGGACGGACGGACGGACGGACGGACGGACGGACGGACGGACATGGCGAAACTATAAGGGTTCCTTGTGGACTTCGGAACCCTAAAAATGACGAACTTTGGACGTCAATATATAAATAACCGTTTGAGGTGTGTTTATAAAATTTGGCACATTGTATCTCGCAAGTCTCAATATATGACCCGAATTTGACATGTTTGTGTAAAATAGTTTTTGAGTTATGAGGGGGTCAAAAGTGACTCCAAATGGTTCCTGTAATATTACACGGTGCTGCTCGCCAGTTCTGTTGCTTGAATTTGGCTTGGCACGCTACCGCGTATCTCTAGATCTTAGTGCTCAGGGATTCGCAATCTTAGATTCCTAATGCCCGTGTGCCACAGAGATCACT
This sequence comes from Aethes cnicana, assembly GCA_963971205.1. NCBI lineage: Eukaryota > Metazoa > Arthropoda > Insecta > Lepidoptera > Tortricidae > Aethes > Aethes cnicana. Next base: position 3,781 of record CAXARK010000160.1, read on the forward strand.
TACCACCAGGTGGCCCGTGCGCTCGTGTAACTACCAATGCCATAAAACAATCTATTATCATCTATTACTAATAAGTCTGTAGAAACCCAATGACCGTATGTGGTCGGAATGCCACAAAATTCTAAATGGGGGCAGATGACACGGGTCAACATAATTGCTACTTTTTATCCCGGAAAAACGCAAGGTCCAACGGGAACGCCGTTGCCAAATTCCACGCGAACCAAGTTGCGGGCAGAAACGCATAAAAGGTACATAATACCGACTGTAAAAATTTACGTGACCGGCTAGATTATTCCGGCTAGAGTGTAAAGTTTTTTAAAAGAAATTCTTCGCCATTGTATTCGGGCTCTTGGTTGGGACCTCGACAGCTTCAGATGGCAGTGCGTGCGTACGGTAAACACGAGAGACCTGGCCCAGCTGAGCTAACAGCGGCGCGCGCGCCGATAGCTGGAACAATAGTGTTTTCCTCCGGCCAGATGTGCCGCCCGCTGACTCACGCGCTTTTCAGGAATTTTATAATACAGGTAGTGACCGTAACTCACTATACCATTAATGCACCCGGGTTCCTTAAAAAAAATACAATCATACAATCAGACGGTAGATTAAAATATCGCTGTCAGTCGCTTGTAGGTTCCTATAATAATAGTTCGTTGATAGATCAAAGATTCTAATTGGATTATTTGAATAAGGTAATACACATAAATTACTCAATCAAAACCAGATTGCAATTTCAAGGCGGAATTTTTATAAATTCTTAAAAATATTCTCATTTTGCAGAATAAATTATATTATACATAAAATAAAGAATATTATTATTACGCTGGGTAATAGTCGTCTTACCGTACTTGTGCGACCAATTACTATAATAGCTAACGTTTGTCAGGTCGGCGGCGGAGCACTCCAGCGATAACCTCGCTATCGCGGCTCTAAAATGGAGCCCGAACTTGAACTCGGCTTGTGCTCCGATCGAATAGGTATAATTACTTATTTATTACCCAAATCATTGCTTCTGCTAATCAATCTACTATATAGAACTCTTCCGTTAAGGACTGATGAAACCGCACAGCCGAAACTACTGACCGTAGGAAGCTGGAAATTGGCATGTAGGTTACTTAGGAGTGTAGAGGAGCACTAAGAGGATTCCATACCGGAAAATGGGAAGTTACATGTTACTGTTTATGTGCATCCGAAGTCGAGGGAATTATCCAGTACCCAATTAATATATATATTGAAGTAACTACATCGTTTCGTCGATTTAGCTTTCGAGAAGAAGACACTTTAATATTCGGAAGTGTAAATAGCGGTTGCGGGAGACTGAGCTCATGTTGCACGGTAGTGGCCACGCAGATAACACTTATGTCCCGCGCACGGCGAGGGCCGCACGCCGCGCGGCGAAGCGTGAAGCACGATTAGATCTACGGGCCATTGTCTTGAGGTAACCTTTAGCCCAATCATCGGACAAGGGCTCATCGGTTCCACAGATGCACATGACATGCCACTTGCCTTGCCAGTAACTAGGTCCCGCAACTGTCTAAGCCGGGACAGCTACTACGGGAATAGTTATTTATGATACAAGTGCGGAAAGTAGGTCGTTCCCGAACGAGTGGCGGTGAACTAAAACACGAGCGTAGCGAGTGTTTTACACCGACACGAGTTGGGAATTACCTAGCCGCACGAGTGTCATACAAATTTATACAACATACAAGTTTTACAATGCATCATGCGAGGAAACACATAAAATATATACTTAAGAAGTAAAAGTTTTATTTATTAAGGCATTAATAATTTTAAAACATCTAGAACAATAAAAATAGAAATATAACTTTGTAATTTTATTGTTCAGATGACTTTAGTTTGGACGCTACAGACATTTTACTTTCCCGCACACTGCAGGGTGCGGTTCCTATTTTTATTCCCGCATAGTATGCACAACCGTACAGGAAAGTAAAACTTTCTGCGATAATGTTTACCAACATAAAGGGGGCTTTCTGAGCATATGCATTGTAAAAAAATATAAAGCCGTGCGGTGTCTCGCTACAGCTTCATCCTACGATGACATGTCATATTTGTTTGAATACTTTTTAAGGTTCCGAACTTTAAAAGGTGAAAACGGAACCCTTATAGGATCACCCGTATGTCTGTCCGTTCCTCTGTCACAGCCAATTTTATCCGAAACTACTGGACCGATTTATTTGAAATTTGGTACGTAGGTATATGTAGGTAAATGATCTCAAAATTCTGATAACAAAATATAATCTTAATTAGTACTAATCCCTATGGACGTCCTATTTTGCAATTAATATAACCTAATTAAGCAAATTATATTTAATCAGACTAAATACTGAAAATCTTACTCGTAATTAATAAAAGAAATGACAGAAAAAAATTCGCTTTGGACGATTTACTTCTATAAACTTCTACATATAAAAGATCTTAGAATTCTAGTAACAAAAATATAATCCAAGTTAGGCACTATGTCTTTGGATGTATTATTATGTAATTACAATTAGGTAATTTAATTCAATATCAGTCTGAATATTCAGAATCACAATTCTGGCAGGTGTAACTATCGCAGGTGTGCATGCTTCGTGAACCCACAACTTGCATTCCATGCACTGAATCCAGACTTCCCTAGACTTGCTAGCAGAGTATGGAGACAAGCACACCAAGCAAAATAATTCATAAACTTTCACAAGCGTTTATAAACTTTCATAAGTCTCAATGACTCAAGTTTATTTGTTTTTCTACCTAAATTCATATAATCGTGCTAAAACACAATATACTCGTACATGACTTATCTTGATTCCCATATTTCATTTCATCCGTGCATTCTATTCCCCGTGCTTTTCAACAAGCATATCCTAAAATTAGTGGCATAACGTTTTCTTAAAATTGAATTAATGGGAGTGGAACATTATGATATATTCATATTCGTGACCCACCACAAGTTTGACTTTGGAATGCGATCAGAGGAGTTGCAGTCCAAAACTGCGAGCACAAGTTTCACTTTCATGCGGCGCGGGGGGGAGGCGCCCGCGCAGCCTTACTTGCCACAAAAAATAAGCTACTTTTCCTTTCTCAAAAACACGAACACTTTCACCTGCGCCGAATCGCGCGAGAAATGCTCAACTATGTCAAACTTACTCGGTAGTAAGTAATAGAGGCAACCTTCTGGTGGGTTTTCACTATCGTCCGCTGAGCACCGTTTATGTAACTAATGTTTACATTCAAAGCAAAACATGACCTTTTACTACTTACTCCTTTGAGCGACACAATTCAATCATGTGCAAGCCCACATTCTGGGAAAAAGTTATTTTTACATGCTTTCACTTAATCATGTTCCCTTGTTAAATACGTCTTATAATAACGATAATATACTCGAAAATGTCCACGGGAAAGTTAATTTATTAATTTTCAATATCTCCACTTAATCAATTTATCGCCTGTGTATGATTAACTTGGTATAAAATTATGTACTTAGTAATAATATACATTATATTTTGAACTGCAGTTATAGTAAACAATTCGTAAAAAACGACTTCTATTTGATATGTAAAGATGGCATAGAAAGAAGGGTGACTTCGTCAACAGCGGTGAAGGTCACGGCGAGAGACTGACACGATCCTCCAAGACGCTTTCATTTTTGTAAAAGTAAACTGTATTGAGATTCTATTGCTAGTCTCAGTAAGATACTATACTTAGTAACTGAAATAAATATGGGGCTTTATCATTGAACGCTACCTTGGCAAACGATTTGATAATTTAAAGTTCTTTCCAAAAATACTCGTATCTTTGTCCAAACTAGCTTTCTTATTGTTGTCATTTTAAGACGCTCAGGGTAGGTAAGTACGAGTATTATTATGGTTAAACATCGTTGCCGCAATGGCGAGTCAATGTCAGGGTTGACTAGGATTGTTAATTGTTATCGGCCGCCTTATCAAGCCATTGTGGTTTGTGCATAGCTACAATAACAGCCGTGTTTACACGGCCGGGCCACCTGGCCACCACGGCTTACGACGCCACGCTCGAAATCTCTGAACATTAGAGAAAATCATACCTTGGAAGAATTTGGACGGATTAAAATTCGTAGGTAACTCAACTACGACGATGGACCTACACAAGCGTCGTCACTCTCCAAGGTTGTTGCAGTATAAATTGCACCCGGCACAATTACTTGGGTATGGCGGAGGGTTCCACAACTCCACATGACAGGCGATTTTCACATCAACTTGATGAGTGAGCTACTCGCCCACGTGACAATATATATATACACACGAAGAAAGCAGATTATTGATAACTTTTCCCAAGTTTTCAAAGCTTCTACTTTTTCGAGCTTCAAGATTCTTACAGAAGTTTTTTGTAAGGTACTATATGTGTACCGTGTTTTTCGTTCTTCCAAAATATTCTTTTACAAAAATTTTGTTTTTAATTTTGTTCCTAAATTACAAGTTTCGTTCGTTTTAGCAGTACAACGAAAAATTTGGATAAAACTAAACTTAACACTTCATATATTTTGATGGCAAAAAATATATAGAAATCCCTCAATTTCCTTGGCAGTACTAAAAGACCCATCTTGATGAACAAAATTCGGAACAAAACTGAGTTGAAGTCAAACTGTCCGAGGTAGAACAGATTCCCCTTCACTATTCATGTCCAAAGCGTCACTCATTCATGTCAGTCCACGCACACATTCTCCGAAACTACCTACCTAGTAATCGAAATTTTTATTCACTTTCATTGAGTTGTGGAGATTCCGTAAAATTTGCAAACTGAACCTAAAGGCATCGTCAAATAAAAGTTAATTAAAAACAAAAACCTGATTGCGTAAAAAAAACCGGCCAAGAAGCGAGTTAAACTCGCGTGTAGAGGGTTCCGACCCTTGATTATTTTCAATGACGACATATGTCACACGATACTGTTCGAAAATCTTCATTAATATTTTTTCAAATATAGCCCCCAAAAATAGGGTCTATGTTTAAAATTCATTTATTTTCGTTACATGTCCGTCTTTGGGTCACAAACTTACATATACGTACCAAATTTCAACTTAAACGGTCCAGTAGTTTGGGAGAAAATCAACTGTGACAGACGGACGTACGATCCTATAAGGGTTCCGTTTTAACCTCTTGAGGTTCGGAACCCTAAAAAGAACAAGACTAGCCGCTACGAATGTAACGCCTCTAACGATTTCTACAGTCGGGACCCATTTTTGCCTATCTACGTTTTGAATGGGTCCCGACTGTACAAATCGTTAGGCGTTTTTTATTTATTCTTTTTTTCGCCATCGGATTTTTGTTTTTAATTAAAAAAATTCTTTTACACTTCTTAGTTTAAGTTCCAAGTACAGATTTGAACATTTAAGCGAAATTTGTTGGTAGGCCAACTTTAAACAGTTATAAAACCTAAACGGTTCTCTTATCTGAAAACTACCTAATAATGATTCCTAAATATTTTTTTATTTTTTATTTTATACAATACTAGCTGTCCGTAACTTCGTCCGCGTGGAATTCGGTTATAGCGTTCCCGTGGGAATTGAGCGTTAATACATACTTGAACCTTCCTCTTGAATCACTCTATCCATTTAAAAAAAACGCATCAAAATCCGTTGCGTAGTTTTAAAGAATTAAGCATATAGATCGGGAGATACTGACAGAGAATCCCGAACCATTTGTACCAGGCTAGCGACTCTACAGGGATATAATTACGTAATGACGAAAAGGAAAATCATGGTCATAGCGCCAGTACCGGCGGCTCAATCGCGTGAGCTCAAAATAAATAAAAATACTCCTTTTGGAGCGGTATGGCGGCCATTTGGCCCCGTCGGTAAGTATGGCATGGTGATATTCGTGAATGGCTACTCGACGATGATTAGCTGTGCAAAAATTTGCCTGGTACAAATGGTTAAATTTTTGGTTTTTAATTAACGTGTTTTCGTCGGTATGGCGGGATATAGGCCGCGCCGGATAACTTATAACATTACCGCTGACTTCGTTTTTCATTGACTATCGGAAAATGTAAGACTTTTCGTGGTACCTAAAAATCGTTTGACTTTCGTAATTTATCCGATACGTTCGCTATCACCATGATTTTCCTTTTCGTCATTACGTAATTATACCCCCGTAGAGTCGCCAGCCTGGTACAAATGGATCTAAATTCTCTGTCACTATCTCCCGGTCTAATACATACGGCTTTGTTTTATACTATGTCACAGGGCGGCCACAGCCTATAAAAGCAGGATTTCGAACACAATTCGAATGAAGTGTCAATGTCTGTACACTTGTAAGTGTGTGTGTACGAACTACGCGGGCCAGTGATCCACTCTCCATCTCCGGATGAAACAAATGAAGGTAAGGGCGAAATGGGCGCGAGTTGCGCGCCGGCTAGATACTGTGGCCATTCTGTATGTAGTACTATTAAATATTCTGTGACTATGTAGTGATGGCGTCTGGTGGCCACCATTTTGAATTTTCATCAATTTCATATCTTCATTGACACTCGCGGGATTAGCACGAATCGATTGACATATGATTCATTAAAATCGACCCACGCGTTTGAGCTCTACAGTGGCAGTCAGGTAAATAGGTCGTCTTTTTATGTAATGTGCTGCCTTAATGATACGAGATATATATTTATAAGATGCCAAGGTGTCAAAGAGAAAACATCTTCTGATAACCTTGACTACGTTCTAGTGCGCATGTAAGCGAATCAAATACTTTAGGTAAATAGGTATAGTCACGTCACAAATTAAGGTACCTTTGCCCCATGCCCCATGGTGTGGGGTGTCGTTGAAAGGGTAGTGTGTCTAGGTCTTTAAAAAAATCGCTTGTTTGTGAAAATTGGTTTTCAATTTAGATATCCTTTTATGAAATAGTACCTGGGCAACCGAGCTTTGCTCGGGTGAAAATAGCTAAAAAATAATTTTCGCAGATATGAGACGTAGCTAGATTTATATGTATACAAATATTGCTCGTTTAATAGTATAATCCATATCCGTATTAATATTATAAATGAGAAAGTAACTCTGTCTGTCTGTCTGTCTGTTACCTCTTCACGCTTCAACGGCTGGACCGATTGAGATGAAATTTGGCATGGGGATAGTTGGGGTCACGGGAAAGGACATAGGCTACTTTTTATCCCGGAAAAACGCAGGGTTCCCGCGGGAACGCGATAACCGAATTCCACGCGGGCGAAGTCGCGGTCAGAAGCTAGTATAATATATAATATAATAAATATAGGATCTTATTCAAAGTGATAATTTTTAATCATTAGAGTAAATTTCCCCCGCCTCCAGCCAGCTAAATTATAGTTTTTGGATGGCTGAAATAATTCACTAAGTAGTAGTAGTAGGTAATAGTAATTATAAGCAAACAAGTAACCAAGTTAAAGTAAAACGATCACAGTTAAGTAGGAGCTTTACAAGTTTACGAGTAATAGTCGACCGACTTGAAAAATGTCCTCGGATCACTAAAGATTTAGTACAAATACACTCAACAGCAATGAAAACGGGTCACTTTGTATAGGATTTTCCTTATAAAGTGACCCGTGTTCATTGCTGTTGAATGTATTACATACCTATCATTGAAAATCTAAATCATTGTGATGGGCAAGTAGGGAATTACGCGAGTTATACCGTGAGACACTAAAAGTTAACATTTTATCCTTTAATATAAATAAATGAATACGAAGATAAAAACGACATAAAAGGTTGTTTTTTTGTCATTTTTATTAGGGTTCCGTACCGTACAGGGTGAAAAACGGAATTCTATTAATTGCCTCCGATGTCTGTCTGTCACGTAGCTCTATCTCTTCAACAGAAATAGCTGAAATTCTCACATAATTTGTGTTACCGCTATCACAACAAACAATAAAAAGTAAAAAATGATTTTTTTTTAAATGGCCGTATTTATACAAGTTACTGTTTTTTTTCCCCGACTTACTTCCGGCGCTCATCTAATAAGCCGTTATAGGTAGATACTTGAAATTTTCACCAAAATATGGTATAATAAGTGCTCCATAACAACAAATACTGAAACAGTAAATTTTATTCCCAATGCGGATTTTTACACATTTTTTCGAACTTCTCCCTATACACACATTAATATTATAATAAATTATAAAAAAATAAAAAATGGTTTCCCTGACTCTTTAACGATTAAAAAAAAGGTATGTTCAATAAAAAAACCAAATATAAAACCAAAAAAAGCAAAAAAGATGCCTGACCGAAACTGGGTTTTGAAGCCACGACACCAAGAACTGCGAACGGCACCCTGCAACTGATGCGCCACCATACTTTCGACGAAAAGACACTGCGAAACTTCCCGAACGCTGCCCACCCGAGTCGGATTCGACGATTGACCTCTTACTCAAAGTTGGACCTACCTAACTGGACTGCTTGTCCCGTGAACCGTGATACATAATGGTTAACAGCGCCTCCGATTATTACGAAAGTTGGCCAACATGGACATTTGACCTGATTTTCGTCTTGTCCATCTCCATTTTCAGACCAACTCGATCGGAGACTCTGCTGAGGTCAACGAGAATAGCACTGAGGTCTTCCATGAGCTCAGCTATAACTACTATATCTTTGGAAAATCGAAGGTGAGTGATGTGCCCGCCAATCTCACCATTTACATTGATGCCTCGCCCTTTCTAGTCGCTGGAGGTAAGGTGCTGACCTTGAAGGCATCTTCCAATGCAGCGGTGAACAGCTTCGGACAAATCACATCTGCTAGTCTAAATCCCCGCTGCAGTGGAATAGGCTTCGTGGTCTGGCTCTGTAGTCGAACAGACATAGTGGCGTACAAACATTTTCAGCACTTTGATGTACCGGTAGTCAATTTTGCACCGTTGGAGAGCCGGCAGTACAGCCCAAGTCTCGATTGAATCGAAGGCTTTCTCGTAGTATAGAAATGCAAGGGGAGGTTGTACTCTTCCGTTTTCTGTATAACCTGCCGCAACACATGTATGTGGAATAAAGGGCCTTAAGGACTGGTTTACCACCGCCTTCAGGAGTTCGGCTGTAATTCTGTCGTCACCGGGGGCTTTGCCATTCTTAAGCTGCATGAGAGCCGGTCCGGGATATTTTCGGTATAGTGTCTGCCGGGTTAGTCTAGCTCTAGCTAGGGTCTTTAGCTAGATCCGCGACGGGTGTTCGGGTTGCTGTGTATAACTGTCCATAGAACCTCTCGACTTCTACCAACTCAGGTCGTTTAGTCCTACACCTAATATATATTTACTTACTAGACTTTTTGCCCGCGACTTCGTCCATCCGTATTGAAAAATTCAAATGGAGATTTTAGCGAATCTTTTTTGCTGGTGGTAGGAAGGGCGTAAGGACCGTCCGGATAGCTACCACCATCTTACTCATTAACTTGCCGCCAAAAAGCAGTGCTCGCAAAAAGCAGTGTTCCGGTAAGGGACTGAGGCCCCCGGTGATATTACTGGAATATAGGTCGATTCCACCTTACGAGGGGCGGCTGAAAAGTAATCTACCTAACAATGAAACAAAAGACTGTCGTGGCAACTTTTTTTTATTTTTCTATATAGTCCCCTGCTAATAAAATGCACTTATTACATTTTTCAAATATTGAATTTAAACCATTAAAAAAAATCTTTCGGTTTGTCGTCAAAAAAGTCAGTAACCGCAGCCTTCATTTCGTCATCGGTCATAAACCTTCGTCCCCTGAGGTCTTTCTTGAGAAGTCTAAACAGAAAATAGTCACAGGGGGCTAGATCTGGACTATGAGGGGGGTGGTCAATGGTTTCGAAGCCATTGTCTTTAATTGCTAGCTTCGTTGTGCGGGCGGTCAATCAGAATTCCTTTGCTTAGTTTACCTCGCCGTTTTTCTTTTATTGTCTCTCTTAGTTGATATAGTAAGTTTGAGTAATAATCAGCATTCATTGTAGTTTTCTTCGGTAAATAATCTATGAGCAAAATCCCCTCTGTTTCCCAAAAGATTGTAGCCATAAGTTTACCTGCCGATGGACAGACGGCTTCTTCATCCTTAAATTTCCACTGTAACGACTCTTGCTTACTTTCCGGGTCCCATTGTCGAATCCAAGTCTCATCACATGTTACAATTCTAGAAATTATTTCTTTCTCTTTCCCTCGACTCATGTCCAAAAACTCTTCGCAACATTTGACACGCCTCTCCATGTCAAATGCAGTCAACATTCTGGGGACCCAACGTGCACTAACCTTGGACATGTTCAAATGCTCATGAATTATTTCATTGACTCGCTCTTTACGACGCCCACATCTCTAGCTATCTCCCACTGCTTCACTCGTCGGTCCTCTAATATTTTTTTTTCACCCTGGCTTCATTTTCATCGGTGACGGCCGAAACTGGTCTTCCGCTACGAGGATCATCTTCCAGGCTCTCACGACCTAACTTAAACTGCTTTGACCAAAACTTTATAACAAATTCGGAAGAACACGAACTGCCAAACACACGTAACATACGCTCTCTGATCTCCGAAGGCGTATTCCCTTCTTTAGTCAAAAACTTAATCACCGCACGCTGCTCGATTTTATCCATTTTCACTTTTTCTACCGACATGTTCGAAACAATTGTAGGAGACAAATAAACGTAATGCAATAAACAAATGAATGTTATACATTTTGAAAATAGAATAACAAACGAATATAAATCCATACCAGCCAGCATTATTTTTGTATATATTTCTGACCAAGGAGATTACTTACCAGCCGCCCCTCTTAGGCCTCAAGGTTGGCAATGCCGAAATCCTTCTTATATCCATGGGCCTCAGGAACCGCTCACCATCAGGTGGCCTGTATACTTTTTTGCCTATCTTTATTCCCGTAACTTTTATTCCCTATTTCACCCCCTATGTATCCTAATAACCTAAATTTCATCGAAATCGTCAGAGCCGTTTGGACAACGTATGTATAGGATGAGTAGATTGCTTACCTACAATTTCTTTGGACCGCCGCATCGGAGCGATTGACACATGTTCGCCTTAATTAAATGATGAATTAGAGTTTTTTTACTACCTTGATGCGGCGAGGCTACGTGCATGCGCATGGGTCTATGCTGCGGCGGGGCGTGGTACACAGACGGATGCGGCGGCGGCGGAAGAAAGCAGCGCTCCAGATGCGGCAACGAGTGCGCACACCACCCCGAGGCGGCGGGGTCACTGCCCATGTCGATGTAGCCGTGTCGGTCCAGCGGCCTGTGTACAGGCCAGCATCGCGTGCACGCGCCGGCCCTATTCCCTCTATTAATAATAATATCAATCGTCACGATCTAGATCAAGTGCGCGAAATGGCGCGACCGATCCCGAAGAGGTGCGCCGCAGGATTGAAGCAGCCGGTGGCAGAGCCGCAAGCACGCTCACCGCCACGTGCGCCGGCACGCTGGCTCGCAACGTGCGGCGCCAGGCCGGCCGCGCAGGCCCCGCGCCGCCCACCGCTCGCCCACGGCACAACCTCGCCTCCCGAGGGTGGTCTCGCCGTGAGCCCTTTACCCTCAACATTAATCTCGAATTCATCTTAAATCATCGATAACTGGTAGCAACATCAACTATTACCGTAAACATACTCGATGCAAATTGCTCTAAGACCATGAGTCACGTTTCTTGCGAGGCAGCCGAGATGCAATGAAAATATACCTATTGACAAAAAACAACAAGTACCTACTAGCAGCGGATACCTACTATCAATATATCAATTTCAACTATCTTGTTCACCCATTTCATCGTTTTAAAATCAATCTGAAACGACAATGCAAACTCCGAGCCGGTGTCTACGAATAAATTATGTTGATGGGAATTACTGCAGGCGTAACTTATTGAGTTGTGGCGGCTAATACATGAACCTTTACAGTCAGATGCGGCGACGTGACGGCAACCAATCCGACGACGATCACACGCCGCTATACAAAATACCTACAACCAAATGAAAACACAAGCTTTCAATTTCAGAATTAGTTATACGTCCATAATTAACTTAAGGATAGTTAGGTAATCTTACATACGTATTTAAATAACCACCCATCAGTCAAACTCATACATCAGCCGACAGACAGAAATGGCAGGAGATGGACGAGGCCTATGTCCAAGAGTGGACAACCAATAGAAGTGTAACATAAAAATATATATATATATATATCTATATAATAATGTATTGCAATTTATTAATTATTTTTTGTTTGCATATTGATTTTTGTATTTTAATTATGAATTTTGCATGAATGAATTGTATTTAACCTATTGGAAATAAAGGCTGTATTATTATTATTATTCTTGTTTTATAAATCGAATTGAATTAGCCGTAGTTTGATTATGTATC
>CAXARK010000161.1:0-14473 GCA_963971205.1 Aethes cnicana
AGTAAAGTAGCGCGTACGGCAATCGCTTATAAAGGGTTTTCGTCATCGTTATCATTAATCGGTATCTCGGTAAAAAAGGGGTGATTTGGATACGGCCGTGACTTATAGAAAAAACTAGATACCAGCCAAAAGCCAATCATAGAACACGTGGCATGCCGGCTACGGGCTACGTGTATTATCTGCCAAGGTACAGAATATATAATAAGGCAAAAAGCACTGATATAAAAAGTTCGGTCGCTACGGATCGTAGAGCGGGTTACGACGTAGCGGCTCCTACTCGTAGCTGCGTCCGAATTTAAGTGTAGCGCTATCCATACTCACTAATATCTGTCTGTCTGTCTGTTACTCTTCACGATTCCCTGGACCGATTCGGATGAGATTTGGCGTCAGTAAGTCATGTTTTTGTTAGTGCGGTCGCCGACTTAGTCCCGAGAACAAGTCCTGTGCCAGTCAAATTGTCAGTCCCTAAATAAGTCGTTTTAAAGATTATTAAATAATGATTTCTAAGTATTTAAGTTTAAGTTAGGAACTATAAATCCCTTCAATGTAATTTTAGTACGTACCTTTATGTATATTTTATACATGTAATGCAAATGTAAATTACAAACTATGTGGAAATTTTGATAAAAGGCCTTCTGCTTGAGTTTGTTGCAGCGCTTCTTCTCAAGCAATGGGTCTAGGAAGCGCTGGTAAATTCTTTTTCTGATGTGTAAACGTGCCCCTGTGGCCAATTTGCTGAATAAATGATTGAATTGAATTTATTGTATATATTTGAGCTTTGTCTGCCTTGCTATTTTGACCACCTGTAAGCTTTGATGTTTATTTTAAATAGTAAGTCAGAGATGTCATCACATCAGAGTGCAATACGCGCAATGACGCGCTGAGGATCCTCATGTGGTCGCCGCGCTTCTGCAGCGCGACGAGCATGTTTGCCGAAGCACGATTGCCCGATTTTTTGCGGTCATTCATGAGATCACGAGTAGCCTCCTGACCTGAACACTTCGGAATCGGAAATAAGTCGTAGGTTCGATTCACTCTCCAATAGAATGGAGATGGCAGCTTACTTTGTAGACTTATGTGTTTTATTTTATTTTTACTTTTTATTCATTTTAATTGCGGGTCTATTGCCTGTGTAATAAAGACATTTTATTTAATTAATATTAGTATTACATATATATTTATATAGGTACACACACACATATACACGGTGGGTCAGAAAATATGGCAAATAATTAACCCACAGTATTGGCTATCGATTCTAAGTATATTGTATAGGTCTTTTTTTTTCTGAGTTGGTAAAAAAATGTATACCTATGGGATAATTGGTTGTGTGAGCGACGCCTGAATCCTATACAAAATGTTTTTTTTTTACCAACTCAAAAAAATTTAAAGACCTATACAATATACTTAGAATCGATAGCCGATACTGTGGGTTAATTATTTGCCATATTTTCTGACCGACCATGTATATATATATATACTCGTATATATATATATATATATATACAAATATTGCTCGTTTAATAGTATAGGGTACGTCAGCCTAGAGGCAATACTCCACGGTTGGGGGTGTCGGCACTAGTGTTGGTGTCCCTCCAACACCGTCGTTCGAAGTTAATTGGCTGCCGTGATTGAGTTGTTACTTGTTCCAGCATTTATTAACTCGCTGTGCTTCCGTCGCCGCGCACCGAAATATAAATAAACTACATTTCAGCATTTCATTATTCCTGCAGTAAAAATTGTAATATTTGCATGCAAAATTTTTCACTTATATTTAACAAATACTTGCTTATTATAAGAATAATTGAATATTTTTTCTTCTCCTTCTTTCTTCTTTCTAAGTAACATACGAGTAGTTACCTAAATTGATACAAGGTGTCTTTTTACGTTAAAAAAACACGGGTTGTTTTCACAGCTAAACAAACAGGTTGTTTTCCTTCCAGAGACTGGATTGTTCCAGAAACGCTAAAAATAGTCGACAAATAACCTTCCTACTTTAGACTACCACATGACGGAAATTATTGTTAATTTAGATACTTTTTAACTTCATCCTAAAGTTTTAGACCTAATTTCTTAATTATTACCATAATTAGTCCTTTTTCTTGTTTAGCTATCATAATACGATAAGAATTGCAAATGTTTATTTTTAGTTAAATTCAGTAGTTTTAATTTATCATTGGTTTCCCAAGATACAGGCGAAGCCTAGTTTGGGAACCTCTGATTATTTTTTATACTTGTAATCTGTGTGCACAGAATACCGTTTTTGTTATCTTATTTTTTTATGTTCTGTTTGTCTTTGTGCAATAAATAAACATTATTATTATTATAACCAAGATATACGTTACACATAATGGAGTATTATGTTGAGCTAGCATTGGCAGGTGTGCGGGCATTGTCTCGGCGCGGCGCGGACAATGTGGTGGCACATAGTAGTGGCTTAGAGCGCGGCCGGCGCTGTTCCTGGCGACTTGTGTCCGGAGCGTGCGGTGCGAGCGCCCGACAGAGGGCTCGGGCCTTTTGTTCACAATTACAGCCGCGGTGCCTGACACAAATTAAAAGATAACATTTGCTAAAAAAATGATTTCATGAAATAGCAGCTTCCCCGGCGCTTATTTCTTCAGAAAACGCTACACTTCGCCAATCCGCACTGGGCCCGCGTGGGGACTATAGCCCAAACCCTCTCGTGGTGAGAGGAGGCCTGTGCCCAGCAGTGGGCCCCAAATAGGCTGTAGTAGTAGCTACACTTATTTCCTGCTCCCACTACAACGATACATGGATATGCGTAACTACAAGTTTCCTCAGAAAGTTTAAGTCCTAGAAAAAGCTTAGTTTTTTTTTTTAATTCTGCATTACTCGTATCGTTTATGTAGATGACAGAAGATGGCGACGTCAGGTACTTTTTTTAAGTTTATCGATATCTTACAGTAGCTTCTTTTTTAATTCTGAGGCATTGATTTGTGCGGAGGCCTGGTACAAGGTGGTGGCAGTGTGATATGTCCCCGCTCACCTGTCACGGGACTTTCAAATTATTACAATAAAAGGTAGGTATAGTAGTTTCATCTCACGACTGCGGGTGAGCCGTGGTAGTGTGAGTGGATACACATATACAGCCTCGCTGTCGTTCCGCTTCACACGCGTCACCACTACAGCCATGGCTCGCCCGCCGTCGTGAGATGAAACTACTATACAGGAGGAAATAGGGACGCGCCGGACCGAACACGAGCTTATTGTTACACTGTACTGTATTGTATACATGTTTACCAGCTTGGTTTCACTTCACCGCCGCCCGGTTGGTTCAGATATTTAAACCTTTGAGTATAGGTATAGCCACTGGAGATGCCATACATGGGCGATCCCCTCCGGCAAAGTACATGGTTCAACTGTTCAAACTCTTTATATAAACCCACTTGAAGGTCGCTTCACCGCCATTTTGCATCGTTCCGTAACGCGAGATGTTTCTCCTGAAAAATGGTGTCTTGTGCGGTATTCTCGTGTAAAAGGCGATCTGATCGCTCAAATTCGCAACAAAATCACGTTTCCTATCATAGATAAGTATTTTTACTAACTTTTATTGAAGCAAAATCTCTATTTAGCTTTTGCGATACGTTCTTAAACGCCAGAAAAATGTAAACATGAATGGGAGCGAATCGGTCTACTACTACTACAGCCTATTTGCGTCCCACTGCTGGGCACAGGCCTCCCCTCATCATGAGAGAGCTAAAAAAAAGCCGTAAAAGCCGTGGTGGCCTAGTGGTTCGACCTACCGCCTCTCATGCCGAGGGTCGGGGGTTCGATTCCGGCTCGCACCTCTAAGTTTACTTATGTGCGAAATTCAATTTGAATTTACCATGAGCTTTTCGGTGAAGGAAAACATCGTGAGGAAACCTGCACGTATCTGCGAAGTAATTCAAAGATGTGTGTGAAGTCCCCAATCCGCACTGGGCCCGCGTGGAGACTATAGCCCAAGCTCTCTCATGATGAATCGGTCTAGGGATGTGACAAAAGTCAAAAAAGCGACTCAACTTTTGAGTGAATCATTCATTCATTCAATCAATGAGGTTTATTTAATAGTAAGTTTTTTATTGCATATTCCATTAATTAGTAGATAAGTATAGATGTTTGTTACATTTAAATCCTGGAAGGTGAATATGGATTAGCGTATCGCCGGTCAGTTTCCTAATTCGTCAATCTATCTAGCCTTATCTTATCTTATCTTATCTAGCCGCGCCTGAAACGTGATACTTCCCAGGCTAATAAGAAGAACATAATGTCAATATTACATTGGATGTTTGAGAAAAAAACTTTATGTATGTACGAGTATGTCCGGATTTAACTCGAAAACTACTGATTGACGGATTGCAACTAAATTTGGTATGGGGGTATAAACAGCGCAGTTATAAGCGCTGGTAAATTCATTCCTGACGTGTAAAAGGGCCCTATGTGGCCAATTTGCTGAATAAATGATTTATTGATTGATAACACTGGTCAACATATAGGCTACTTTTTATGCCAGGAAAATGAATAGTTCCCGCGGGAATGCTATTAACGAATTCCACGCGGACGAAGTCGCGGACAGGAGCTATTTAATTAATACTTGTTCTTAGTGGTTATTGTATACTAGCCGTTGCCCGCGACTTTGTCGCGCGTAGACTTAGAATTTGCCTACCCGATGATACTATACATGTAGGTAGTTGGTTATAGTTGGAAAACCCGTTCCCGTGAAAATATCGGAATAAAGAGTAGGTATCCTATGTTATTATATCTTAAACCTTGGGTTTTCTAGAAGACTACTAAATACAGACGAGTAAAAGCACTATTAATATTTTTAATCACTTTTTAATAAAATAATAAGGTTCCGATATATTTTCTTACTCGAATGTACCCGTCGCTATTCAAATTATAGAGTGAACTGAGAGCGAGCGGTAGTCCGCCACCGCGGCTGCAGTTCTAATATTTGAACGAGCTGACCGCTTCGCTTGCTGGCGATAGGAACTGCGAAATGCAAAATGAATATTTTTTTTTGTTTTGCCGTGGTTTAGAAATGTCCTTCCCAGTGAACTAGGAAAACGTGAATTGTTTATTTATTTAAAAATCGAGTTATTGTCTATTCGAATAGCCAAGTTCAAGTAAGGGTCTCCCTCATCTATCGACGCGGAATCGGTGAAAGTCGATACAAAAAAGCTGAATGTCCACGCAACAAGACCGAGAAGGACGTCGACGCAGCCGTCGGCCGAGCCGAGCCGAGCATCATAGCAAAATTAGTGAACAAACTCATAAAAAAATAGTATATATAGTACTTAACGCGAGTGCTGATGGAAATGATCTACTGACATTGATCTGGGGAAAAGCAGCTGATATTGAAACCGTTTTCGTTCTACAAAAGAGAGCAGTTAGGACCATCTACAACCTAGGTTCCCGTGAATCACTGCGTGAACGCTTCAAAAAGATTGACATCCTCACTGTAGCTTCGCAGTATATACATGACGTCATCATGTATGCACATAAAAATATAGATTCTTTTAAGGTGTCAGATGTCCACCAGTTCAACACACGTAATAGACATAAGCTTCTAGTTCCTAAATTCCGCCTGAAAAAAGTTAGTAAATCTTTCTTAGGGAATTGCGTACGTTTCTACAATAAAATACCAATGGAAGCTTGGAAATTACCTTTAATGGCGCTCAAAAAGTACATAAAAAATGCGCTTTTAAAGAAAGGTTATTATAAAGTTGATGATTACATCAATGATGATGAGGCGTGGCCTGTTGTTAAGAATGTATGACTGGCTGGCTCCGGGCGGTCATGTATGCTCGGCTATCTCTGGCGCCACCGGTTGCTGTTTTATTGTTTAGTTATTATTATTATATAGATCTGCTGTTATATATCTATTTTTATCGTTATCTAGAAATTTATCTTTTTAATTCCATTTATTTGTATCAGGTACTTAGTTTTTTTTTTCTGACGAGACGTATACAATCTCTAAACATTTGCGATTTTTAATATTATTTGTAGTATACATATTTAGATAAGTACTTTAATTAATATTTTCATGAATTTGTACCTAATATAAGACCATCTGTAAGATCTTAGATTTAAGTTTAAGTTAGGGACTATACATCCCTTAAATGTGATTTTAGTATGTACCTATGTATATATGTATTTTTATACATATTAACGTAAATTTAATGTAAATCTATATGTTTAAATTTTGAAAAAAGGCCTTCTGCTGAGTTTGTTGCGGCGCTTCTTCTCAAGCAATGGGTCTAGGAAGCGCTGGTAAATTCATTTATGTTAAATTCATTTAAAAGTGACGTGTAAAAGTGCCCAGATGTGGCCTATTTGCTGAATAAATATTTTCATTTTCATTTTCATTTTCAATGATCATGAATCTTCAACATCATTCCGGGGCAATGTAACGCTCGGCGAGTAGGTACCTTGCGTCAGCCGGCCGCTGCCGTTGCCTGCGCCTGCGGCCGTGACTGCGGTAATGACAGTCATTCCGCCAAGGTGACGCGTTCGCCGCCATTTCTTCATCAAATAGCTTCAAGACTAATTTCATCTTCATTTTCATTTTCATCCGCACTGGTATAGGGCCCGCGGGGGCTCTGTCTGTAGCCCGCCCAAACCGGGTGCTGGTCACTTTGTATACAAACTTTTAGCATAATTTCATTGAACTACTTACTATTAAAACTCATAATAAACATGTTGCAGACAAACACAATGTTTTGTTTGTCATATCAATTAAATAACATAGTGCTGTAAAATCATAAAAACATCCTTCATAACGAGGAATATTTTTACTTGTCATATATTATACGTCTTCTTCTTCTTCTTATATATAAAAAAGAATTTCCGTGTGTTAGTCTGGCTAAGGCTCGAGAACCGCTGGCCCGATTTGCCAGTTTCTTTTTTTTGTTTTATTCCGTGTTATGTTTCGAAATCACAAAAAATGGGAAAAAATGTCTAAAGGAACAGCAAAAAAAAACGAAATTTTGTATGGGAATCGCCTTCGGGTGGTACGAAGTTCACTGGGCCGACTAGTTTTCAGCCGTTAGGTAGGTACGTATGACAATGCCGAATTTCAGAATATCAAATTTCATAACGCCGATGGACTGAAGGCCAAATATCAAAATACCGAAAGTTCATAATCCCGAAAGTACGATTGATCGATTGCTTGATTTTCAGAAGACCGAAATACCGAATGTTGGAATCCCGATGATCAAAATCCTGAAAATCAGAATCCCGAAGATCAAAATCCCGTCGTGTCTCTCAACTAAACTGAAATGATAATGAAGAATAACATGAATGACATAAGGAGCTCCCCGACGTTGGCGCAAATACGCGTTGTTTTTTTTTCCTGGGACATGAATCGGGCGAAAAGAGAGTGGAAGATTAGGTACAGTCGACTTTATAAATGTGCACACTTAAGGACCTCATTACAACGGAGAAAAGTGCAAAAGTGTGTATGTATTGGCGAACTCGACTGTAGTCTGTGCTGTAGTTTAAAATTCCATACAGGCATTAATCGCGGGTGGAAGCAGACCCTGCGTGATGCATCCGTGTGCGGCACCCACCGGCCGGACGCCTCGCGCGCCGAGGGTCGGACTTGACAAGCGGACCTGCTGGGAATTAGGGATAAGGGATTGAGTTTCTTATATCGTGATTTGAACCCCGACTTTTTAAGGAAATGAGATACTAGGACGGCAGTTGCGCGGCTTAACTTAAAATATAAATAATAATGGAATACTGTCTACTGCAACCGAAGGGTACCTTGATATGTCCACAGTCGTTAAAAAAACGGTGTCGAGCAAACTTCGGATTCGATTAACTACACTGCGACTTCGGTTTGCGCTTGAAGGTTTACTCGGGGACAAACTGTGACTCCAACAATAACAAATGTTCACCTAATTTCCCATCTAAACTTTAACCTTTTTAAGTTTAAAATTCCAAGACAAGCGGGCTATCAGGAGAGTTAATGTACATATATTTAGTTTAATCTATCTGTAGGGTAAAATACTGCCTCATTCGATAAAATTACGTGCTCTTTCTTTGTCACACGATTATCAAGCTAAGTAGGTAAGGTACAGTGAAGTGGAAAAGAACGCGATTTCAGTGAGCGTTCCTACCTACTATAGAAGATGAGCGGTTAGGTATATTGATCGTGTGCCATGCCCGCCTACCATACAATTATGCTACAGTGATGGTGGTGGCAGAATAAACAAACAGTTGATTTCATTTGAGAAATTAATATTTTGCTTTGCTAAGAACAGGAATCACAGAGATCAGATGTGTTCTGTGACAGGAATAATATTTCAAGAGGATTGTGATAACATTTTGGCTATATAAGCGCACTGACGCACAGTGTGGGACGACAACACCGGATATAAACATATAAATAAGTATAACTAGCTGAATACAGGTCAAATTAACTTGCAAAATCTTCTACAAATCTTGAATAATTGATATTACTCCATCATATTTATTTAAAGGAAACTTAATACACTGGTATGGTAGTTAAGCTTTATGTACATTAAAATGTAGGATTTTGGGCATTCCTCCCAATGAGGGCTCTATATTAGTTCGTATGGCCGGCGCTGGCGGTGGCTGCCCGAGACTAATGACAGATAATCGTGCGCAAGCCCTTCGCGTCACGCGATGCCGCGCCCAGGCGAAACACGACCTTAAACCAGACGCACACGCCCGCTATTCACAGAGCAGACGTCCGTGACCTTGTAGATTAGTGTCGCTTCACGGTTAATTGAACCGTAACCGCCAGCGTTAGGGTTCATTTGGCGTAGTCGCGTGCTGACCTCGCGCCGAGCCCCGTCCCGCTCCGGCACGCGCGCGCGAGCGAGACGCTGCAACAGCTGATAGCGGAGCGATCATTTTCCGTGATCTGTGAACGCAGTGATGTCAACTAGGCTGCGCACGAGTCGCGTGTAAGCCTTCAGGTACTAGTTTGAGTTGAGCAAGGGAGGCTTACTCATTAAACCATACATTTGACGGACCAGTTAAAGGAGTTTAAGTAGTCTAGTCGAGAAATCGGTACCTAGTAAAGTTAAAATACAAATGTTATTTATTGTTAGCTAGTTGACCCGGTGAACTTCGTATCACTCGAAGGTGATTCCCATACAAAGTCATTCCTCTTTTTTTTAGCTGTTCCATTTAATTTTTCCCCGTTTTTTTTTCTTTCCGAACCTTTCCTGAGTCACAGGGAATATTAAAAAGAAAAAACCGGCCAAGTGCGTGTCGGACCACGCGCAAAGTATAGGGTTCCGAAGTTGACGATGCCCACAGTACCTTTCTAAGACTTATTAGCATCTAGCTAGCCTGTGCTGTGGTATGACGTGCCCGCCCGACGCCCCTGCCGCTCGAGAAAAATCATCATCATAAGTTGGTCGACTATTACTCGTAAAGTTTGTACAGCCTACTTAGCTGTGATAGTTTTCCTTTCAACTACGTTATATATGCCACAACCGTGATTTTTTTCAGTCATCCAAATACCACCATTTATCTGGCAGGGGGGGGGGGGGGACGACGACACATGACCCTAACAAAAAATAGCACTTTAAAGCTTAATATTTCACAAACGCATCACTTAATCGAAAAATGCTTTTAACAAACCCACAATATTTTTTAAAGACCTATTCAACAATATGCCGCACCATGAGGTACGCAAGAAAAAAAAATTGCATCCCCACTTTACGAGTAGGGGAGGTACCCTATAAAAAAATATATTTCAAAATTGTATTATAACACTTTGTCAGCGTAACTAATATGCATATTCATGCCAAATTACAGCTTTCTAGAACTAAGCATGTCCAAGCAATAGTGCGGACGGACGGACGGACATGGCGAAACTGTAAGGGTTCCTTGTGGACTTCGGAACCCTAAAAAAGATTCATCCAAATCGGTTCAGGGGTTCTCGAGCCTTAGCCAGACTAACACACGGCCGGCAATTCATTTTTATTATACTCGTATAGATATAAGTCCATATCCTGAATTATAAAAAAAAACATAAGTATTTTATTAACCGACTTCAAAAAAAGGAGGAGGTTCTCATTCGTCGGAATCTTTTTTTAAATATTTTTTTTATGTATGTTCACCAAAAATAAATAGTAAACGTAAACCTATTTCGATGATTCTTTTTTTGTTCTTTTTTTGTACTTGGAAGTACCAACTTCCAAGTTGGTCCCATATTGATTTGGTTCAGTTCTGATGATGGGATCCATGAGAAAATGAGGGAACTCCTCGAAGTTTGCTAGCACGTAGATGATTTTGACGTCAATTTCGAGGACTTCAGAGTTACTTATGTACTTCTATAGTAATGTTTGGAAACTGTAGCCGAAAAAAAATTTTTAAATAAAAAAATAAAAACCGCCTTCGAACGGTGTCAAGTGAACCGACCCAAAGAAATGATAATCATATGGTGAACTTGACATTGACATCGCAGTCTGTCGGAGTTTGAAGGCGGTTTTTATTTTTTATTTTTTATTTTTGTATAACAATACAGAGATTGGCAAAATTTGATTACTCATCAACTTTTTCATTATATAGGTACCTTTGTTTTTTCTTTCATTTTAGCTATGCAAATAAAATAAAAAAACACGAAAATCGGCTCACTAGAATCGGGACTATCCGAAGAATAATTTATCTTACGATTGAAAAATCAGCCCTTCCTTATATTGATTGAATTTTTATTCCTCTAAGTTTACGTCAGTTTTTAGGGCTCCGCACCCTAAGGGCAAAACGGGGCCTTATTATTAAGTCACCCTCACCAGCTATACCTCATGAACCATGATATTTGGACAGTTGAAATTTTCACCGATGATGTATTTCTATTGCCGTTGCAAATTTGTGCTAAAATCCGCTCCGAGTGTCCGCGCCTCCCCCCACCCCTGGAAACTAAACGGTGTTTTTTTTGGATGCCACAAAAAATCCACGGTGGTGGCTTACACAACGTATTTGAAAAGAAAACTATCACAGCTAAGTACACTGTACAAGTTTCCGGGTCATAGTTTGACCAACTTATAAAATGCGCACGGAAAAGTAAAAATTCAATTTACATACCTACACCATTGAAAATCACTATATAACGTTGTGACCGTTGTGTGTAAAACCGGTTCTTAATTTTAAGTTATTAGCCACATGAGCAGTTTTAATTATCATTTGTAAATAATTAATATCTATAGTACCTAACTAGAATAAAAAAAAACACAATGATTTTCCTCGAGCGGCAGGGGCGTCGGGCGGGCACGTCATACCGCAGCCTAGCTAAGATGTTAAGTCTTAGAAAGGTACCGTGGGCATCGTCAACTTCGGGACCCTATACATTGCGCGTGGCCCGACACGTACTTGGCCAGTTTTTTATAGATAATGGTAAGGAACCCGTCGTGCGCGAATCAGGCTTGAACTTGGCCAGGTATATGTAATTGAACTCAAAATATAAAATAAGGTTCTCAAGTTAATGCGTTTCATAATGGACGATCGATTCTAAAATTGATGGGTGAAGTGAAGTAAAATCAAAATGGCATATTCACTGTAAAAATGTTTAAGATTGAGACGCTTCTCGCAACTACCAGTGGCTCTGGAAAAAACCGGGGATTAGAAGATAGCGAAACTAATCCTTCCAGCGCACGCGCAGCCGGTAATCTGCAGGAATGTGCGCCGCGGCCTCGCGGTCGACCAGCTCTCGCGCAGGGGACGGGGTTCAAATGTCGGCTCAAATTTCATAGGTAAGTAGTATAAGAGTATACTATACTTATACGTAGTAAGTGGTTAGATGCGAAATACGAGTACAATTAAAATTGTTTGTCTTCTCGGTGAAGGGAGACAGCTGTAAGGTACCTACGCACTCATCTGCGAAGTATTTCAAAGATGTATGTCCAAATTTTCCGGCACGGAGCGCGCGTTTATAGAGGCTGGTCAACCTGTGATGAGAGGAGCTTGTGCCCAGCAGTGGGACGAATGTAAATTGTACATGCGGTGTTACAATAGGAATAAAAGTGTCATACATTTAAACTTAATTAAGTCATGCAAATGTAAGATGCAAGTGAGTCTATATAAGGTATATACAAGAAACCATAACTATTTAAAATACCGAGTGTCTAAGTAGTCTTTTACAGCGTAGAAGCATTCATTGATGTGATGATGTTAAAGACCAAAGCATGCTTTTTGTTATTATAACATTTTCCTGAGGCTGTAACAAATTATAGGTACGCGAGGTCGTATCCGTCGTACGTAGGTAAACGTGAGACACAATACACACACATCTCATTCAGCACAATTTGCATTTGCATAGACACCGCGCTTACACACTCACGAACGTCTTCAAGTTAGTTTTAAAGTTAGATTTGTGTAGGAAAAGACTCAAATAACTGATAACATTACATACAAAATGAAGCCGGCTAGGTACCTACAGGACTCATACGTTGACAATTTTAATATGTATAGGTAACTTCTACCTATACAGGTTATACTATCCTCGTTATAAAAATTAAGATTTAGTTTTCTTGTTAGGGTATACATTGTTTTGTTATAACTCAAAGGGATTAGGCAGCGTTTTCGATTAAAGGTCCCGGTCGGCTTGATTTTCTCCGCCATCTTGAACTATCATCGCCATATTTCATCTAATTTGCAGGAAAGTATAACAAATTATATATTAAAACCATCCTCAGGAACCACTCTAATCTATTAGTTAATACAGCATTAAAATCCGTTCAGTGGTTTTTGAGTTTATTGCAAACAGACAGATAGACGCGGCGGGGGACA
Organism: Aethes cnicana; assembly: GCA_963971205.1. NCBI lineage: Eukaryota > Metazoa > Arthropoda > Insecta > Lepidoptera > Tortricidae > Aethes > Aethes cnicana. The sequence continues at coordinate 12,769 of CAXARK010000161.1, forward strand.
GTTTTATAATATGTACTGATAGTACGGAACCCTTCGTGCGCGAGTCCGACTCGCACATGGCCGTTTTTTTTTCTTTTTAAGCAACCGATATCCGCGTACTTACAACTATTAAAAGCTACACTACTATACTACTAGGGCCTACATGAGGCTTCGACTTTATAAAAAGCTATGTTTCCGTTCCGCGCGCGCGTACGGCTCTTTGTCATTCAGTCCCCCCACTGCAATGGCCCGTTGAAAATTTCCGATTTCCGATGGGCCATAGAATGGTCCGCATAGTATAGTAGTTTACAAAAGCTGCGGTTTGGTATTAATTGTTGCAAATGTAGTAATAAGGTACCTACTTTAAAAAACTCCCAGATAGTCTTGTCCAAATATGCATAGTTTATGAGAATTGGAGCAATAAGGAAACAAGGTCCCTTAATTGTAGGTGAGGGACTCAATTATAAAGAACATTGCGCGCGCGCGGCAACATGGCTTTTTATAAAGTCGAGGGTCTCGTGAAGACGAATCACAAAAAATTTCGCGGTCCGCGAAGCCTGCTCTAGTATGGACTTCGACCAACGATAACTTCTTGCTTTACTTCACTTGCTTCAAAATAAATCGGTCATTTTAAGCCGGTCGCACATTATCAGAAAAAATCTGATCAGAATCTCGGGTGAAAATGGCTAAGAATTAGTTTTCCCTGGATATGAGACCCGCTACTTCGCACAAATAAATCCCTTTACTGCAAGTTTCGTCCCAATCGGTATTTAACCGTTTCAGTGACAGTTTGTTTATTGAATGTCACTCAAAGCGGGAAAAGAGCATCAGAACCAAACGAACCACTCTGCAAAATTTTAGGATTCTTTGTAACAAATTAAATAGTTAATTCCAGTGATGTTATATCATTGTTTTAATAGTTATTTATACTTGTTGCCAAAAGGACAATGCTCTTAAAGCTTGGAGTTAGTGGTTAGAACAATCTGGAGCCGTGGCGTGGAACTCGGAACGGAACAACGTCGCGGATGCTGCGATACGGGCATTACGGAGCAGACGTCGCGTGGCAGCGGCGATAAATCGCACGGCGCGAATAGAAGGGAACATGGCAAAATAACAATAATTCCTTAAGTTTAAATCCTTGCGTAACTGTTAGTAACCATGCAACGAATTCCGAGCGGCCGAAGGTGTGAATTAGACTCGCGCGCGCCCGGCTCGTGACGCGACATAACGAGCTGTAGCGTTCACGTGAAACTAGAAGCCTCGAGGTTATCTAATCTTCTTTTCGCACGCGGACGGCTAGATTCATTAACTGATGGATGAAGCGAGGGCAGTTTCATTTGACTTAGACAATTAGACAGCTCGCCATTGCCGTTTACGTAAACAGCGCATTGTTGCGCCAGCGGCGGCGCCACGGCCGCTGCCGCCGTGATGTGACTAAACGCAAACAATGCGCGCTGAACCGATCCGGCTGTTCGGAGACACGGCCGCGGCGACTGATCACTCGCGTTCGAGATAAAATGTTCAAACTATTTACGGCGAACTAGACTCTAGCGGTACGCGATAAGGCAACACACGCTTCCGTGAGTGTCATCCTGATACGGTAAAAGGATTTCACTGAGTCAACAGATTAAACTGAATTTACTGTGGTGTTATCGAGGGGATTCAAAAACATTAGAGGTATATTAAGTGCACATGTTGAAACATAGAACTTACTTAATGATTGGAA
>CAXARK010000162.1:0-14475 GCA_963971205.1 Aethes cnicana
TGTCTGTGACGGGGGCGCCGAGCCAGGGCCACTCGAGCCGCGAGCCGCGCCGTGTCTGTGACGGGGGCGTCGAGCCAGGGCCACTCGAGCCGCGAGCCGCGCCGTGTCTGTGACGGGGGCGTCGAGCCAGGGCCACTCGAGCCGCGAGCCGCGCCGTGTCTGTGACGGGGGCGTCGAGCCAGGGCCACTCGAGCCGCGAGCCGCGCCGTGTCTGTGACGGGGGCGTCGAGCCAGGGCCACTCGAGCCGCGAGCCGCGCCGTGTCTGTGACGGGGGCGTCGAGCCAGGGCCACTCGAGCCGCGAGCCGCGCCGTGTCTGTGACGGGGGCGTCGAGCCAGGGCCACTCGAGCCGCGAGCCGCGCCGTGTCTGTGACGGGGGCGTCGAGCCAGGGCCACTCGAGCCGCGAGCCGCGCCGTGTCTGTGACGGGGGCGTCGAGCCAGGGCCACTCGAGCCGCGAGCCGCGCCGTGTCTGTGACGGGGGCGTCGAGCCAGGGCCACTCGAGCCGCGAGCCGCGCCGTGTCTGTGACGGGGGCGTCGAGCCAGGGCCACTCGAGCCACGCGAGCCACGCGAGCCGCGCCGTTTCCGTGACGGTGGCGATCGCCTTGAAGCTGATCTTGAAAGTTAATTTTTAAGTGTATTTAAGTGTGGTCATCTAAGTCAAGTAACTGAAACTCAAATTTGCCATATTTACAATTTTTAGAGACATTTGGGATAAAATGAATGAAAAAAAGCCCTGCATCGCTTTGATTTTAGATATGTCTAAAGCTTTCGATTGTGTTGTACATGGTGTAAGAGGACTTCCTTAAACTGTTTGAAAGTTATTTGTTTAACAGACAACAGAGAATCGTAATTTCAAAATACCTACTGTAGGAAAAGTAGAACTATGGAACAACATAACCACAAGGTTCCACAAGGGAGCATACTGGGGCCATTAATATTCTTAGTTTACATTAACGAACTTCCAATGACTGTAAATGAACCCTGTGTATTATACGCCGATGATGCGACAGCATTGTTTTCAGAAGTAAACATAGATGAAACGATTTTTGAGAATAAGATATATTGTACATTTAGATAAGACAGTTGACTGGAACTAAAACTAAACTTGTACATTTTAGAAACTATAAAACTGCTCCTAAAGCTCTAGTCATATCTCAAGCAGGTGTTCCTGCACTTTAAAGCTTAATATTTCCCAAACGCATCACTTAATCAAAAAATGGTTTTTGTTACCCATTTTTATTTAAAGACCTATTCAACGATATGCCGCACCATGGGGTACGCAAGAAAAAAAAATTACATCCCCACTTTACAAGTAGGGGAGGTACCCTATAAAAAAATATATTTCAACATTTTATTGTACCACTTTGTCAGCGTAACTAATATGCATATTCATGCCAAATTACAGCTTTCTAGAACTAAGCATCTCCGAGCAATAGTGCGGACAGACGGACGGACGGACGGACGGACGGACATGGCGAAACTATAAGGGTTCCTTGTGGACTTCGAAACCCTAAAAATGGAAAAGAGTAAAGCACTAGTTCGCAAAAACCAACTTTGCGCACGCTAAACAGCTACGTAAAGTAGCACTTTTTGAGCAACTGTATTAAAAAATGTTTTTTTTTTATTGTGGTGAACCATTATGACATCGTGCACAACTATAAATTACAATCTAGCCAGTAAGGCTAATGAAAATGTATGTGATGTGATGTGCGTACCTATGAGTATATTTGGACTATGTGTTATATATTTATATATATAAAATTGGGCGTTGTCGATGTACTTACAAAATAAATGATTATTTTCATTTCATTGAACATTTGGGTGCGCGCCGCGACCTTCGACGGTATCGTGCATTTTTTTCGTAGCCGTGCTCAGAAATAAACCCATAGCGCGCAAGAGGAAAATATCACTTAATTAGGTACCTACCTACTTCTCAGAACCTGTAGCACAACAAGCGAGTTTCTAAGCGCGCTGTGTGTAGGAATAGGAAATTATCAGTGATGTTAATGACACGGGCTCCGCCGTGCTGGTCGTGTGAGTGTGAGAGCTCCTCATCAAATCTACTACCGCCCGGCTCCTAGATCCAAACAACGGCTCGTGTTGGCCATGGACGGTTAAAATTTGACAGATTGATATATGGAACAAATGTCAAAAATCAACCGTCCGTGGGCAAAACGAGGCGTTTTGTGGATTAGGTTAGGTAGGAACCGGCCGCTCGGCCACTAAGGTAAGTATCAATTTTCTTTGGTGATTTTATGTAGGTGATCTCACTTCTCACCAAATTACCCTCTGCTCATCGTGTGAGGTGTCAATGATAATTGATTGACGATGGCGTGGGCCGAGTCAGCGTTTGTGCGTCGTCGGCTTCAATTCACGGCAGCGTCACATGAAATGCTTACAGAATACCTTTAGGGCCTTATCACATTTGCGATTTGCAAGCGAGTTGAAAGCGTTTTTCAATACAAATCTCGTACGCGGCGAACTCGCGGCGTGTTCGCCTCCATACAAAACTCGCTCGCGAATCGCAAGTGTGATAACGCTCTTAATAATACATAGCCCTCTATGATGAAATTGATGAAACATAAACTGTTTAGTTAGAACAGATTTCTTATATGTAAAAATGTTAATATTGCTGAATAATAATATCAAATACGATTTACATCAAATATGATTCATTTTAGAAGTTGTAGAAAAGATAAAGTCTGTTTGCGTATAAATATAAATAATATACCTGTCAAGTCTGTTACTGAATCTAAATTTCTGGGAGTTTTGGTGGATGAAAATGTTAAATGGAAAAACCACGTTGATGCCTTATGTAATAAGTTGAGTAGCTTCGCTTTTGCTTTGCGAAGACTGATCACAATATCAACCAAAAAGGCCGCTCTACAGGCGTACTACGCATTTTTCCAGTCCCATATTATCTTAGGGTTACCAGTGGGGTAGCTGCGTAGACATTCAACGTTTGTTTAGACTGCAGAAGAAATGTGTGCGTATTCTGAATGGCATAACCAGCAGTCGTGAATCATGCAGGACATCATTTAAGGAGTTAAGACTGCCAACGTTATCGGCCCTGTTCGTTATGGAGCTGTGTAAGCTCGTCAGGCGATATCCGCATAAATTTCCTCCCGCTAGTTTTACCAGCGATCGGTTGAACACGTTACACGCGCATGATGTCCAACTCCCTTCGCCGTTCCGCAATGTTCCGGAAGAGTCCCCGGTACCTGGCTGCGAAGGTACTTATATAATGCTTTGCCTTACGAAATTAAATCGTTGTCCTACACGCGATTCCTGGTAGCAATAAAAAAGTATCTAATAAATAAATGTCCATATAATCTTGGTGAATTTTATAGTAACGAATGATTATTTTCTATTATTATTTCTAAATTCCTTTCGTCATTTAATACTGATATTTTAGTTTATTTAATTTATATATAAGTATCTCTTTTATACTGTATTGGGTTAGTTGCTACACCCATTGGGTAAAATTGTATTAATACCAATCTACTGACATGCAATGTACCATCTCTCATATAAACATACAATTTATGGCAAATAAATAAAATGAATGAATGAATGAATTTTCTAATATCGTAATAATCTAATAATAACATCAAATACGACGTTCAAAGGGTATAGCCGGGTAAGTATGGCCAAACTGCCCTTAGCGAAAAAAATAATTTCCTTTTACTGGATTATTAACCTTTACATATGTAGTGTTTTCACCAAAAATTAAGCCTCAAATCATTCAGGTTAAAAAGAAAAACGCATAAAAAGAAATAACATTTTTATTTTATTTTAGCCAAAGTACTGATCCGATTTCTTTGTAATTTGGATATGTTGTAAATACAATTAAGGTCGCTTTCTAAAAAATAAAAAAAATAATTATCACTTAAAAAAAAATGGAAAAAAATGAGTAAACAATTTTTAAAAAAAATTAAAAAAATAGGTACGAGATTGCGACAATTACCTTATTTACATATTTTATGCAGAATTTAACAATGTTTAACATATATTTTTTTCAATAACTAAAATCGGGATTAACGGTGTGAAAAATTCGAATTTGTGACAACCCATAACACTTTCTCTTCATACAAGCAAAACCAAGTTGACGATGAAGTATATTTCGAACGCAATCTTAACGAATTTGAATTTAGAATGTGACGTTTTGCACTATAAATTGCTTTTGTGGCTATATATACGGCTGCGGGGTACGCATTTTCCCATACATATATTTGTATTATTTTGCAGTTGTATCAGCGATTCAAATTGTGGCAATATCACAGACGGCGTAATTTTAGTTCATTTACCAAAATAATATTTTTCGTATAAAATCAGAGCACTTTAAAGACACTAACTTTTAATAACTAGTACGTATACGTACACTCACATCCGAAAACTTCGATACGAAAAAAGTGCTAATAATATGTATAGACGACCTTATTGCCCCTATATTAAGGTAGTGTATACATACATATTACCTCATTACCTATTACAACAAAACTTGTTTCTGAATTAAATAATACACACTGTAAATATTAAATTCATATCTTTTAATGATACAAACTTTAAATAAAATTAGTCCTCAATCATCATCACTATCTGATTGGATACTCGTAGTCACATTTAAGCCGTCATTTTTAAAAAGCGTAGTTAGTTTTGCATTCGGCCGTGTAATTTTTGATAGAAATCTACCAAAAGACAAAAAATATATTATAGCTGCTACGTGTGAGCAACATCCCACGGTTCTAAGACCATTGGCACATACACAAAAGTGTTGTTCTATGGCGTCTATCCCTGTCGAGTTTGGAGCATATTTAATGAAGCATTTGTAGATCCTTTTCGAAATGTGCCGAGAATGCACTTGTATTTTTGTCGCATCTTTAACGTAAGCGACATTTAGATTGCCGCTCTCATCCAGTATCTCGGCTAAGTAAGATATTGCTTGGCCAATCTGGTAACTGCCAGTAAAGAGAAGCTTCATTTCAGCTTCTGTCAATTGTGGAAAGTCCAGGATATCAATGGACGAAAAATCACGGAAAGGAATTTTTTTTCTGAGCCAACCTTTTTCTTCTACTTATACCAAAGCTAAAAGCCAGTTAAACGGCAGTAAAGAGGCATAATTCCTACGAATGCTGCTTATAATCACAAACGATTGCTTACTACTACTACTACTGCAGCCTATTTGCGTCCCACTGCTGGGCACAGGTATCCTCTCATCACGAGAGGGTTTGGGCTATAGTCCCCACTCGGGCCCAGTGCGGATTGGGGACTTCACACACATCTTTGAATTACTTCGCAGATGCATGCAGGTTTCCTCACGATGTTTTTCTTCACCGAAAATCTCTGCGGTAAATTCAAATTGAATTTCGCACATTAAGTAATCTTAGAGGTGCGAGCCGGCGGTAGGTCGAACCACTAGGCCACCACGGCTTCCTACATTTTCCGCCAAGGAGTAATGACTTTCTTCTTCGAAATACTGTGTCACGTATCTTCGTAGTTGTAGACAAATATTATACAACGATTTCACGTGGTATTTTTTTCGAAAAAAGTTTTTTTATTGGTTCATATTTATTCAACGAAGGAACAGACATCTTGAAATCGTTATTCGTTAACGCTCAGTATAAAATAAAATTCGTTCCATTCTCCCGTTCTCACCTTTTTTTTTATCCTCTTAATGCCTAAGCCCTAGCCGCATACAGCCACGGATTTTATTAAGGTCCGCACTCAGTAAAATAAGTCGCGTTCCAAATTCAAAATGCATTGGGATTGTTGGGAATATAACTTCATAGTGTAATGCGTAGAAGTTATGTTGTTTGAAAATAATGTATGGGATGTCACAAATTCGAATTTTTCACACCGTTAATCCCGATTTTAGTTATTAAAAAAAAATATATGTTAAACGTTGTTAAATTCTACATAAAATATGTAAATTAGGTAATTGTCGCAATCTCGTACCTATTTTTTTTATTTTTTTAAAAAATATTTACTCATTTTTTTTCAATTTTTTTTATAGTGATAATTCATTTCTTTATTTTTTAGAAAGCGACCTTAATTTTATCTACAACATATCCAAATTACAAAGAAATCGGATCAGTACTTTGGCTAAAATAAAATAAAAATGTTATTTCTTTTTATGCGTTTTTCTTTTTAACCTGAATGATTTGAGGCTTAATTTTTGGTGAAAACACTACATATGTAAAGGTTAATAATCCAGTAAAAGGAAATTAATTTTTTCGCTAAGGGCAGTTTGGCCATACTTACCCGGCTATACCCTTTCGAATAGGTATATATGAAAATGATACACCACCACTACCACAGCAGCCTACAGCCCACTGCTGGGCACAGGCCTCCTCTCATCGCGAGAGGGTTTGGGCTATACCTAGTGCCCCACGTGGGCCCAGTGCCTTCTTTCAGGGGACTTCACACACAATCTTTGAATTACTTCGCAGATGCGTGCAGGTTTTCCTTCACTCTCTCGCGATGTTTTCCTTCACCGAAAAGCTCAGTGGTAAATTTAAATTGAATTTCGCACATAAGTAAACTTAGAGGTGCGAGCAGGAATGGAACCCCCGACCCTGTTTGAATTGCCTCACGAATGCAATGTTTCAATTTGTCAGAAAAGTATGTATTATATTTCGTTATTCTTTACTAACGTCCACATTACTTTATCCTCTATAGAATTTACCATTAACAGTTCTGCTTAGTACGTACGTAGCAAGCAACCACACTAAACAAATATAAGTTCCTACAAGTAGTAAACATGGGGAAAACGTAAAGTTTAATAATAAGATATATACCTATAACATGGATTTGTTGAAACCGAAGCAAATACGTATGCATGTCGACAGTAAACTAAATAACTACTAACTAGTATCCATAAAGTGTGTTACCAGTTACCACATTTGACATGAATATCATATTTGTAGTGACGGAAACAGTATCCCAGTAGGTACTCGCGATCGCGCACCTGGCTAGTGTTTGTACAGTTGCCCTCGTTTATTATTGAAGCTTCTGCCCCCGACTTCGTCCGCGTTTTCGCATTCGTTAATAGCATTCCCGTGGGAACTATGCATTTTCCGGGATCAAAAGTAGCCTATGTGTTGACCAGTGTTATAAACCCCCATACCAAATTTTGTTGCAATCCGTCCTGTAGTTTTCGAGTTAAATCCGGACATACACACATACAGTAAATTTTTCTAAAAATAGTTATTTTGCGTTCAGTATGGTTTTAGTCCCCTCGACTTAATAGTTTCTTTTAACTTTCAAGTTTCAGACGCGACTTCTACAGACTTAAGTATTATTAGTAATACATAGATTTTCAAACCGAGGTGTTAAAAAGGTTGCTGCATTATTCACGTAGATTTTATTTAAAGAATTTGTCAGCGACTTAGTTTGTTGATGCGTGTCGGAGGAACTTTATTATGTACAGGGGCTATATGCGAAGTCTTACAATAGGGATCTCTCTGTTCCCTATAGGATCGCTCACGCGTCGCGTGAACTTCAAGCAGCTAGATTTAAAGTTCAACTTGACGGGTGAGGTGAGCGATCCTATATGGAACAGGGAGATCCATTTAAGACTACGAATATAGCCCCAGGAATATGTGCGGATACAGGCAGAGCTAGGAGGCAGATATGGGTGGATTGAGTGGAAGATGAGGATCCGAACTAGGCCAAGACGTACTTATACAATTGTTTATAATCCTTCTTTGAGCTCCGGGCGGGCTCGGGGCTCGGAGCATGTGGTTGCTATAAAACTATACGCCAACCAACGTTCGAATGAAGTGATATATTGAGGAAAAATATAGCAATAACAACGGCTACTCGCGTTGTTTTAATACTGCAAGTATCATAATATGCGTTGTAATGTATTTAATTTCTGTTTTAATTAATTAGGTACGCTGTTCCGTAAAATATTGTTTTAAAAATAAATCGAGGTGCAGAGCATTGAATGCAAATTCAAATTCAATCATTTATTTAGCATATTGGCCACATAGGGGCACTTTTACACGTCAGAAATAGAATTTACCAGCGCTTCCTAGACCCATTGCTTCAGAAGAAGCGCCGCAACAAACTCAAGCAGAAGGCCTTTTTTCAAAATTTCCACATAGTTACAAAATTTACATTACGTGTATAAAATATACAATATAAAATTACATTGAAGGGATGTATTATAGTCCCTAACTTAAACTTAAATCTAAGATCTTAGAGATGTATACATCTAAAGAAATGTATAAAGGAATATTATGGAGATGGCCTCCATTGTCAAATAAATATAAATTCCATAGATGTCGACAGTCCCAAAATGTCAATAAATAATGAAATACATCATGTATAAAAGAGTTAATTAGTACATGTCAATAAAAACATGATGAGGTCTCTCGCTTAAAATGTTTGACTTGTAATATATTTAAAGCTAATGATTATTTTTACCCTCTCGTGATGAGAGGAGGCCTGTGCCCAGCAGTGGGACGTAAATAGGCTGTAGTAGTAGTAGTAGTAGTACATTATTTTTAAACGTCCTTGCAAGCATGAACAGACCGGACCCCACAGACAGACAGCACCATTCACGAGCGTGACGCGCGTAGGTATCTCAGCCATAGTCAGCCAATGCATATAGTTACTTAATTGATTTCTTTATAATGCACCTAAGTGACCACTTAGGTGCATTACATAATAAATAAATCAACATTGCTCTGCATATCAACACTTATTTCTGGTGAAGAAGAAACTAGCTAGTCAGCAATGGAAGTCTATCGGCTGTGCAACTGATGAAATTAATATGATAAATTGGTACTTAATATATTTTTATAACAATAGTTTGAAAATGAATAAGAAACATATTCTACAGTCTATGACAATATGACTCGGTCAATATTTACTTAGAGCCATCTAAATATATAACATCAAAAGTGACTGACATAGTGATCTATCAACGCACAGCCCAAACCACTGGACGGATCGGGCTGAAATTTGGCATGCAGGTAGATGTTATGACGTAGGCATACGCTAAGAAAGGATTTTGCGAAATTCTCACGGGAACGGGAAAAAAACGGGATTTTACATTTAATATTTCTGTGCATACGAAGTTGCGGGGAAAAGCTAGTTTTCCAATAATATCTTAGTTCTGTTCTGGTAACTGTACCTACCTTCCACAACGGAGTCGCACTGTAAATACATATTATATGTAACAGATTTATACCAACGACAGGTTTGGCTCAGTTGGTAGTGACCCCGCTCACTATTCCAAATGTCGTGTCGCGGGTTCGAATCTTCGTGTGATGAGCACAAATGTTTGATATATGATACTCGAGTGGATAATTGTAACTACTATGTGTATGTATTTCACTGTATAAGTATTTATATCGTTGTCTAGCAAGCACCCATGGTACCTACAAGCTTTGCTAAGTTTGGGGTTAGGTCAATTTGTGTGAAATGTTCCAAGATATTTATTTATTTAATGGAGACGAATGAGTGTCTATGAGCAGTTGTGATTACAATAGTAATCTGGTGCAACCCACATGTTCGTTTCAATATTATTTGCATAATATATTTGGGAAAATATCTACCTGCAATGCAACGCAGAGAACATATTCATGCGAATACGAAACCATGTTCGAATCATTTGTTGACGTTATTTCGACAGGCTTTTACTAAAAAAAAATTGGTTGTCTGTAAAGTCGGTTTACGGACGATCATTTTATATGTAAGTACGAGATAACGTCACGTAACGCTACAGCGCTACTATTGCGTCATGTTTTTTCGTGGGCGCAGCCGGCATTCATAAATTTATAAGAGGTTATCACGTCAAATCACTGTCCCTTATCCTACTAAGTTGAAAATTGAGACTGATAGGTATTAATAAAACAGAATTCGACTTTGGGTTTTGTTTGAATGGGCCAAGATCGCGTCAAAGACAGGTTGGACTTATTTCAACGTAAGCCCAGACCACTTACTTTCACTAATTAAAATTCCGCGACGATGGGACAGGTCCGTGCCACGCGAGCGACTACTAACATAAAATATATTACAAACCAATAAATTATGTATACTCGTTTCTAAATACGTATAAGACATTTAATGGGACATTATGTACCTACCTAATATAATAAGGGCGGTAAACGCGAGGAATCGAGAACAGAAAGATTTTGTTTCTTAACAGATTAATTTACGCTCAAATCATAATTACGAGGAAACATCCTATATCATATCCTATAATATTAAAAATACTATTAAACTGGAAATGTTTTTAATATATGTTTATGTATTTGTAAATTTATAAATTTTATTTTTAATTCAATTATTTTATTTTTAAGTCGCCGAATTTGTATGTGACCCAGATAAATAAATAAATAAATCTAGTGTATTTGTAAGTCGATCTAGCCAAGTCCCATATTAGGGAAAATTCATTTTCAGCTATTTTCACCCGAGCAAAAAGCTCGGTCGCCCAGGTACTGACTACCGTCATATAATGTATACAAAATACAAATACAAATTCGTTTATTCTCCATAAAAATAGGGATGACGACAGGATGAAGAAATCGAAATTCTAATTAGTCCGTCGGTCAGGAAATAAAAAATAATTAGACACGTATTTTTTGTTTTTACAAATTAACAATGAATGACTAAGTTAAGACGCATTAAAGTTGGAGAGTGGGGGCTAACTACGTCACCGTTAGGTATAAATCGTACCTAACCGTGACGTCACGCGACATTTCAACTCAATAAATCTCGGTATAAGTTTGATTACGTGAAAAAAGAAAAAATACGTGTCCAATACTTTTCAATAATCTTCCTGATAGACTAAGAAAAAAAATGTCGTCATCCCTATTAGTCCGTCGGTCAGGCAATAAAAAATAATTAGACACGTATTTTTTGTTATATCAAATTAACAAAGAATGACTAAGTTAAAACGCATTAAAGTTGGAGAGTGGGGGCTAACTACGTCACCGTTAGGTATAAATCGTACCTAACCGTGACGTCACGCGACATTTCAACTCAATAAATCTCGGTATAAGTTTGATTACGTGAAAAAAGAAAAAATACGTGTCCAATACTTTTCAATAAACTTCCTGATAGACTAAGGAAAAAAAGTTGTCGTCATCCCTATTATGAAACATGCATTATTTATTAGCTTAACAAATCACATAGGCATTTAGGTATTATGGAAATAGGGTATGGGCATAGGTAATGTTGATTATGTTTTAGTTTTACAACAAACAATAAATTAATGTTTTATTTATTTATTTATTTATTCGGTAAACCAACAGTCATTACATCGATACATTGATGATGTAGGTACATGGAAAGATTTACAAGCTATGATGCATAACTAATTATAGAAAGAAATTAATTTGTCATTGTCACTAACGTTGTACTACATATTATATATTCGGTGCTAACGTGCTAAATTTGATACGAAGGATCACGAGGAGCTACAAAAATAAGATAAAAGTATGTAATTGTACTGCTGCAGTTCTGTATGACACTAAATACACGACGAACGAGTTGCAGATTAATACTATGTCACACTATGTGTTCGAATTATCAAGCCAACGACATACATATATATATAACCGGTGTATAATAGTGACCATATATGCTTTGAGCGTATATGTGTCGGCTGTCACAAACTCAGTAAAGTGTTGCCAGGTAATTAGAACATTATGCAATTTCGTAACTTTCGATTCATCTGCGTCTTATCTTAGTTAGGTAAGTACTTTTTGTTTTAGGAAGATTTTGGCAACTTGGAATTTTAGTTAGGTAATAAAACGAAGGAAGCCAATTCTTGTGTCACAAAGTAAGTAAACCACAGTAAACCTGCCCTCGACGGAAAGTGGTCCCCGCCACCTATTCTACATCTATAACATCTGAGGCGTCCCAAAATCGAATCGGGGAGTAGATCGCGGAAACTGTAACTTAAGATAAAATTAGATACGATTACTTTATTTAGACTTTAAACCTTTACATACTTAATTTTAAGCGCAAATTGCGACTCCGCTATGCCATATCATAAATTTATCTCTAGAACAAGGAGTTTTCCCAAATAAGCTGAAGTTTTCTGTTGTCAAACCACTTTACAAGAAAGGGACAAGAACAGATATGGGACAAGAACAGAACTATAGACCGGTGACCTTAATCCCAGTCATCTCTAAGATTTTTGAAAAGATTTTTTATATCCGTTTACAGAATTTCCTAAATAAACATAAAATTTTGGCAATAGAACAGAAACCAGACCGAATAAATCAACCACTCTAGTCGCGTAGTTTACTCTAATTAAAAAGTTATTTAGTAGCACTAATAATAAAACACCAACGGTTGCTTTATTTCTTGACATGAGCAAAGCGTTTGATCATGTTGATCACGACATACTTTTAGAGAAACTACATAGGTAGGTATGGCGTTCACGGACCGGCAGAAAACTGGATAAAAAGCTACTTGGCAGATCGTGTTCAGGTAACGCAAATCACTAAACTTAATCAACTAAATAAAACTGTAGAGAATTTTGTTTCATCGACTAAACAGAATAATGTTGGTGTGCCACAGGGTAGTATTTTGGGACCTCTCTTGTTTATCATTTATATAAATGATCTTCCTTCCGCGGTTCAGTATCCTACAGTTCTGTTTGCCGATGATGCAACTATTATAGTAGAAAATAATAGTATAATTGGCTATGAAGACAAATTAAATAAGGCTTTATCGGACATAGTAAAGTGGTTGACAAATAATAACTTACGCATAAACACTGAAAAAACTAAATTCATTCACTTTCATACTAAACAAGGAAAATGTCTGAAATTAAATGTAAAATGCGAGGGTAAGCCGATAAAACAAGCAAAATATCAAAATTTCTTAGGACTTATTGTCGACGAACATTGTGATTGGAAAGAACAGGCTAAAGCCGTTTGTAGTAAAATAAATAAATTCGTATTTGCTCTTAAAAAAATAAAGTCAATCACATCACAAAAAGCTGCTTTGCTTGTATATCATGGATATGTTAGCTCTGCCCTTAGATATGAAATTGTCTTATGGGGTAACTCAACTGAGATAAACAAAGTTTTCCTATCTCAAAAAAGATGTATAAGAGCAATATGGGGATTAAAGCCAACGGATTCATGCAAACCAATATTTAGGAAGCATAAAATCCTCACACTCACGTGTTTATACATTCTTGAGGCTTGTACTTTTGTTAGGAAGCTTATGGAACTATTTCTAGTAAAAGATAACCGTAATAAGAGAACTATCACGCATAAGCCCTTGAATTTACCTATGGTCAAATTAAAAGTATTTAAAAACAATTCTTATTATATGTTAAGCCAAATATATAATGCTGTACAGTCAAGACCACATCTAGCTATACACTATTTTACCAATTTCAACTTTATTGTGAGCGCAATAAGGCCACCAGTGTATAGCTTGACGTAGAGTCGACTGTACCCAAAACTATAATTACTTTAAATGGAAATGAATTTATAAAAAACTTAAGACGTGGTTATATGATGAATGCTTTTATTCAATGAATGAATTTTTCGAAAGCAATAAATAAGGTTAAAATAGAAATAAAATAATAGAAATAAGGAATACATTTGTACGCCAGAAATGGTTGGATGGAGAAAGGAATTTGTAATTTTATGTAACATCTTATTGTAACCTATTCAATGCAAATAAAATAAATTATTATTATTATAAGACTTCGTTACAAACAATAGGTACTGTAGAGTTAGTATAGCCCTCGCTATACTAACTCGTTAGGAGCGTAGTTTTGTAAACGTTCTAGAATTACTGATTATTTGAATATTAACAAGAAAGCCATTCTAGAACGTCTAGTATTAGTCTGAAGCTCGTTGTAGCAACGCGCACATGTAAACGTAGGCCCCATTTTAACACGAATATAAAGTATACTTATATCTCTTTTTTATTTAACTTCAAGGAGTACCTCGCACTACCATCTGACGATCCCCCAGTTTCTTGTCACAGTACTTAAGATCTAGTATATGATAAGGTTGTGGACCGTCTACCAAAGCTGATGAACCCCTGTCTTCCCAACTAGGTTTGAACCTGTGACTGGGAAAGCAGTGACTCGCCATGGGTTATGCCACTTGTTCTAAGCTGTAAATAAGCTTTTTAACAAACAAATGATAAGTTACGAGTCACATGGGCTGACAACACTGGTCATTAGCTCGAGGCAGCCAGTGTGCTCACGAGCTCCGCCGCGGGAGGCCGCGCTCGCCGACGACGCGGAAACACACCCAACACCCGCAGATGCTAATGCGACGATAACACGGTTTTTTTTTTCACCAGAAATAAGTGTTCGTATGTGATATGGAACGAGTTTGAAATGTTGTTGTGGAAGTGTAAAAATAAAACTATGCCAATATGACGCATCAGTAAAAACCCGTTGTTTGTGATGGATGTGCTAGTGCTAGTGGCGCAGGTAGCCCTGCTAGCGCGAGCGACGAGCGCAGCGGCAGCGG
>CAXARK010000163.1:0-17920 GCA_963971205.1 Aethes cnicana
GAGTTTTATATATTTAGATGAAAAAAAACATTTATTAGTGACGTACAAAAACACAAAATCAACATGATAGAAACAAAAAATAAACGACCGGCTACACACATCTAAATATATAAAACTCAAAGGTGACTGACTGACTGACTGACTGATATAGTGATCGATCAACGCACAGCCCAAACCACTGGACGGATCGGGCTGAAATTTGGCATGCAGGTAGATGTTATGACGTAGGCATCCGCTAAGAAAGTATTTTGCAAAATTCCCACGGGAACGGGAAAAAAAGGGATTTTTACATTTTAATGTTGAGGCGCGTACGAAGTCGCGGGAAACATCGTAGAGATCTGAAATTTGGCATGCAGGTTCCTTGGGGAGCGTAGGGGAGCACTAAGAAACGACTTCCCAAAATTCCCACGGGAACGGGAAAAAATGGTTTTTTTACATTTTAAGGCGCGTACGTAGTCGCGGGGATCATCGTAGAGAGCTGAAATTTAGCATGCAGATTCCTTGGGGAGCGTAGGGGAGCACTAAGAAAGGACTTCCCGAAATTCCCACGGGAACGGGAAAAAATGGGTTTATTACATTTTAAAACCCGTACGTAGTCGCGGGGATCATCGTAGAGAGATGAAATTTGGCATGCAGATTCCTTGGAGAGCGCAGGGGAGCACTATGAAAGGATTTCCCGATATTCCCACGGGAACGGAAAAAATGGGATTTTTACATTTTAATGCTTAGGCGCGTACGAAGTCGCGGGAAACAGCTATCTATCTATCTAAATATATAAAAGAAGAAACTGACTGACTGACTGACTGACTGATTGACTGACTGACTGACTGACATATCAACGCAGAGCCAAAACTACTGGTCGTAGAGAGCTGAAATTTGCCATGCAGGTTCCTTGGGGAGCGAAGGGGAGCACTAAGAAACGACTTCCCAAAATTCCCACGGGAACGGGAAAAAATGTTTTTTTTACATTTTAAGGCGCGTACGTAGTCGCGGGGATCATCGTAGAGAGCTGAAATTTGGCATGCAGGTTCCTTGGGGAGCGTAGGGGAGCATTAAGAAAGGACTTACCGAAATTCCTACGGGACCGGGAAAAAAATGGGTTTATTACATTTTAAGGCGCGTACGTAGTCGCGGGGATCATCGTAGAGAGATGAAATTTGGCATGCAGGTTCCTTGGGGAGCGTATGGGGAGCACTAAGAAAGGATTTCCCGATATTCCCACGGGAACGGGAAAAATGGGATTTTTACATTTTAATGTTTAGGCGCGTACGAAGTCGCGGGACACAGCTAACTATCTAAATATATAAATAAAAGAAGAAACTGACTGACTGACTGACACATCAATGCAGAGCCGAAACTACTGGTCGTAGAAAGCCAAAATTTGGCATGCAGGTTCCTTGGGGAGCGTAGGGGAGCACTCGCGGGGATCATCGTAGAGAAATGAAATTTGGCATGCAGGTTACTTGGAGAGCGTAGGGGAGCACTATGAAAAAATTTCCCGATATTCCCACGGGAACGGAAAAAATGGGATTTTTACATTGTAATGTTTAGGCGCGTACGAAGTCGCGGGAAACAGCTATCTATCTATCTAAATATATAAAAGAAGAAACTGACTGACTGACTGACTGACATATCAACGCAGAGCCGAAAATACTGGTCGTAGAGAGATGAAATTCGGCATACAGGTTCCTTGGAGAGCGTAGGGGAGCACTAAGAAAGGATTTCGCGAAATTCTCACGGGAACGGGGAAAAAAGGGAATTTTACATTTAAATTTTTAGGCGCGTACGAAGTCGCGGGAAACATAGTAAGGATCTGAAATTTGGCATGCTGGTTCCTTGGAGAGCGTAGGGGAGCACTAAGAAAGGACTTCCCGAAATTCCCACTGGAACGAGAAAAAATGGGATTTTTACATTTTAATGTTTAGGTCGCGGGGATCACCGTAGAGAGCTGAAGTTTGGCATGCAGGTTCCTTGGGGAGCGTAGGGGAGCACTAAGAAAGGATTTCCCGATATTCCCACGGGAACGGGAATAATTAAATTATAATCCTAGATTACAAACACTTTCAAGAAACACGTTATGCAGATTACCTACTGTTAGATTACCTGCCTATTGTCCAGTAAAAAGGAAATGATTGATGAGTTCCCTAAAACATTCTTTAAACCAGTCTGATATTACCTAAATAATGAATTTTGGCACTAAACTATTTATTCATAAGAGATTAATGAATCCTAGAAAAAAAAAAAAATCTATACATATAATCTAAATATATAAAACTCAAAGGTGACTGACTGACTGACTGACTGATATAGTGATCGATTAACGCACAGCCCAAACCACTGGACGGATCGGGCTGAAATTTGGCATGCAGGTAGATGTTATGACGTAGGCATCCGCTAAGAAAAGATTTTGCAAAATTCCCACGGGAACGGGAAAAAAAGGGATTTTTACATGTTAATGTTTAGGCGCGTACGAAGTCGCGGGAAACATCGTAGAGATCTGAAATTTGGCATGCAGGTTCCTTGGGGAGCGTAGGGGAGCACTAAGAAACGACTTCCCAAAATTCCCACGGGAACGGGAAAAAATGGTTTTTTTACATTTTAAGGCGCGTACGTAGTCGCGGGGATCATCGTAGAGAGCTGAAATTTAGCATGCAGATTCCTTGGGGAGCGTAGGGGAGCACTAAGAAAGGACTTCCCGAAATTCCCACGGGAACGGGAAAAAATGGGTTTATTACATTTTAAAACCCGTACGTAGTCGCGGGGATCATCGTAGAGAGATGAAATTTGGCATGCAGATTCCTTGGGGAGCGCAGGGGAGCACTATGAAAGGATTTCCCGATATTCCCACGGGAACGGGAAAAATGGGATTTTTACATTTTAATGCTTAGGCGCGTACGAAGTCGCGGGAAACAGCTATCTAAATATATAAAAGAAGAAACTGACTGACTGACTGACTGACTGATTGACTGACTGACTGACTGACATATCAACGCAGAGCCAAAACTACTGGTCGTAGAGAGCTGAAATTTGCCATGCAGGTTCCTTGGGGAGCGAAGGGGAGCACTAAGAAAGGACTTCCCGAAATTCCCATGGGAACGGGAAAAAATGTTTTTTTTTTACATTTTAAGGCGCGTACGTAGTCGCGGGGATCATCGTAGAGAGCTGAAATTTGGCATGCAGGTTCCTTGGGGAGCGTAGGAGAGCACTAAGGAAGGACTTCCCGAAATTCCTACGGGAACGGGAAAAAAATGGGTTTATTACATTTTAAGGCGCGTACGTAGTCGCGGGGATCATCGTAGAGAGATGAAATTTGGCATGCAGGTTCCTTGGGGAGCGTAGGGGAGCACTAAGAAAGGAGTTCCCGATATTCCCACGGGAACGGGAAAAATGGGATTTTTACATTTTAATGTTTAGGCGCGTACGAAGTCGCGGGACACAGCTATCTAACTATCTAAATATATAAATAAAAGAAGAAACTGACTGACTGACTGACTGACTGACACATCAATGCAGAGCCGAAACTACTGGTCGTAGAAAGCCAAAATTTGGCATGCAGGTTCCTTGGGGAGCGTAGGGGAGCACTAAGAAATGATTTCCCGAAATTCCCACGGGAAAGGGAAAAAAAGGGATTTTTTCATTTTAATGTTTAGGTGCGTACGAAGTCGCGGGGATCATCGTAGAGAGATGAAATTTGGCATGCAGGTTCCTTGGAGAGCGTAGGGGAGCACTATGAAAAGATTTCCCGATATTCCCACGGGAACGGAAAAAATGGGATTTTTACATTTTAATGTTTAGGCGCGTACGAAGTCGCGGGAAACAGCTATCTATCTATCTAAATATATAAAAGAAGAAACTGACTGACTGACTGACTGACATATCAACGCAGAGCCGAAAAACCTGGGCGTAGAGAGATGAAATTTGGCATACAGGTTCCTTGGGGAGCGTAGGGGAGCACTAAGAAAGGATTTCGCGAAATTCTCACGGGAACGGGGAAAAAAGGGAATTTTACATTTAAATTTTTAGGCGCGTACGAAGTCGCGGGAAACATAGTAAGGACCTGAAATTTGGCATGCTGGTTCCTTGGGGAGCGTAGGGGAGCACTAAGAAAGGACTTCCCGAAATTCCCACGGGAACGAGAAAAAATGGGATTTTTACATTTTAATGTTTAGGTCGCGGGGATCACCGTAGAGAGCTGAAGTTTGGCATGCAGGTTCCTTGGGGAGCGTAGGGGAGCACTAAGAAAGGATTTCCCGATATTCCCACGGGAACGGGAAAAATTAAATTATAATCCTAGATTACAAACACTTTCAAGAAACACGTTATGCAGATTACCTACTGTTAGATTACCTGCCTATTGTCCAGTAAAAAGGAAATGATTGATGAGTTCCCTAAAACATTCTTTAAACCAGTTTGATATTACCTAAATAATGAATTTTGGCACTAAACTATTTATTCATAAGAGATTAATGAATCCGAGAAAAAAAAGGAAAAATCTATACATATAATAAATAATAATTATGTAGAAGTCGCGGCTGAAAATTGAAAATTAAAAGAAACTATCAAGTCAAAGGGACTATATGAACGATACTGAACACAAAATAACGATTTTTAGAAAAAAATACTGTATGTATGTATGTATGTATGTCCGGATTTAACTCGAAAACTACTGGACGGATTGAAACAAAATTTGGTATGGGGGTAGTTTATAACACTGGTCAACATATAGGCTACTTTTTATCCCGAGGAAATGCATAGTACCCGCGGGAAGGCTATTAACAAATTCCACGCGGACGAAGTCGCGGGCAGAAGCTAGTAAATAATAATTCTGTAGAAGTCGCGGCTGAAAATTGAAAATTAAAAGAAACTATCAAGTCAAAGGGACTATATGAACGATACTGAACACAAAATAACGATTTTTAGAAAAAAATACTGTATGTATGTATGTATGTCCGGATTTAACTCGAAAACTACTGGACGGATTGAAACAAAATTTGGTATGGGGGTAGTTTATAACACTGGTCAACATATAGGCTATATATATAAAACTCAAAGGTGACTGACTGACTGACTGACTGATATAGTGATCGATCAACGCACAGCCCAAACCGCTGGACGGATCGGGCTGAAATTTGGCATGCAGGTAGATGTTATGACGTAGGCATCCGCTAAGAAAGGATTTTGCAAAATTCCCACGGGAACGGGAAAAAAAGGGATTTTTACATTTTAATGTTTAAGCGCGTACGAAGTCGCGGGAAACATCGTAGAGATCTGAAATTGGGCATGCAGGTTCCTTAGGGAGCGTAGGAGAGCACTAAGAAAGGACTTCCCGAAATTCCCACGGGAACGGGAAAAAATGTTTTTTTTTTACATTTTAAGGCGCGTACGTAGTCGCGGGGATCATCGTAGAGAGCTGAAATTTGGCATGCAGGTTCCTTGGGGAGCGTAGGGGAGTACTAAGAAAGGACTTCCCGAAATTCCTACGGGAACGGGAAAAAATGGGTTTATTACATTTTAAGGCGCGTACGTAGTCGCGGGGATCATCGTAGAGAGATGAAATTTGGCATGCAGGTTCCTTGGGGAGCGCAGGGAAGCACTATGAAAGGATTTGCCGATATTCCCACGGGAACGGGAAAAACGGGATTTTCACATTTTAATGTTTAGGCGCGTACGAAGTCACGGGAAACAGCTATCTATCTATCTAAATATATAAAACTCAAAGGTGACTGACTGACTGAGTGACTGACTGACTGACTGATATAGTGATCTATCAACGCACAGCCCAAACCACTGGACGGATCGGGCTGAAATTTGGCATGCAGGTAGATGTTATGACGTAGGCATCCGCTAAGAAAGGATTTTGCAAAATTCCCACGGGAACGGGAAAAAAAAGGATTTTTACATTTTAATGTTTAAGCGCGTACGAAGTCGCGGGAAACATCGTAGAGATCTGAAATTTGGCATGCAGGTTCCTTAGGGAGCGTAGGAGAGCACTAAGAAAGGACTTCCCGAAATTCCCACGGGAACGGGAAAAAATGTTTTTTTTTTACATTTTAAGGCGCGTACGTAGTCGCGGGGATCATCGTAGAGAGCTGAAATTTGGCATGCAGGTTCCTTGGGGAGCGTAGGGGAGTACTAATAAAGGACTTCCCGAAATTCCTACGGGAACGGGAAAAAATGGGTTTATTACATTTTAAGGCGCGTACGTATTCGCGGGGATCATCGTAGAGAGATGAAATTTGGCATGCAGGTTCCTTGGGAAGCGCAGAGGAGCACTATGAAAGGATTTGCCGATATTCCCACGGGAACGGGAAAAACGGGATTTTTACATTTTAATGTTTAGGCGCGTACGAAGTCACGGGAAACAGCTATCTATCTATCTAAATATATAAAAGAAGAAACTGACTGACTGACTGACTGATTGACTGACTGACTGACTGACTGACTGACATATCAACGTAGAGCCGAAACTACTGGTCGTAGAGAGCTGAAATTTGGCATGCAGGTTCCTTGGGGAGCGTAGGGGAGGACTAAGAAAGGACTTCCCGAAATTCCCACGGGGACGGGAAAAAATGTTTTTTTTTACATTTTAAGGCGCGTACGTAGTCGCGGGGATCATCGTAGAGAGCTGAAATTTGGCATGCAGGTTCCTTGGGGAGCGTAGGGGAGCACTAAGAAAGGACTTCCCGAAATTCCTACAGGAACGGGATAAAATGGGTTTATTACATTTTAAGACGCGTACGTAGTCGCGGGGATCATCGTAGAGAGCTGAAATTTGGCATGCAGGTTCCTTTGGGAGCGTAGGGGAGTACTAAGAAAGGACTTCTCGAATTTCCTACGGGAACGGGAAAAAATGGTTTTATTACATTTTAAGGCGCGTACGTAGTCGCGGGGATCATCGTAGAGAGATGAAATTTCGCATGCAGGTTCCTTGGGGAGCGCAGGGGAGCACTAAGAAAGGACTTCCCGAAATTCCTATGGGAACGGGATAAAATGGGTTTATTACATTTTAAGACGCGTACGTAGTCGCGGGGATCATCGTAGAGAGATGAAATTTGGCATGCAGGTTCCTTGGGGTGCGTAGGGGAGCACTAAGAAAGGATTTCCCGATATTCCCACGGGAACGGGAAAAATGGGATTTTTACATTTTAATGTTTAGGCGCGTACGAAGTCGCGGGAAACAGCTATCTATCTATCTTCTATCTAAATATATAAAAGAAGAAACTGACTGACTGACTGACATATCAACGCAGAGCCGAAACTACTGGTCGTATAGGTAGAGAGCTGAAATTCCGCATGCAGGTTCCTTGGGGAGCGTAGGGGAGCACTAAGACAGGATTTCCCGATATTCCCACGGGAACGGGAAAAATTTGATTTTTACATTTTAATGTTTAGGCGCGTAAGAAGTCGCGGGAAACAGCTATCTATCTATCTTCTATCTAAATATATAAAAGAAGAAACTGACTGACTGACATATCAACGCAGAGCCGAAACTACTGGTCGTAGAGAGCTGAAATTTGGCATGCAGGTTCCTTGGGGAGCGTAGGGAAGGACTAAGAAAGGATTTCCCGAAATTCCCACGGGAACGGGAAAAAAAGGGATTTTTACATTTTAATGTTTAGGCGCGTACGAAGTCGCGGGGATCATCGTAGAGAGATGAAATTTGGCATGCAGGTTCCTTGGGGAGCGTAGGGGAGCACTATGAAAGGATTTCCCGATATTCCCACGGGAACGGGAAAAATGGTGTAAAAAGGAAATGATTGATGAGTTCACTAAAACATTCTTTAAACCAGTCTGCTATTACCTAAATAATAAATTTTGGCACTAAACTATTTATTCATAAGAGATTAATGAAATGGGGCCGTTCAAGTATTACGTAAGCACCAAGGGGGGGTGGGGGGGTCTCTGTTTTGCTTATTTTGGATGACATGGGGGGTAGGGGGGTCTAGATGATGATTACGTCATCGTTAGTTATTTACTTTTTTACACGAATGGCAACCCTCACATTGTCTATGCGTGAAAACGAAACGTATTTTCGGGGATTCCCGCAAATAATGCATATGTTTAGGCACTCGCTTTGAGAACCGATTAGGGGAATTATCGCGCATTAGGGAAATTACCGCGCGCTATTCACTTGTCTAATTAATGCATCTATTATATTATATTATTATATTATTTCTGATTATAATATTTTTGTCCCTTACTCTATGTGTATCAGTTAAACCTAATCTTTCCATGGATTTTCCTATTTTTAAAATTACAATATAATAAAACATTTATAACTAAAAATGTTTACGTAAGCATAGGGGGAGGGGGTAAGAGCTTTGCTTACTTTTGATGACAAGGGGGGCGGGGGGGTAAAAAATGGTAAGAAATCTGCTTACGTAATACTTGAACGGCCCCAATGAAAAAAAAGGAATAATCTATACATATAATAAATAATAATTCTGTAGAAGAAGTCGCCGCTGAAAATTGAAAATTAAAAGAAACTATCAAATCAAAGGGACTATATGAACGATACTGAACACAAAATAACGATTTTTAGAAAAAAATACTGTATGTATGTATGTCCGGATTTAACTCGAAAACTACTGGACGGATTGAAACAAAATTTGGTATGGGGATAGTTTATAACACTGGTCAACATATAGGCTACTTTTTATCCCGAGAAAATGCATAGTTCTCGCGGGAAGGCTATTAACAAATTCCACGCGGACGAAGTCGCGGGCAGAAGCTAGTTACACATAAAACAAACAACAGAGATAAATTTACCAGTTCCTTTTTCTTATATTTAATTTGTTTTTATCTTTCCTTGTTTTTCTTACTTATTTTGGTTTTTGTTACTGAGCAAATAGAAGTCATGTAAGCCGATAACTCTTTTTGTTAACCGTACAATCACCCCCACGGGACAGGCAACGCCTAGTGTGGGGGCCAGACATATTGGAAAATATTTGTATCTTTTATGGAAAATAAAGAATTTGTATTTGTATAAAATATCAAATTACATAGAAATAAAACATAGATAAAAATATATATAACACGATGTATAAAAAAAACCGACGAATTGAGAACCTCCTCCTTTTTTGAAGTCGGTTAAAAATAAACTAAAAGAAACACATTCAGCAACGGTTGATTAAGTACAGTTGACGGACTCCTGGTCGTCAAATATGGCCGCCGAGCTGTCATTCCATACAGAAACGTCATTTTGTACCATAGTAAAATATTTGACGTTAACGTTACCTTAAACAGACAGTTTAATCAACCTACCCTCAATCAAGAGACGGTACCTAGTGACACACGTGAAAAATTTAACGCGCGCAGCGCACTCCCGCATTTTTCTATTCATATTTTTCTGTTCATATGAATAGAAAAATGGGAGTGCGCTGCGTGGTAGTTACTTGTGTAGTGTAACTAAATATGTTTTACCAAGTACTTCCAACCATGCGACGGTCTCCTCCCTAACGTCCTTGCGTTCGAAGCCGCGCATCGTCAGCACAAGGTCCAGGTTCTGCCGACCGGTCAGGAAGGTGTCCATGCCCTGGAACTGGCCGCAGTAGCTGTACGTGCTCATGTACTACAACGGAAGAACAAATTACACCTTAATATGTGATGCGATTTCCTTTTTTTAGGGTTCCGAACCTCAAGAGGTAAAAACGGAACCCTTATAGGATCACTCGTCCGTCTGTTACAGTCGATTTTCTCCGAAACTACTGGACCGATTAAGTTGAAATTTGGTACGTATAACCCCAAAATCCACTCCTACCCAATGGCTGCCCACTTTGAGTCACATTCCTCCTCCGCATCTCAGAAGACATCAGGCCTTACTGAACGAAGCCAATAAAATAGCAAGGAACCTAGGCTTACCGGTTCACCAGGAGTTCATGAACCCCCTTGTCATCGCCTAAAGTCACGGAATCCGCCTTACCAGACGGCCCAGTGCCTTCTCGATAAACAGTTCGTCACATCTCTGAAAGAGATGGAAGGACGAATGGCGGTCCAACCCACCCAAAGCCGCACTATCTGGCTACGACCCTACTCAAAAACCCTGGGGGTTCTCAGAACATAGGCGAGAATGGTGTCAGTTAAATAGGCTCCGCACCGAGTACGGTCTCTGTGGTGAATACATGTTCAGGTGCGGCTGGCGGGGCTCACCGGCATGCGATTGTGGTGCGCCTGTACAGTCTGTCCACCATATCATCTACGACTGCCCTAAAAGGAAATACGCTGGTATCATCCCGAATCTGTTCTCTCCGGATACAAACGCAGCGCATTGGGTGAAGAACTTAGATATTCGTCTATAGTATTTCATTATTATTAGATATAACTTTAAAAAGCGACTCTGTGACCATATTGCCATACGATTAAATAAATAAAGTGGCTAGTCTTCTGAGAACATACACAAAACTGTTTATCTTTGAGCATACTTTTTAGGGTTCCGAAGTCCACAAGGAACCCTTATAGTTTCGCCATGTCCGTCCGTCCGTCCGTCCGTCTGTCCGCACTATTGCTCGGAGATGCTTAGTTCTAGAAAGCTGTAATTTGGCATGAATATGCATATTAGTTACGCTGATAAAGTGGTACAATAAAATGTTGAAATATATTTTTTTATAGGGTACCTCCCCTACTCGTAAAGTGGGGATGTAAATTTTTTTCTGGCGTACCCCATGGTGCGGCATATCGTTGAATAGGTCTTGAAAAAATATTATGGGTTTGTTAAAACCATGTTTTGATTAAGTGATGCGTTTGTGAAATATTAAGCTTTAAAGTGCTATTTTTTGTTAAGGTCACGTGTCCCCCCCCCCCCCTGCCAGCGAAATGGTGGTATTTGGAAGGCTGAAAAAAATCACGGTTGTGGCATATATAACGTAGTTGAAAGGAAAACTATCACAGCTAAGTAGGCTGTACAAACTTTCGAGTAATAGTCGACCAACTTATGATGATGATTTTTCTCGAGCGGCAGGGGCGTCGGGCGGGCACGTCATTCATACCACAGGCTAGCTAGATGCTAATAAGTCTTAGAAAGGTACTGTGGGCATCGTCAACTTCGGAACCCTATACTTTGCGCGTGGCCCGACACGCACTTGGCCGGTTTTTCTATTTGTGGTTTCCAGTTGCAATTTTTGTCAAGGACTATGCCTAAGAACATTATTTTCTCCTCTTCTACTAGACAAACGCCCTGATACTTGACATTTATGTTAACACTTCCCTTTCTGTTGTAGAACCGCACAAATCTTGTTTTATCTAAGTTAGGCTGTAAGTTATTTATTTTCATCCATGTGATGAGGTCTATCCACCGTGTTGGAGAGCGCCCACGAGATATTTTGCCGTCGACTTTCCCTTGCACCACTCACCGTTCCATTGAGTCCTCATTACGAGTAATGTGGCCGAAAATTTTGAGGATTCGTGACTGTGCAAATGCACAGTCGACGATAATGTTAAGTTCTTTCAGAATCGAAACGTTGGTTCGGTGCGCGGTCCACGGGATTCTGACTGCGAGATTGAGTAGTAACTTACAGAGAATCTTTGTTTGAAGAAGTAACCGCTGGAGAAAATGTTCCCGCGCGAGGGTCTTTCTTCTGCGTTCAACATTTTGAAGGTCGTCGATTTCCCAGCTCCGTTCACTCCTAGGAGGCCGAAGCATTCCCCTGCGTTCAAAGATAAATATTAAATATTATTAAGTGCCCACGATCTCGTTTAGGTATGCGTTTTTTTCCGGGATAAAATTATCCTATAATGTTGACTCGTATTATAATCTACCACCTAGCATACCACATAGGTACCTACAGACAATATTTATAAAAATCGTTTTTCGTTCTACTGGACTTTTTTTTAATTTTCCAATTACCTCAGACGTGACTTTTCTACTTACTTATTTTTTTATGATTAAAATTTACCTAGAATTGGGGTACGGTCGGTGAACTGTCTCGGAGCAGTGTACTCGCTGATTTGATGGACTCCAGGTCGACTTCCGGAAGTTTTTATATTTAATAAGCGCTGTACCCAAAAAGTACCTTTTCACCCCTCCTATTCGAAAAGAAGTGTTTTGTTGCCCGTTTAGAGGGAGCAAAATGCGATTTTGCTCCCTCTTCGCTTTTTTTTAATTTTTTTTCATTTCTGCCCCGCTAACAGGGAGCAAAATACGTTTTAACAGTGCGTTCACGGAGCTGCGGAGACTGTAAAAAGTTGTATTCAAAAGTCGTATCTTTTTCGTATTTAGAATTTTATATATCGGCGTTTTACATAAATACTTTAATGCACATATTAAAAATCCATAAATTCATAAATATATACTTACTTTTGATAAATTATTTTCTATTTTTTATTTTCAATTTGGCTGAATGGTGCAGGCCAATGCCGTAGCATTCCTCGCAAACTCGTCGTGTGATCGAATTAAAAAAAAACTCGAACCCGCGAATTTCGTGAGCGCTCATTTCCTTGCCGTATTATTTTACACTTAATTTCCAAAATAAAACGTACTTTATGTAGTGTTATGAATTATTTCGTAGTGAATGAATTAAATCAAAAAGTGATTTAGGTGATGCAATGTATAAATTGGGATCAACACCTCTGAGAATTCCAAAGGAATATTATGTAAGTACGTAATATGAATTGCACTGCCCTTTTTTCATTTTATCGCAAATGTATTAAAAAACTTTGTTTGATACATGAGCGAAATTGTCATAAAATGTATTTTTTTCACATTTGTTAAAATTTACCTATTATTATGAACGCAACGCATGCGAGTATGACAGAATATAAATACAATGAAGTAGTTAGAGATTCTTCAATATGGAAGCCATTTTCGCCTTCTACCTATGAATTTATGATAGGCGCGCGAAACACACGTTCTTTTTAACCTTGTTTGTTTCTAAATGTATTATTTTTTTGTTTTACTTAATTTAATGACAATGATGAACGAATGATCTTATGATTTTCTCATAGGAGGGGTGAAAAGCAGAGTGTACAACACGGTAGCAAACTTATTTATGCCTTGGGTGACAAAGCTTGAATCCTTCGCTAGCTCAAGATTCCACGCTAGAATCCCTCGCTTACGCTCGGGATTCTATTCTGGAATCTTTCGCGTCGCTCTGGATTCAATCCGTCACCCGCGGTAAAATATACCATTTTGCTCCCTAGTCATACAATCTACTATTTTATGTACCACCTACCCGCATATCGTCCAACGAAACTGAGCCCTTACCTTTTTTCACAGAAAAGCTAAGTCCTTTAACGGCCATAAATGCAACACCTTTCGACACGTACAATTTGTAAATGTCGTGCACCAGTATAGCGTCAGTAATGGCTTTTCGATCTGGAACAAAGCGCGATTAGATTAATTTAAATTATAATTCATAAAGTCTAAAAAAAAAGAAAAATTCAAAAAGTCTATCTATATAATATCTGGCTGATCGAACTCTGCTCGGTTAAAAAAAAGAAGGAAAAGTTTTAGAAATGAGGTATCTAGACCACATAGTCGGTAGTCGATAATAATACATACTGGAAATCGATCTTATTGTCAATCGACAATAATGTGGTACCTTCAACTTGAGAATAACACGGATTTGAGATCAATTACGTACGTAGAATTATTATGTTTTTTTTTTTTGCAATTATTATGTTTTTTCAATTGAAAATAAACAAAAGAAAAACTACTTGCTTAAAATTAAAGGTACTTAAAGCTACTTAAAAATACTTGAAAATTTAATTGAGGTACTTAATCTAAAAAATGGCCCCGCAGAATGTACTAATAGTACCGCAGATGCTTATAGCATTTCCACGCATGCAGTGCACTTACATTGAAAAACACCGTAGCAAACGTTACAATGTAAACGTGACGTCTGCATTTTTTATTGTTGTTGAAACAACCCTCTGCGATACAATTTTTTTTATTTGTGGTTCTGGGAGTCCTGATTTAAACATACTTACCTAACTTGATGTTTTCCTCCACATATTGTTTCTCGGCCATGACGGCAGGGTCGGTGAAGCGCGACTTGGCGGGCTGCACCTTGCTGGGCCCAAACAACCTCGACATTATCCGTGTTTCCAGGATCATTAGCAACGCCTGCGAGAGAAAATTGTGACGTTTCAAAACTATAGGTCGTCGGGTACGACAGACGTTGGGGGGCGTGACGACAGCGGGGACAGCGAGGGTTGCGGGGAGACTAACCACGCGCGTTGCACGATACGACACTGGCCGTCAACAAAAATCAGCAATCATTAAGTTAATAATTAACTCTATATTAGAATAAAGAATCATGATAATTTACAGTTCTTGTCTGTCAAATCGAACTTATTCAAACGAAAGGATGAAAGAGATGGGGAGAGTTAGATGTCATAAGTCAAGGTAAAATAAGGCTGAGGGTGATTCTACAAGCGTTTGGACAAAGATCAGATCTGAGTAAGTAAGTAGAATAGTATGTAATACTCACGGTGTAAGCCACAAACTGCATAAACAGAAATAGCATTTCTCCTCCAGCACCCTTACTATCTATGCTGTAGTAGCTCTGGGGGGAGCCCGTGGACCCTGCATAATATTATATATATTTATGAACAATGTTACACATGCAAATGATCATCATTTAATGACCTAGGTATTCCGAGAAATGGACCTCCTAGTATTTCAATCAAGGACTTTATTCTATTTTGATAATATGCGCTAAAAAGAGAGATGATATACTAATTTAGATTATACATAGTGGGTTGGATCCTATAACAAATAATTAACCCACAGTATCGGCTATCGATTCTAAGCATACATTATAGGTTTTTTTTTTTGAGTTGGTAAAAAAAATAATTTTGTATGGGATTCAGGCGTCGCTCATACAACCAATCCCATATACATTTTTTTTTACCAACTCGAAAAGAATTAAAGACCTATACAATTATACTTAGAATCGATAGCTGATACTGTGGGTTAATTATTTGCTATAGGATACGACCCATCATGTATACATAATTTAGGAACATGGAAATCCCATGTCCCTGTTTATAACCCCGAATGAGGCCCTAATTTTTATGTGCTGATCGCATTATGTGGTCCCTTCTGAGCGGTTTTTTTTAATAAAGAAAAAAACGGGTATAGACTAACTATAGTTAAATATCTCTGGTAACGATCGAGCATGGCAAATTAGGGGCCCAGTTTATGTGATGGTACCTAGTGTCAACGATTTCGAATAAGAAAAACACAAAATATTTACATGTATAAATGCACTCTGAAAAGTCGAAATCGAGTTCATTTTCCAAATTTAGGCGACCTTATCAACGCCATGTCAAATAAAAAAGCAGTCACTCACACGCCAAGGGTTAGCTGACGTTAATATGGATCCTACTCATTACGTAGGTATTTAGCCTCTTTAATTACATTTTAACTTGAACAAATTTAGGTGTCGTTGGCGTGGTAGGCACGGCAGTGCATGGCCACTTTAGGCGTTCGAAGGATGATGGTGTAGTCTTCCATAAAGCTGATCGTAAACGACGCAATTCGTGGCCGAATCGGTAACGAATGTCGAGCTTCCTGGGGATTTTTCGAATCAAAATATGCTCATATTCATACTCATATCATTTATTGCCAAACCATGGTTTTTACAAGATGTTAATATTTTCTTAAGTACTAACATGGACCCTGTGAGGGTGCAGCAAAATATTAAATAAAACTAAATAGACCTTAAGAACTAGATGTAAGTGCAATCGGTATATAAGTATATACCTAGTACGGAATTCAACTATAAATTGTCCTTATAGTTATGTTGGTTGTTACTACATGTATATACACATCTATGTCATGGATATGGATATTTATTAGGTAGGCAATATTTATGTTGTTGTGTGTGCGTGTGTGTGTGTTTAACGGTCTGTGTAAGTGTGTATTATTTGTATTATTTATTTGTCATATTTATATTATTATTTTATCTTCAAAGTATTCATTAATACTGTAATATGCCTTTGTTAATAGTATGTTTTTTAGATTGCTTATGAATTTTTGATCATTTTGTTCTGTTTTTAAAGTTTCTGGTAGTTTATTATATACTTTTTCACCTCACTGCCTCGAAAGTGGTCGTTTTGCAGCTTGATATCCGAGCGCAAAAGTTGTTTTTATCCGCTAGCGTGGAAAGTGTTTTCGAAATTCGAACGACGCATGACGCCACTGTCACGCACTCACAGCAAACAACAACTTTGCAGCCTTGCATAACAAATAACTATTACATCATCCTCGGCCATAAAGTGGGATTTTCTGCCCGCTACGCGGAGAGAAAATCTCACTTCTTGGCCAAGGCAAGACGTAAAACTTTTGACAAACCACGGGCGGTAATGTACTATTATTGACATTACTTACTTACTTATACTTTTATTGACTTACCGCAGCATGCGGTTTCGTTGGCAATTTCAGATTTGATGAACAAGTCTGGGCAATGGTGCAGGTTGCGGGCGCACCAGGCGTTGGCGAGGCACGCGCGCCCCGCCTGCACCGCGCCCGCCAGCGCCGCGTGCGCCGGCAGCAGCACGAACGACACCTCCACGAACAGGTACAGCACAGCGTCGCCGATAAATTCCTCTAATATCAGTTTATCGAGCGCGCCCAAAAAACCTGGAATGGATTCTCTTGTAAAACACTTGTGCCACATCTACTTTGAAATTATAGGAACTTTGCGTTTTTCCGGGATAAAAAGTAGCCTATGTCCTTTCCCGGGACCCCAACTATCTCCATGCCAAATTTCATCTCAATCGGTCCAGCGGTTCTGAACAAACAGACAGACAGAATACATACATAATAATTATAAATACTAAACATGCATGCATGACCTAGCGGGATTCGAACCCGCTTCCGCCGGTACGGTAGTAGGCAGGGTCACTAGGTACCAACTGAGCCAAACCTGTCGTGTTTAGTTGCCTCGAATAACCCCCGACCCCGATGTATCCTGTGAGTGTTTCGTTAATAAATTGCGTTCATTGTTTTCAACTTGTCCCATTTTATGTGCTTAAACAAGTAAATTAATGATAATTATAATGCGCAAAATAATTATTTTTGCATTATAACGGCACAAAATATTTCCTTCATTTTTGTTTTATTGCAATAAAGTGGCAACTCGACTTTGACGTACGGGTGACACGCCACCCGAATCGGCAGACCTTGTTTTCTTAGACCATGGTGCGACCTTGAACACCCTCATTGAATCGCTCACCGAAAATAGTAGCGACGATGATGGTCATGTTGGAGGCGCTGCCTTGGGGGCGGAAAAGGCTGATGACGTTGTTGAACGCGCAGCTGGCCAGCAGAGCGAGCAGCACCAGCAAGAACAGCGCCCCTGCATCATCCGTAATCCACAATCCATAATCCATAATAATATCCTTACTAATATTATAAATGTGAAAGTGTGTTTGTTTGTTTGTCCTTCCTTCACGTTGAAACAACTGGACCGATTTGTATGAAATTTGGTGTGAAGATAGTTTGAGACCATGGGAATAACATAGGATACTTTTATCCCGATATTTCAACGGGGATGGGTTTTCTACGGGTCCAACCAGTTTTTCAATACTTCTATAACTAACTATAGTCGTCTATATGTATAGTATCATCGGGTACGGGCAAATTCTAATTCTACGCGGGACGTACAATAATAATGGTGATGATGGTCGCTAATGGCCGCTAATGGTCGTCTGGGCAGTCCAGCTTTGACCTCTGAATTATATTTCTACTAGCCCACCACTACAGCCTATTTTACGTCCCACTCCTGGGCACAGGCCTCCTCTCATCACGTGAGGGTTTGGGCTATAGTACCCGGAGTTGGCCAAGTATCTAGAGAGGAAGTTAAGCGTTTTATCTTTAACTGGACCAATAAAGGGAACAGAAGAAGAGAAATGCTGATTTAGCTGATCAATATCTACATTGGAGGAATAAGTGTACTATTGTGATTTACCAACTCCT
>CAXARK010000164.1:0-18075 GCA_963971205.1 Aethes cnicana
GCATCAAAGACGCCCAACGGAACTGATCCTCATACCGTTCTCTGAAGGTTCCATTTGATTCAACTAGATCTGAAGTAGGTGGAAATGGCATATGCAAGTACCGTGTCAGTATGGCGTACTTCCAAATGTGATGTAATAAAAGAGGGTAGTTTGGCATCCCTGTGTGGGTCGTGGTACATTACGAATGGCTGATTTGAAACAAATGTTTTGTTGCATTCAAAGGACTGGCTTAGAGCATGACGTGGAACGAATCCAAGTCTGACTGATCTAGTTTCAACATTTTACTAAACATGCCTGAAATGAAGAATTGAATAAGAAATAGAAATATTTCTTTCGACACTCGATACATAAATATTAAACATTTTTTTAAAGAGAAAAACGGTATTTACGAGCACCAATAAAAAAAAGTTTATTAAAAAACAAAAAACCCGACTGCGTAAAAAACTAAAAAGAAAAAACAAGACTACTTAGTTCAGTAGTAGCTAGGATTATGTTAAGTAATATTTACCGTCGCCATCAGATATATGGTAGCGAACAATCTGATCATAAATATCTGGACACGATCTTACTGTCAAGACGTTAGACTACATGCTCAGATATTTCTGATCATTCTTGCTTGCTCATATTACGTCTAATGGCGATCGTACCTACTGAGAAATGACACCATGGAAATAATTTCATGTTCGACACTAACATAAATCAAATATTGATTGCTATTTAGGAATCTAAAGATGCCTACTATCGGGACCCATTATTTGTAACATTTTAACCTAGATTTTAAATGGGTCCCGACTGTAGACATCTTTAGATTCCTCATTTTATAGTCGTCGTGACCTGCTTGAAGACTCGTTGATCTAGATTATTTCCTGTGTTGCTAATTCGAACGGATTTACTACTGGGTGGATAGGTACATACTTTACGTGGTTAGTAAAGGAACTTTGAATCGTTATAAATCATAAACGGTTCTTTTGTCTGAAAAATGGTCAAAGAAACCTAATAATGATTTTTAAATACCTATTCAACGATACCTCACATGCCATAGTTGGTTGACTTTTATTTTTTTATTTTGTACAATATGGCGTCTGGTGGCCGCCATTTTGGATTTTGATTAATTTCATGTCTTCAGTGACACTCGCGCAATTCAAACGAATCGATTGACGTATGATTCATTAAAATCGACCCACGCGTTTGATCTCTAGTGTGCCACAAAGGAACAAACATACATACATACATAGACAGGTAAACACATAACCCTCGTTTGCCGTGCGCAGTCGGGTAAAAAGGTTCAACAAGACGGTGAATGTGCGGGCTGCATTTCCACCCGAGATGTGCGAGGTAGCAGAGCGGTGCGAGGATACATAGCAACGCTGTGGAAGTGTGTGTGTAATATAACAAACACATGCCTCGCACATCTCTGCTGTAAACGCAGCCTAAGTGTACCCTTCGGGGTTAGAAGCTGGGTTCGATCGACGATTCCCTTGTGAAAACAATAACCAGATTATACACCTTCCATCCGGGTGACTGGGTGTATTTTGTATTAGAATCGGTTATCAAACTCTAAATAATAACGGACTAGCTACCTACCAAATTGCACGTGCCGTAAGTACCACCAATTTATATGTGTTTACGTGTTAGCTAGTGCAACGTACCTAAAAGATAAATATCAGTTTATTATTCAGGTATGTTACTTGTATGACTTGTCCATAAAGTAAAACGTGGGTCAACGAACTCCGGTGACTTATGCGAGTTAAACCGTAACGAGCAAGTTCATTGAATGGCGGTACTGCAATCAACAATGATTTCCAGATGATTGAAAATACCCCCATCAAAAGTTCGCTACGCTCTGATAGCCGGCCAACGCGAATGGATTTTAACGATTTGTTTTCGTGTCTTGCTGTATGTCGGTATTTACTTATAATGTCTAACTACCACGATATATATCTGGGGGCACGGCAGTGCCCCCCTAAGTCGAGCAAAATAGGGCACACAGCCGTACCATCCTTTTCGAACCCATTCAGGCCATTTTCTACCCCCCTCTAATATTAATATTCCTGGTTACCTACAGGCCCTTGATTAATGCAAAATACGACCAAATATATTCTCTTTTTGGGTTCCGTACCCAAAGGATAAAATGAGACCCTATTACTAAGGCTCCGCTGTCCGTCTGTCTGTCCGTCTGTCTGTCTGTCAATGAACTGTGATAGTTAGACAGTTAAAATTTTCACAAAAACATTTTTTTTACAACAATAAAAAAACAGAATAGATTAAATATTTAAGGGGGCTCCCATTCAACAGACATGATTATTTTAGATACGGAACCCTTCGTGCGCCAGTGCGACTCGCACTTGGCTCGTTTTTTTCAAGTTGGTTAAAAGGAGTAATGTGGTCAGTGGCTTCGAATCAGGTTTCGTTTCCACGACGCGAGCGTGACCGAAACAATAGAGTCGACGCATGCGCTGTAAGCAAGCACAGGCTTGTCAACGAATGTACCTAAAGTTCTTACAAAGGCACAGAATATTTAATACATAGTACTACTACTACTACAGCCTATTTGCGTCCACTGCTGGGCACAGGCCTCCCCTCATAATGAGAGGGTTTGGGCTATAGTCCCCACACGAGCCCAGTGCGGATTAGGGACTTCACACACATCTTTGAATTACTTCGCAGATGCGTGCAGGTTTCCTCACGATGTTTTCCTTCACCGAAAAGCTCATTGTAAATTCAAATTGAATTTTGCACGTAAGTAAACTTAGAGGTGCGAGCCAGAATCGAACCCCCGACCCTCGGCATAAGAGGCGGTAAGTCGAACTACTAACTTAATAGTACTACACAAAGGTATTCGTTGTTTTTTTTCTAGCCTGTTTGAATGTCCCACTGTTGAGCAAAGGCCTCTCCCATGTTTTTCCAATTCGCTCTATTTTCGGCTATTGTTGGCTAGTCACTGGAAAACAGGTCCAGGTCATCCCGTTGTTCTATTATTATAAATTGACTGGAGAGTCCAGGTGTATTAAAAACCTTCTACTTATTAAAACATTTGAAAGTGCATAGGCATATTTATTTATTTATTTATCCATTACATAACATTGGAAATATTTGGGACGTGTGTGTTATTTTATTGCGTAACTGGATGCAACGGGCCAAATTTTACGTAAAAGTAGCGCATATTACATATTAACTGGAATATATCCTGTGCTGTCTGCAATCAGAGCGGCGTCGCGTCGGGAGTGACCCAAATACGATCCGGGCCAGGCGGTGCCGCAGTTTACTGTAACTGCGTATCACCTACGAACTTATATGTATAGAAAATTCTACTTTAATTAAGCAAGATATTGCTATATGTCATATTTGTCCATGACGCCTACAGATGTTTGCAATCGTTGGTAATAGGGTCACTCGTAATGCGAAGGTTAGCAAAGCGAGTCACAATGTTAATGTCCAAGTAGGAGATATCAACATTGTTTTGGAAACATAAAAGTAACGTTTTGTGGTAGACGAAACCCGGTAGGAGTGTGCCGTAAATCTGCCCCAATAAAACGGCTCTAACTGCGCTGACCACAGGATTATCTAGCTGGAAGAACAACATCGGGTCGAACAGTGTTGCCAACATAATATATGGCTCCCTTTGAAGATAGCCGAGCGTGGCAGGCGTATTCATACGTAAAATAATTGCTCATTGGCTGAAAAATGCGCGAAAAAACAAAAAAGGTTAAACCGGACGATCGGTTAGATCGGACGTCTATCATTTATCAAAAGAAATCAAAAACCCTCTTGTTATCTTGCCAACCTGATTTAAGGTACGATTTAATTACTATAGAAAATTTCAAGGTGTTGAAACTAAACTTTAAAAGTCAGAAAATTTTTCAAACATTAAGTACTTAGTTTATGTAATATTTCTCTTTGTAAAGAACTACCCAAGCGATTAATTGAAAATCTCCTGAATCTCCCTGTCCCTATTAAAGACTTCAAATATAGTCCAAGGTTGTACAGAAACAACCATCTCCTGTAGCTCCTGTAGGCTCGTGAATTAACAGAGGCAATGGGGAATTAGTAAGTACGTAGGTACCTACTTAATTAAAACACTAGAATTAATTTCAAATCCACCAAAACTCTCATTGAATCGTCATTTCGACAGTTTTGATTTATATTCACGAAACTCCTTGCCAATTAGGCTGTGAAGACTGTGAAGTCATGTTTAGGTGTTAACGTCCAATATTTCAAGTATTTGGACAAAAGAGCAAACATCGTTGTTGGATGAATATCAAGAGATGATTGGATCGCCGCCAAGTTTGCCCCTTTGCCAGCGCGGCGCTTCAGCTACGAGCGACGTAATCTATGATCGCACACGGAGAGGCCAAGGAAAGCGACCACTCGTAGGCCGTGACCCAATACGAGCGAAACCAATAAAATGTAACATTTGATGACCAAGCAGAGAGGCTATAACAAAAATAGATATTTTTTCTTAATTCATTCAATATCACAAAAGTTATCAACAGACGCGAACCTTCTCAGAACTGGAAAGTAGATAAGTAAAGACAGTGTAAAAATACTTTGAATTCTTATAGAGATGGAAGAAATTAAATTAAAGGATCTAAGTAATATGGTTAACAGCGTATAATATGTATGACATGACTCGGTCGGCCAATGTATATTATAAACCCTTCACTAAACTCTTCTTCTCTTTTGGCTTTCTGTCTATATGCAAGACAAATTTTGCCAATGTCAAGTAATTGGCCCACAGGCCGAGCAGTGACGGTAATAATGATAAATGTCCGGTATAAAAGATAAATCAAGTAAAATTGGGGAAGCTCAACAAACGTCAACCATCTTGGACGATGGCCATTGAGCAATCTGGGGCAATAAACTCAGAAACAGTTTATTGCGGGCAGGATTTAAGCTTTAATGACAGAAGACAACTACTTACTCCAGATAATCTTATGCAAGAGCACTTCTAGGGCGAGTTAGATAACCTAATTGTTTATCCCCAGGCGGTGTTTGCTGATTAATTTATGAATGTTTCTGTCTCTGTTGGTAGAGGTATGGCATAAACAATTTCATCGAGACCTAAGGTCACGAAAGCAAATCCACTTTGCACCTTACTTTAAATGAATAAGGTGAAGTCGAATACAAATCGACTGCTCAATAGTGATTTTTATCATGTCAATATAATAATATTACAGTAAGTAGTATGACGCCATAAAATCTTAAGTAGACGATAAATTGTACGCTGATACGTACCCATGCCTACGCTCCAACGGGAGCCAGTCATTCCAAATTTTTTATTACAGTTTGAATATTCTGTCGCAACGTAACGTGCAATATGGAGGTGCGAGATAAGTGATGTAACATTGTGTGGATACGCTGTCACTTTGTTAGCTCTTTTGTGAAGCAACCGAGGTGCATTTATTTATAAAACATGGTCCGAGCGCTGGGGCTCTGTTTAAAACGTTACATAGGGAAAAGGAAAATACTCCAGTAGGAACTAGGTGACAAAACTTCGGTTCCTGTCATTTTATACAGTTTGTAGCGCAATGCGTACCTATGATCCTAAAGGGTTGCCAGTGATTGTTTGTTATTATTCTTCTTAAAACTGGACAACATAAGTGAATCCAATGAAATATGTTGGCACTTTGAAAAACCAAGTAAGCGAATAAGGGTTTTTAACATTTTACTCTAAATGTTAAAAACCCTTATTCGCTTACTTGTCATGTAAGTCTTGAGAAACTTTTATTGAAAAGGTGCTCGATAAGAAAGTAGGTCTTGTATGGGAATGCAGTGAAATGTTAGGTCCGTGATGTTATCGGCAGTGTTGGGCAATTTTTGGAGAGAACTCGGGGCGTGGGGATACTTTCCATTGTTAAAACGAAATTAACAGGCACTTCTTTATTAGTAAACACATGCGATTTACTGAAATATTGCTAGTTATTTATGTTACTTTTTAGGTGATCTTAAAAAGGTAACATTCTTATCTCATTAATTGACACATCAATGAATACCTAATCTTTATGGTGGGCGTAACCATGCGTAAAATAGGTTTTCAATTAAATAATAATTAGTCGTCTATTTTATTTATAATTTTAATATTAGAAACTCTGCAAAAAGAGACCATCTATGTATGTATAAGATCAATATAAATAAAATAGTAACAGTTCCGCTACTTTTACATGAAGTCTGTGCATATAGTTAACAGGCGTCTATTGACAATGTAAGTATATACATATATGCTCGTTAACTTTGCCTTTTTTAGAAATACAGCACGTTTCTTTTATTAACAGAAGCAGGTAATCATCATTATGCTATCGCTATAAATAAACTTTTTGTTCTTTATGTACCGGTAAAAAACCTTGAATTTATATTAAGTAAACAGGAATAGTACATTATTGCAGAGGCCGCCAAGTAGCGCATTGCCGGACGAGTCAGTTAGAAGGCTGAGCGAAGCGAAGCCTTCTATTAGTACGAGTCCGGCAATGGCAATTGCGGCCGAGGTATATACATGGTGGGTCAGAAAGAAAAAAAAACATTTTGTATAGGATTCAGGCGTCGCTCACACAACCAATCCCATATACAATTATTTTTTTACCAACTCAAAAAAAATTAAAGACCTATACAATATACATAGTATAGATAGCCGATACTGTGGGTTAATTATTTGCCATATTTTCTGACCCACCGTGTATAATGCTTTTCTCAAACAGCGAGGAAATACGTAAGGTCAGTCGGGGCAAGTGCGCCAGGATGGGGTAAGTGCGCCTAACATAAATATATCGAAACCTATAAATATTACTCAACTAGTAGTTGGCTGTTTACAAGGCATAAGGGCGAAATAAATTTAGGCGCACTTACCCCACATCAGTATTTACTACTTCCATTATCGTGGATAATTTGGCCATGGAAGCTGTACTTATTACCTCCATGGATTTGTCAGTTTCTAGAGGTGTCTCAAATAGCAAGTGAATTAAAAAAAACACACACGACAATAATGTTTTTGCTGGCCAAGGCCGGCAATGGACAGCCTCGCGTCTGCTTTTTTTGAAAGTAACACGAACATTTCCGAGCATGTTTGAGAAAAAATATTTTCAGTATTATTCGTATAGGTTTTACTGATTTTTTTTTGATTTTTTGGACTTATACAGGCAGAAAACGTAGGGTATTAATTTTCAATAGTAAATCGATACCCATAGTACCTAAGTACCAATCGGCCCTAATTTGTGTTATCAGTACAAGGTCGGCCGCCGCGTTGTATTCCATGTTGTATCGGTAATCAGGCGGGAACGCGACAACTATGTCATGTTTGGCAATGTGCAGTCGATAACATTATTATCGTCAAACTAGCTTCTGCCCGCGACTTCGTTTACGTGGAATTCTGTAACATAGCGGTCTCGCGGGAACTATGCGTTTTCCGGGATAAAAAGTAGCCTAGGTATGTTGATCAGTGTTATCAGACCAGTAGTTTTCGAATTAAATCCGGCCATACATACATACATACAGACAAATTTTCTAAAAATCGTTGTTTGGTGTTCAGTAGACTTATGATCAGTATAGAATTAGATTAATTAACTACGCCGTGGTAGCCCAGTGGTTTGACCTACCGCCCCTCATGCAGAGGGTCGGGGGTTTGAATCCGGCTCGCACCTCTAAAATTATTAATATGATAAATTCAATTTGAATTTACCACTGAGCTTTTCGGTGAAGGAAAACATTGTGAGGAAACCTGCATGCATCTGCAATGTAATTACATTGCAATACATTTTGCGGATTGGGGACTTCACACGCATCCTTGATTTAAGGATGTCTGTGAAGTCCCCAATCCGCACTGGGCCCGCGTGGGGACTATAGAGCAAACTCTCTCGTGATGAGAGCAGGCCTGTGCCTGGAGGCCAGTTAAGCTGCACGTTGCACATTAAATTTTTAAAGTCATGTAATTAAGTCACCTAAAGCATACTAAACTTTTAAACTATTGAGAAAATCTAATGAAAAAGTTACTAAATATACAACAAAGAAATATTTTAAATTTTATTTTTAATTCAATTTTTTTATTTTTAAGTCGCCGAATTTGTATGTGAATCAGTTTTAATAAACAACTAACTAATACAAAGAAATATGAACTCACATGTCCTAAAAAAAGGAAATCAGGAAAGTGTCTCCGAAATGTCAATCAGTGTGTTTATTTCAGGCGTAACTATTTCAGATCGGTGCACTACTACACTACACGTACACGTCCGCTGCGGCAGCCGGCGCTCGCGTCTCTAGCGCAGCGCGTGCGCAGAAACACCTCAGCGGACAATCTTTATCGGTGCAACTCATTTGTAACTTAGCATTATCGTTTTATCGGGAACGGAAAGAATATCAACTTTTTTCCCGCTGCCCGGGTGCAATGTCTTAAAATGGACTAAAAAAACCTGCAGCCTGGTAGAGCCTGGTTCTCGCTTGTATGGGTACCAAAGAAGGTCTCAAGTATGTAACAGAGCAGCCTCGCTGGGCTCCGACTTTAGAGATCAAGTTTGAGTCCGACCCCTAGGTATTTGTCACCATTGGTAAAATTTATCAAGTTCAAAAAACATTCGCCTTAAAGTTGAAAAACTTCAAACCCGTTGAATTTTAATTCAAGAGAATTCTCAATGTGACACTCTTTTCAAAGATTTTTTTGTAAAATACTTTGAAAATTCTGGCACACATAAAAAAGCCCTTTCAAAAAAAAGCTGAGCGCAAGTTTCCCCTAACGACCCTAAAGAAATTCGTGGAAGTTCGCGCCGAGTCGGCTAAACACGAGTCGTTGACCCCGTTCCGATCTCGCCATCATCCCGCGGACCTTATCGACTTTTCAAAATTATGTAACCAGGCGTGTTAAGGCATGCCAACCTTTAACATTAAAACTGTTAAATATTTTAAACAATAGCTCGTCATTTCTTTGACTGAAAAGGCGTATATTTATGCGTATTGTACGCGAGAGCTGGAATGCCACTTACGAGTATTCCCACTAATCTAGAATTAGAGCTGGAGCTAAGGAGGCTACCTTAGAAATGGAAATAAAAAATATACGTTAATCATACGTAT
Source organism: Aethes cnicana (assembly GCA_963971205.1). Taxonomy (NCBI): domain Eukaryota; kingdom Metazoa; phylum Arthropoda; class Insecta; order Lepidoptera; family Tortricidae; genus Aethes; species Aethes cnicana. The sequence goes on from CAXARK010000164.1 coordinate 9,052, forward strand.
GTACCTTACATCATTAAATATTGCAAAGGTTATGCAATAATATCTAAGACATTAAACTAGAAGCAAGAAACGCAAATGATCCCTTAACTCGTATTTATTTAATCGATCAACACGATAATTGCCTAGTAACGACGAAATCGATTGTGAAGGTATAAACAACAATTATAGCCTTCTATACGTACTATATCTATCTTCTTAAGCAATGGGTCTTGGAAGCGCTGGTAAATTCATTTCTGATGTGTAAAATTGCCCAGATGTGGCCTACTTGCTGAATAAATAATTTGATTTGATTATAAACAAAACTGTCAACAACATTCAGAGGTTCCCACATTGTTGACATTTTAGGTAAACCAAAGTTTCATATTAATACGTATTAATACGAACGTTGTGATTCTACATTATTAACATGATGTAAAACAATTTAATTCCGATACTTAAAACGTAACATACCTTTGCGGTTGATTACATTTTCAGTATTTTTCAGTAGGTGTTTACCTATTGCCTTTTACGACTATATAATGTAATATAGCTACCACCGATACAAACTATGACAATCTCTTTTGTATCTTTAGAGCGGTTTAAAATCATAATCCGGGTTGATTTCCTCTTGAAACGCTTTAAAATCAGATGCAAAATAATTCTTGTGTCGTAGGGAACGCACGTCTTACCTAATGTGATCTGTCCTTCACTAAAGAATCGTGTTCCGATCTGCTACCTGCTTAATGTATTCATAAAGGCTGAAAAAGCTTTATTATTGGTTTAAAAATAATATTGCACAGAACTTACGTGAGGTTTTCAGGCAGGGTTCGGCGGCGGGGTCGCGCGCGGCACTGCCGCCGTCCGCCGCGCAGCCTGCCGCGCAGGCTCACGCAGCCTGCAACGTGCGGAAGTAGAGTTCCGAGCACGGCAAACGGTAGTCAGTAACAGCAGATAGACCCAATATCCCCTAGGGATTACATTTCTGTATGAATTTCAATTCCGCCACACATGACGCCACGGTAAGTAACGCGACGCAGGCGACGTCAACTATCTGCTGGCGTTTGTCATGGTGACCACATTGGAATTCGAATTCTACTTTTAAACTTTTTGCATCCACAATTTACATAGCATGACAAAGCCTGCAAGATATTTTGGGTAATAATCATAAATGAAGAGCTTCAATTTTCGTGACTTTTATATTTGACGTGGCGGCGAAAAACGACGCGATCACGGCTTCCACAATCCATCACGCGAACCCGCCTGGCCCAACGACAGGATCGCATTCGCATGTATGTAGGAGTGAGAAAGAACGTAACTTCATACATTTGGGCTCGCCTAACTAATGAAATTAAACAAACCTTTAAGAGGGAAGAATAGTACGCGGCCGGTACGGTACTCGTCCATACAAAAATTACAGAAAGAGAAATATGAATGCAATGCATTTAAAGTTCTTGCAAATTAAAAAAAGGAAAACCTATAAACCCAGTATTTCATTGTGTCAATAACATACCAAAAAAACCGGCCAAGTGCGTGTCGGGCCACGCGCAAAGTATAGGCGCAAACGATATGCCGCACCATGGGGTACGCAAGAAAAAAAAATTACATCCCCACTTTACGAGTAGGGGAGGTACCCTATAAAAAAATGTATTTCAAAATTTTATTGTACCACTTTGTCAGCGTAACTAATATATGTATATATTCATGCCAAATTACATTCTAGAACTAAGCATCTCCGAGCAATAGTGCGGACAGACGGACGGACGGACGGACGGACGGACTGACATGGCGAAACTATAAGGGTTCCTTGTGGACTTCGGAACCCTAAAAATTATGGACATTGGAAAATATTTAGAAGTGGAAAGACGTTTTCTCTTTTTGTATGGACGCGTAGTAGGTATTCTTCCCTCTTAACATTTTTAACTTAAAAACTTATTAATCTCAAAAGAAGATTGAGTTACAGCCAAATATGCCGTCTCCCCCATAATGTGAAATTAAACGAACGCTTAGTTAACGGATCGCATGAAAAAACCGACTATTTATCTCTATAAATGAAATTCTAAACATTAAAGTTTAAATTTAATTCGAACGTAAAGGTGCACTCTGCGTCTGTTTTAAGCGATAGATATAAAGAAGGCAGCCTGAGTGGGGTGAGGGAAGGTTAACGGCGAATCCGCGGCACTTGCTAGATAAGCCCCATAATTATGAATAGGTTTCTTTTCTTTAGAACACTTAGGTAAGAATTAATTTAGTCATGTAGATATATTACTAGCCCTTGTCGGCGACTTTGTCGCGCGTAGATACATTGAATTAGACGCAGCCCGAGACGTCACTCCGTGAGTCTCGGCGTCCCTCACCGACGCGTGTCCTAAATTTATCGCAGGTCATTGTAATACCCAGCTGAGAAAATAAAGAAAACCATCAGCGTCTAAATAAATATGCTCGTAAATAGATAAAAAATGTAGGCCACCACTCGCTGCCTGTATGTGTCGGCGGTGAAGATTTGCTAAATTAATAGGTACCTAGTATATACTCTTTAGCTTCTCTTTGTCTCTTCTCATGGTAATAAATGTTATGACAGCAAAAAAATCAGCAAATGGTCGTCTGGTTTTCTGGTTTTTATATTAGCATTTCTGCTATTTTCTTTTACTTTTAGATAACGGTTTGGCATTAAATTTTCTTTGGGTGCAAATTTTGTAGTGGAGCACCAGACACTTAGGTTACTTTGTATCTTGTAATATACGAGGCAGAGCTAAGCCTCATCCAAGCAGTGCTAAAACGAGCTACCTACACATACAAGCAATATCGTTAAAACATTCGACCGAGCCTGAAACCCGAGTTTGGGTTATTGAATTGGTCACCGCAATATGCAGCGTAGTTATGCTGACCAAAGCACTAGTAATCTAATAAATCATGCTAATAAGTAAAAGTATGTCATACATTACTGGTCCATAAACATCAGTTAAACAGCCATTTAGTCTAATCGCCGGGACGGATCGTTGATTCAATTGGAAAAGTCCACTGCGCTCATAAATAACCAATGCCACAAGCACAGCATGTTATTGTAGTTGGTGACCTGGCTTGTTTCTGTAAGATACTTTATTTAATTACCTATAGGAAATGGAATTTCATTTTAATTTTTTTTATTATAATTAATTCTTAGTGAGTCCTTGGTGGTATGCTAGGGTGTGACAGCTACCTAATGAACAAGTTGAATATGCTCTTTCTTTCAGGTGGTGCTTGATTACTTAGGCAGATGTGGAAGATAACCAATTACTTCGTCGAAATTTAATAGTGTGGATGACAAGAATAAGAGTAGGTCTATCTCAGGATTACCTCTATTTATGCCCCTAACAAAGAAAATCCGCATTTAAGAAATCATACTATTTCGGTCTCTATAGGCCGCATTGACCGCTTACTAGCATGTGATATTGTGTGCTTGTTTGTCTACCAACTGCGTACATGAAAAAAACAGGTTACGTTACGATGCAGCGCTGCCCTCTAGTAGAGTTTGTTGGCACTACTCCATACTTTCTCGAGCTGTAGAGGTTGGGTGCGGTACGTCCTCACGTTGCTTTCCTAGTACGTCTGTTTTTCGCCAGATGTCTTCGTACCCTCTCAGTTAGCCTGCTCCTTAGAATGCTCCAGTGGTAACGACTCCTCATTACCCCTAATTAATATGGTTAAAGTCCTGAAACCATAACTTTTCATTTGGAGTTAGCTTACTTGTCCAATGAACTGCCTTCTACATGGGAATTTACAGCCTTTAAAGATCTTTAAATTGTCTTATGGTCTTGCTTTTTACCCGACTGTGCCAGATTATGGTATTATGTTTTTTTTGTGTATGCATGTATGTATCTTTGGCACGCTCTGTATCATAAACAGCTTGATGGATTTTAGCTTGTGAGGTGTCGTTACATTCGTTTCGATTCCGAGAGTGACATTGGGTAAACCAAAAGTTTGATGCAGACGGGTCTATTATTTAATTTTTAATTTCATTTCTTGAAACAATTTTTTCATCATTTTCACAATACAAATTTGCAAGCCTTGTTGGATTAGAATTTATGTATAAAACCAAATGTCGTGAACGAGCAAGAAGAGCGTGGCAAGTTGACGAGTAGGTACCATTTCCTTGTGATAAAAATAAACAAGGATCTAAGTCGATTGGGCAAGGCAATGTAAGCTTTACTTCGATGGCGGCAATTCCCACGAGATCACGTAACCAATCTTCGTGCATTGCAGGCATGTGACAGCGCAGTTCAGTCCAATGCGTTAATAATTGGTTGCTATTGCTACAGGTGGTCGGGCTATCGCACAACTCGTTGCTATCTTCTGGACCCTACCTGAAAATATGAGAGCAAAGTTTACTGCTTGATTATTTTTTGGTACTTACAACTTATCGGCTATATAATCGTACGTAATTAATATTTATATAATATAATATAATTAATATAATAATTATAATCGGATATTTGGATTAGACACGGGGTGAACGACCTCAATCACTATGTTAGTATGGATATGCCCCGGGAATCCGGGCTTTATGTTGTTAGAAAAGGCAAAAAAATACAATGTTTTTATTTTATTACACTTTAAAACATCTAAGTAGCTGATAGACACGCGTACTTACTCGCCAGCTCATTTGCAGCCACCAAAGCGGCACATTTTGTACCGTTTGAATAAAAGTTCGGCGAGTAAGTACGCGTGTCTATCAGCTAATTTATGGTTACTACAATGTCAATGTCAAGATTTTAAAGTATTTTTTCCATCATGACAGATATATAAGCTAATACTTTGTGGAGGTTTTAATATTTTTTGCTTAAAATAATGTGTAGAGATTAGGAAAAGAATAAAAGTTTTTGTCTCAACTGGTTGCCATGTAAGAGTAAAAAATCCCTTACAGACAATTTAAATTGTTTTTACGGTTCCGAACCTCAAGAGGTAAAAATGGAACCCTTGTAGGATCACTCGTGTGTCTGTCCGTCCGTCTGTCACATTCGATTTTCTCCGAAACTACTGGACAGATTAAGTTGAAATTTGGTACGTATATGTAAGTTTGTGACCCAAAGACGGACGTGTAATGAAAATAAATGAATTTTAAACATAGATCCTATTTTTAGGGGGAAAATTTGAAAAAATATTAATGATGTTTTTCAAACGTTTGACATATCAAATGAAAGTACTTTTTATGAGGATCTCAAATATATATATTTTATTTCCTTTTTTTCCAATACTTTTCGAGTTATTTAAGAAAATTGGCATTCCCCCCCCCCCCTTATCTCCGAAACTAATGGACCTAAAATTTTGGAAAAAATGCGGAAGATAGTTATTGACCTATAGATTACAGAAAAATTATGAAGAAGTCCATGATATTTGAAATCTATCATATACTCGTAAAGGAGCTTATCTTGTGAAACGGTTTGAAAATGACGTCATTGAAAATAATCAAGGGTCGTAACCCTCTCCACGCGAGTTTAACTCGCTTCTTGGCGGGTTTTTTTTATTTTTGAACGATTTGTTTGGCTTCGCGGGAAACTGTCGTATCTATATTAACTTTTCTACTTGATATCCCGCGTGGGACAATCCAAATATCCGAGCACTGTATGTATAGATATTGGCTTTGGATAATCGGCATTACGTGTTTGTGGCTCTACAATTTCGTGAAAGTAGGTTAGTACATTTGCGTTTTCTAAAGCCTTCAAGACGGTTACATTGTTTAAGTACGTAGAATTACGGCACTCGCTTGCACCCTGACTAATGATCGTGCAGGGCGGCGTACATCTACATATCTATCGCGGGAAATTGTAATTTAAATTTTAAAGTGTTGGGAACGCGATCTCGGAGAGCTTAAGTCGACTTTACACTTGATTTATAGGCGCAGGTAACGGTGGAAAAATTCAAATTTCCCGCCACTCCGCGTGCCCGCCGCAGTAACGGCGTCTCCCGAACTCGCTGCACCACACCGCTATAATGGCCAGTTCTGCATAAAAAGTTAAACTAATTAAATAACTCTACACGATAACCACATTTAGAAGTTAATGCTAACTGCTGCTGCACGATGCCTTAATAAGTACAGAAATTAGATAGGAGGTATAGTATGCGGTGGGTTAAAAGAGAGTGTTATTATTAGAAGAAAATCAGTTCAGGGGCTCTATTCGAAACGTTAAATAGGGAAAGGGAGATGCCCAAACACTGCGCTCATTCCCGAAGTAAAGTTCTAACGACTACATTATGCAATGGTTCGTTTTTATAATTATGAAATAGTTGTGCAATTAGTGAGTTAATAGCGATAGGCGCAGATTGCGAGCGTGTAAGTAAGGTGGTACCTACCTATTTAATTTATGTGCGGCTCGCTGACAGCTGGCGCCTGCATATTCAGGCCCGTGTCCCGAACTTTGAAGCCACGCACGCCGCGACACGGCGGCTGGAAGAGACGATGCAACGACGTTGCAAAATTAACCGTTTTTTCATTATTATTTGTTATGACTGTAACTGTCACATTGTTCTATTCAAAACTAATAATATGTCAAGTACCTTACCATCATTGTTCTAAACGTCCACGGCTATTAAGATTTATAAACTTTCTGTGGTTAAAAACTGGTATATATAAGTACCTATGTATATACTGATTGTATTGTAGCTTTGAAAGATCTGACAACGTTTGCATCTTATTTATTACCTACTAGCTTCTGCCCGCGACTTCGCCCGCGTGGGATTCGGTTATCCCTATAAAAAGTAGCCTATGTCCTTTCCCGGGAGCCCAACTATCTCCATGCCAAATTTCATCTCACTCGGTCCAGCGGTTGAAGCGTGAAGAGGTAACAGACGGACAGACAGACAGACAGACAGAGTTACTTTCGAATTTATAATATTAATAATATGTATATTAATATGGATATATATGTATATTATGGATATTAACAGTATTAACGTTAAGAACTTGGCATTCGTTTTTCGTGAGATTGTTGACACGTTGTTGCTTCGAGTTAATCCACAATAATACTCAGACGAGTTTATCCATGTAAGAAAAGCGCAGTTGCTATATTTCTTTGCTGCCGAGCTGGCGGAGTGTCGAGCAGAGCACTTATTAGTTTATGTTAGCAACTACAACAGGTATTAAACATGTTTTCTAAACTTTAATAGCTCTTCCTCAAATAGATAGCACCACTACTAGCACTTAGTTTATACTAACTTACTCACTTACATATACGCATATTTAATTATTATGTGGGTATTCCATTGAAATATCTTCAGCACTCCCAATTCCTCTTATTTTATTTTGTTGAAGAAAAGTAACCACATAATTTAATTACAACTTAGCAATTTAAAAATCAATTGTCTTCTAAGTCCAGACATTCGTAATTTACTGCAGGCACAGAGCATATAATATTAACTAGCTTCTGCCCGCGACTTCGCCCGCGTGGAATTCGGTTATCGCGTTCCCGTGGGAACTGTGCGTTTTTTCGGGATCAAAAGTAGCCTATGTCCTTTCCCGAGACTCCAACTATCTCCATGCCAAATTTTATCTCAATCGGTCCAGCGGTTGAAGCGTGAAGAGGTAACAGACAGACAGACAGAGTTACTTTCGCATTTATAATATTAATATGGATATGGATATTACGGATATGGATAATATGGATATTAATATATTTAATTATTAATTAATATGGATAAATAAATGGAGGTCAGCTACTTCGTCTTCATCAGTCGGACCCGTTAAATACCGAGGGTTAGTATGATTGGTCCGCAAATGCTGCTGGCAAATGTCAAGTCAAACTGACCACTGTAAAGCCATGGCCAGTAATTCAGCAGACCTCGCCATCATGCGGGTTACTCGGAAATAAAATATTCATCCGGCGACAACAAACTAAAAAAAAGTAATCTTAATGTAATGCTATTAAGTAGTCGGTCTTGTTTACGAAATTGTAAAAATTATAAACCTAAAATAAGTTAAACTAACTTATTTTAGGTGTATAATTTTTAGGTTATAATAAGTAGGTATTTGAAAACTCGCATACAGATTCACTTGCCATGATATTCATTCATTTAAAAACAAAAAACATGTTTTAAGTGAAAAAAGAAACATGTTTTAGTTAGCGAGTGTATGATGGTAATCATAAGTCAAGGTGACGTTGCCCTCAGGATGCGGCGAATGCCTGCAGAATCGAACATGACTCACCCCTCCTTCCCTTCGCCATTCAGGGCGCTACCAAATCAGTCTCATTCGTTATTTTTAAATAACTATGGACTTATTTAATGTTAATATTTTATTCACATTACAATTATCTCCTTCTTTTGCAAATCATCCTCACAGTCTGTATTAATTATACATGCACGTATAATTAACATTCCCCAACCCCGACTTGTTAATTCTTATTCACAAAAAGGAAGTTCATGTCATACTGGCCACCACTTACAAGGAACGGTCCTAGAGATATGCCTGTACGGACCGATTCAGATAGAAAAACTTCACCAATCTGGCATTGAAACTAAAATATTTACGTTTATACTGCACAAAAGGTGTTCTCAAAGCGAGAGGTTGAAGTTCTGTTGCGATTTTGTTCCAAGAATCAGCGTGCAGTGGCTTAATTGAGGTTCGTCCAATCCCGCCCGCGGCCTATCCCATCCGCCTTACAGCTCGGCGGAGTAATAAAATAAGCAGTTTTTCCGATTCGACGTTTTATCTTGTCGCTTCGTATTCTTCAGGCAACTTTCGTTCGGAGGGAATCGAGCGGTCTCTGGCGTATTCTGCGGAGGAATTAGCTTTGCTTACCATGCACGGAGGAAATTGGACGATGCGTAGGTACTACTGGCTGCTCTCTTAGGGCAATAGATCCCTGTGTGTTCACAACGTACCTACTATTTTTCACAGGGTGTAGTAAATGTAAATTTTATTGCAAATATCAGCGTCACACGGAAGGCGTGCATTTTATAGAATAGGTTCTCGTAGGACTTATTTAACCGGGCTTTTACTTTTAACGATCTGTCAATTTCCGATGCAATTTCATGTTCAGTTATCCCATCAAAACAAAAATGTGAAATAAGAGC
>CAXARK010000165.1:0-14129 GCA_963971205.1 Aethes cnicana
TAGCTCATAGAGACATGAAGAAATTAAAAATATATTTGTATTATGTCTTGAAAAGTCTGTAAGTATAACTTTGGAAAATATCACGAGAATTGTTTGAGAAATGTAACCTGTAGAGGAGAACAGTCTGACATTGGGATGGAAGCATTTTTTCCCAAGTTGAAATGGATACTTTGCTCGCTCTATCAATTACCGTCACCTGTTCTCAACCCTAAATTAATTCCAGTCATTGGTCGCGGAGGAGAGCAAATCACCCGTCTGCAGGCAGAGTCTGGGTGTAAAATACAAATGGCGCCTGGATCCGGTGGACAGCCAGATCGAGTGTGCACCCTCACCGGGTCTCGGGAAGCCATTGCGAGAGCCAGGTTTGCAACACCACGGATTTTCCATTTAGATTGGGGGTTACTTCTGAATTTGTTTGATTTATCAGCTGCTCTATTGCTGAATCATTTGATCATTTCTTTAAGTTAATTTAATAATTACAAATTCAGCAGAACCCCTCAGTTAATTTATAACTACAGTCAACAGCACCAGTATCAAAGCGAGGATAAGATATTCTGAGCTTAGCTACATGTGCTATTGACTGTACATGATGGATAAGAAATTATGTCACTTTTGACAATTCAGGTAGACTCTGTAGACTCACAGAGTAGATAGCATCATTTGTAATGTAGGCATTAGGATTTAGTACTAGAGGTTCCTTTTAGAATTAATCATTAAGTATGAGTTTTATTCATCTAGAGGTTGAGATTATACATAGGCAACATTTTGTAGGTAGAAGCAAATTAAGTGAAGCAAACACGCGACGTGATTTTTCACTTGCTGAATGTGGGGTTTTGCAAAATGACTTTGCAAACTACTGGCCCAAAATGTTTTTTATGAAGCAGGTCCTTTTGAACTATTGGGAACAAAGTTTCAAAGGAAATGCAAAACTGCTCGAACTAAGTGGTCATTGACCATTTCCTCCTTCCAATTGCTTTCTTCAATTTGCCAATGAGTGTAACGCAACGTTTCTCAACCTCATGCCTCCTGAACCCCCAAAAGGCCGACGCGACCCCCTCTTTCCTCGCTGATGCATAAGTCCCACGGGACTCCTTTTGGGGTCGTCTCAGGTTGAGAAACAGTGCCCTAAGGTTAATTTATTTTAGGAACATGCTGATGGCCGTTATGGCCTACCGAGACGATGAGAGGAGGGAGACAGAAATGCATTCAAGCCTAGAAGGGGGGGTCGACCTTCCGCCTTTTAGGAGGTACGAGTTTTCGTTTAGTATTTGGGCCTTTTCTACAATCATTTTCTTAGTGGTGGGATCAAATCAAACGATAGATGTGACCTTTGCTGGCATCATGGAACCTACTGTTGTGTAAGGTCCCATGAAAAGCATAATCCCCATTTAGGTATATTAAATCCATCATCCATTGGTCGTCAGTGAGAATCAATCAGGGATATTTTTGCCATTTAGCACACAAACCAAGTCTTTTTCTAGGAGTTTCTCAAATGACATTTAGTTTTAGGTAATATGATTTTATTAGGTTTGAAGTTGCGTGCTCTGGCTAAGACCTAGGTATTCTTTATTGACACAAGCGCATCATGCAATTTAGCATTTTGTGTATTCTCAGGTTAAGGCATCATATCATTCTATGTGGCTGTCAGACGCATAGTTCTTGCAACCAATGACTTCCTCTGGGTTGTGTTGGATGTAGGGTTGCCATCTCCTAAAATGAAACAGCCGGACTCCTTATATTTTGGCCAGACATTTACCCATTAGCCGGACATTGAAGTTTTTGATGGATTACACGTATCTGCTCCGTCAGGCAGGAACATTGTCACATTGTACATATCCAACCAAACCAAGCGCCAAAAGCATTCATAGTTTGCAAGAACTGTGCAACTGGCGTGCACTTAACGTGTACAATTCTCTTATTATACTAAGCACTGTGCCCGCAGGGAGCTGGTGAACCAGATCGTGAACCACCGCGGGCGGGAGAACGCCCCGCACCAGGACGGGCCGATGGGCATGGGCGGCGGAGACATGGGCAACCCGCCCATGCAGCGGGGCGGAGGCGGCGGCGGGGGCGGCGGTGGGCTTGCTATCACGGTACTATCTTTATTCATACCATACTAATACTATAAAAGGGTGAACCCACTTTTTTCTGTATCTAGTTGCCATGGTTACGGTCAACTGACTCACTTTTTAAAACCGTCTTTTAAGAGTTTTAAGTAGAGTTTCTTAGATAGATTTTTGAATGTAGACAATTTTTTTTTGAATGAAGACTATTTCGTTGCTTTTTTCAGCCCCTTCCCTTGAGGTGCACTTTTTAGGGTTCCGAAGTCCACAAGGAACCCTTATAGTTTCGCCATGTCCGTCCGTCTGTCCGCACTATTGCTCGGAGATGCTTAGTTCTAGAAAGCTGTAATTTGGCATGAATATACATATTAGTTACGCTGACAAAGTAGTACAATAAAATTTTGAAATATATTTTTTTATAGGGTACCTCCCCTACTCGTAAAGTGGGGATGTAATTTTTTTTTCTTGCGTACCCCATGGTGCGGCATATCTTTGAATAGGTCTTAAAAAAATACTGTGGGTTTGTTAAAACCATTTTTTGATTAAGTGATGCGTTTGTGAAATATTAAGCTTTAAAGTGCTATTTTTTGTTAGAGTCACGTGTCCCCCCCCCCCCTGCCAGCTAAATGGTGGATGGCTGAAAAAAATCACCGTTGTGGCATATATAATGAAGTTGAAAGGAAAACTATCACAGCTAAGTAGGCTGTACAAACTTACGAGTCATAGTATAAAATGATTAATAGATCAACTTATAAAATGATTAAAAAACCAATGATTTTTCTCGAGCGGCAGGGGCGTCGGGCGGGCATGTCATATCACAGGCTAGCTAGATGCTAATAAGTCTTAGAAAGGTACTGTGGGCATCCTCAACTTCGGAACCCTATACTTTGCGCGTGGCCCGACACGCACTTGGCCGGTTTTTAAGCATCTTGGTTGTTGAAACTACTCTGATTTTGTCTCTTGTCTGACGGAGACAGAATAACAGCAAGGAATAGTTGATTGACCCAAATTTGAAAGTAATTCTGTGTGTCTTGTTACCTCTTCTCGCTTCAACCGCTGGGTCGATTTAGAAGATACTTAAAGCACGTGAACAAAGTCGCGGCTTGCAGCAATATGATATCCATTTATACATTATTGACTTAGAAACAGCCAGTATGTGGTTTGATGAAAAACAATAACATAGGTATTGATGTATTATGTATGTACAACATGGGATATTCTGACCACATTTCTAATCATCGTATTATTCAGTAGTAAAGAAAGTCTACACTGACATTCATTTTAAAGTAGCCATTTAAAACAGATTTTTGTGTTATTTATCATATTTATTATCATACTAAAACAACATATTATTCTAGTTCTCTTACACTGTTCAAGTGTTGTGAGAATACACAACAGCTTTAAGTGTTTCTAAAAACGGATTTTAAGAATCAAAATTTTAACGAAAACAAGGTAAAAAATATAGTAATAGATGTTTATTTATGAGTTCTGTTCAACAGGAAGAAGTAATGCTCCCCGGCCCCAAAGTGGGTCTGATCATCGGCAAGAACGGCAAAACGATCAAACAACTGCAGGAACAGTCTGGTGCCAAAATGGTGGTCATACAGGACGGACCCAACACAGAATATGTGAGTTAATTCATGCAATATTTCTCCATAAACTTTTAGTGCAGTCAAAGTTTTCACTACCACAAGCGAAATTCGATACTTCCATTCTAAAAGCCACGTGTGCGACGTGCTCTATGTTAATTTGGTTCAGTACTTGAACACCACTAATAATATAATAAACTAGCTGACCCCGCGGACTTCGTACCGCCTTAGAATATTTTTTTTTTTTATCAAAATAGCTTACGTCCTATTCTCAGACCTACTGAACGTACACTCTAAATTTCATAAGAATCGGTCGAGCCGTTTCGGAGGAGTTTGGTTACAAACACTGTGACACGAGAATTTTATATATTAGATAATAAATAAAAAGCCTTTTTATTTTCTCGACAACAATTGAGAAAATAATATGACTATTTTGTTAATTTGAGTCGGGAACCTTGTGAGGTGAAGGCCTCCTCCAGCGAGGTCCAGTAGTCCCGGCGTTGGGCCACTCCTACCCAGTTTTGTCCAGCCACAGTTGTGATTTCGTTGGTTTTATTTATTATTTTATTTTATTTATTTTAAATTCGTGCGGACCGGGTCTAAGCCCACAACATTTCCACAGGAGAAGCCCCTGCGAATCTCAGGCGACCCCGGCAAGGTGGAGCACGCCAAGCAGCTGGTGTTCGAGCTACTTGCCGACAAGGACGGCGCCGGCAGCGGCGGCCGCCAGTACGACGACGTGTACTCGCCGCAGGAGCAGGGCAACGGGCTCGCCACCAACTCCACCGAGGTAGGAACTACATTGACTAATGAACATCGTCTCATTCAGACCCGCCAAGAGCCACGACGACCGACCACATATCAACAGGCCCGACACTTGCTAAGTGGTCCGTTGTGGTTTTCATTTTAGGTACATTGCGCGAGATGTTGGATGGATGTCGCGCGACTTGCAACTTGGCATGCTGCTGTCATTAGATGTCGTGCCCGAGACTTAACCCTGAATCTAGAAAATGCTAATTTTTTTGACAATATCTCCTTCGGGGGCTTTTGATGAAGTGAAACCCAAACAAAATGTAGTGTTCACACCAATTATTTATAAATTATCAGTAGCGTTTGCTATAATTTTACGGTCTCAAGTAGGATTCGATTCTGCACCTCCAACAGCTATCTGGGCCAGCGGGTGAAGGAAAGACCCACTACAGCTCTAAGCTCGCCTTTGTACATGTGTCTCTTCTCTGTATTGATAATTGTATTTGTGTGTTTTTTTCTGTACTTACTTGCTACGCCTTCGAATCCTTATTTTTCTTTTGGATCTAAAGTAGAGCTTATCCTCCAGGTACTAGTGCCAAAGATAGCCGTGGGCGTCGTGATCGGCCGCGGCGGAGACATGATCAAGAAGATTCAAGCGGAGACGGGGTGTCGGGTGCAGTTCCACCAGGAGAGAGATGACGGGCCTGGAGACAAGAGGTACAGGCTTACACAGCTTGGAAGGCGCGTGGATTACGCAATAATAATCACTGCGTCAACGGCTTGAGTGCTTCGCCGCGCGCCTTTTGAGTGTCGTGCTATAACTTTAGAGTTGTATCAGAATAACTCAATATATTATTATCCCCGTATAAGTTTGATTACGTGAAAAAAGAAAAAATACTTATCCAATACTTTTCAATAATCATCCTGATAGACTAAGAAAAAAAAGTTGTCGTCATCCCTATTGTCATCGTCTCAAAATGGACTTTATCACTATTACAAAGTTTTAACATCGACCATTCTATGACGCCTTTAATTTAAGCGTATCCATTTCGTACCAAGTCGCTAACCTTAGACGATAGCTTAAGTTTATATAAGAGAAAATTGAATAAGTTTTTCAGTCAACAGGTACTTGAGATCTGATTTAGCCATAGTAAATTAGATCTCAAATGCCTACTAATACTAATATTATTACTAATCGTCTCAATTAGTTTATTGTATGTTTCATTTAAGTTTATAGTTAAAATCAAGTTAAAATCATGTTAAAATCTTGCAGTAATGTAATATTCTATTTTTATTTAGGTACAAATTAACTCAATTGTTCGAAAGATGTGTTCACCTGTAATAGGGGCACATAGAAAACTAATGCCTGTACAATTTAAAACTGTAACTTGTTATTATGTGCTCTGTTGGTGTCCCGTATAAATAAATAAATAAATAAATGAAATAAATAAACCTTGGGTTAGCCTCTTAACCCACGTCAAGTTCATACGAATAAATTTGAGATAAGTTAACAGCTTGGTGCAAGTGGGCCTTAATTAAATAAATGAATTGATACTCGTCCGTGGCAAAACCCACGGACGAGTATCAAATTTCCACAGTGATGTCGAACGATTCATTATATTGATTTTTAACACGCTTTTATTAGGATGACCTGTATGTAGAGATCTTCTACTATCTAAAGTCCCGCGCCTTCACATTTCAAAACGCTTCAATGTATTTAAAAAGCACCACCAACACTCTCAACGTATATGTGCGTGCTGAGACAGCCATGAACTATGCGTTGAGAATGTTGGTGGTGCTTTTTAAATAATAATAAAAAAATTGTAGCGTTTTGAAACGGCGCGGCGCGGGACTTTAGATAGTAGAAGATCTCTAATTATGTAATGGAATCTTGCAAGTTAAATTTGACCCACTTTGCGATTTCCGATTGAGCTGAAATTTTGCACGAATATGTAAATCGCGTGACAATGCAATATTATGATGGAGCTGGAAGGTGGCCATAGGAACTCCGTAATAAAACTACATAAACCCACAGAATTTGGACTCGTTTGATTCGTGTTGAAGGGTAGATGAAGGATTTACAAAGAAAAGTACAGTCAGCCAATAAAAGCGTGTCCCAAAAATTTAATTTTTGATAAAACTTATGTATATTAGAGCACTACTAGAAATTGTTTTCTTTTTCTAGATGTTATTTACAAGGCAAACCACACCAAGTGGACCAAGCAAGACAGATGATTGAAGACTTGATCGCCAGTGTCAATGTAAGTAACTATTTATCTTTAACCAACTCCACATGCCATGCCATTCGCATGACCATCGAAGTGTACGGCAAAGTCTCAACTCAAATAATTAAAAAAACATCAAGCCAATCTAATATATAAAATTCTCGTGTCACAGTGTTTGTAATTAAACTCCTCCGAAACGTCTCGACCGATTCTTATGAAATTTGGAGTGTATGTTCTGTAGGTCTGAGGATAGGACGTAAGCTATTTTCATACCCAAAAAATAAAATAAAATCTAAGGCGGTACGAAGTCCGCGGGGTCAGCTAGTTTAAGTATATAATATTTTATTAAATAAAGTTTTGATGGAGTTTTAAAACCGTAATACTGTGCGCAGGTCTCGCATCAGCGCGAAACGCAATCGCAAGTGAGAACAATATTTTCATTACCACCTGGTCCACCTGTGTTTGTGCATGCACCTTCTACTTGCCTACGAAGGAATAACGTTATGTCCCCTCTGGGGAAAATAATTAAAACCGATTATTATATTACTCATAGAGTGTTTCCAATAGGGATGACGGCAGGGTGAAGAAATCGAAATTCTAATTAGTCCGTCAGTCAGGTAATAAAAAAATATTAGACACGTCTTTTTTGTTTTATCAAATTAGCAAAGAATGACTAAGTTAAAACGCATTAAAGTTGGAGAGTGGGGGCTAACTACGTCACCGTTAGGTATAAATCGTACCTAACCGTGACGTCACGCGACATTTCAACTCCATATATCTCCGTACAAGTTTGATTACGTGAAAAAAGAAAAAATACGTGTCCAATACTTTTCAATAATCTTCCTGATAGACTAAGGAAAAAAAAGTTGTCGTCATCCCTATACGGTAACATAGACTTTTAAAATCTGCCAGTCGAGGCCTATATTTACTGCCCTTTCCCTTGGCTGTACAGTTAAATACATTATTTTAATAAATAAACCACGTTATTCCCTCGTGATAGTCGCCTTTGGGTTTTGTTCAAATCTGGGTTCAAATACATTTGAAAAAGCTATAGAAATTTCTTGGAATAATATAACAACTTCACTCGACTTTCAGTGGCTATTTTTATTTCAGTTTGTTAATCCGAGTGTAATTTTGGGAATCTATGGGATTGCTTACTGACTGCTCAATAAAAAAAAAACATCTGAGACGTTTAAAATCGTTTGTTGGTCCAACCACTGAAAATTTGCTGATAAACAAGACTTTCCTTCAAAAATACTAATTTTAGTTTCTTTGTTTAGTTATAGTATGTTTCTAAAAAACTTACTGGGGTTACATGACTTATAAAACACGGTCCTTTCGTTCCTGTGCTTTAGGGAGTGATATTGATTTTTACAATGCTTTTATTAGGTCGTCATGTAACTAACACACCAACTATGTAAACAAATCTTGCAAGCTAAATTTCACCCACTTAGATATCGTATTATAATGAAAGTTGGCAAGTGTATGAAAATTGGAAGACAATGCCAAAAATATGGTACGACCAAGCTGGTCTGGTTAGTTAAACTGCCTATTATTGTGAAGTATTGATTGAAACGACTCTGCTTAGAATTCCGTTGCTATGTATGTTAAAATAAATAAATATCTTACATTTCACACAAATTGACCTAGCCCCAAACTAAGCGACGCTTGTATTATGGGTGCTAGACAAACAACGACAACGATATAAATACTTATATAGAGAAATACATCTTCTAATATATAAAATTCTCGTGTCACAGTGTTTGTAACCAAACTCCTTCGAAACGCGGCTCGACCGATTCTCATGAAATTTTGTGTGTATATTCAGTAGGTCTGAGAATAGGACGTAAGCTATTTTTCATACCCACTCGGAAGTCCGCGGAGTCAGCTAGTACATTTATATAAATACTAAACATCCATGACTCGAGTACAAACGTTTGTGTTATGTAGTTGAGTCATATCCATATGGCTATAATATGATAATCCCACCACAACTTTCTATTTACGTCCCACTGCTGGGGACAGGTTTCTTCTCATCGCGAGAGGGTTTGGGCTAAAGTCCCCACGCGGGACATCTAGTTAATATTTAGTTTACCTATATCATGATGAATTTTTGTGTTTTTTGGAAACATCACCTTATTATTATTATTATTAGTTATACCCTTTTTGGTGCTCGTAAATACTGTTTTTCTCTTTATTTTTTTAATTTTTTAATGTATCGAGTGTCCAAATAAATATTTCTATTTATTCCATCAAAGGCGTAAAATAAAAAAATAAAGTAACTGTATTTATATAGTCCATGAAAAAATCTCGAAAAATCATAAAAGTTTTTATGTACATTTATGTTTTATAAATACTCTACGAAGTACGATAGTAATCGAACTGGCCGCTTGGTTTGTTTTCGTTGCACCACGTCAACGTCACATTCTGTGTCACACGTCTGTTGAAAATACATGTATTTTACGAAAATTACGTGCGCTTATTTAGGGTTACTACTGCGTGTGGAGCGGATTCCGTAAGAGTTAACCTAAATCGAAGCTTCAATTGACAATCTCGAATATAACTTGATTTAAAAGAACTTTGAAAAAATATCAAGAGAAAAGTGTCACATACTGACTAAGTGACGAACTATACGTAAAGGGGTAACAAGTCAATAGAAATTGCGTGGATATTCCACATCGTGCAAGTGACGATGTTATGTCCAACACTGCTACGCGATTTGCAGGTATAATACACTCAACAGCAATAAAAACTGGTCACTATATAGAAAATCCTATACAAGGTGACCCGTTTTCATTGCTGCTGAGTATATAAGGTGATTTCACAATCGAAATGCGACTCAACACGGGTGAAACAGAGCGTAATTACTTGAGGAGGGCATTATTAAGGTTACGTTTGATTGAAACGTGGTATAAGATTGATGGCCACTTACTCATTGTATGCGTTGTCAACGTAAGTTTTTTCAAAATTGAATTTAACCATCCTTTGATTAGGTTGATGTCATCGCACAGATCCGTGCCTAAGCATACAATGGGTTTATGACCAAAGATATCTGGGGTCATAAATGGACTGATTGTCATGGGATCATCAGTCCTTAGCTTTTATAGCACGACACAACTTAGAAGGCGCGCGCATTAAGCAATAACAGACTCTGCATCAACGGCTTAAGTGCTTCGCCGCGCGCCTTCTTAGTTGTGTTCTGCTATACCTATCTATGACGCACTCACGCGTGTCGATTTGCGTTGTTTGTCGAGATTTAAGAGCGGTTTCACATTATCCGATACGATATCGGTGTCGGACGGAAAATGTATGAAATAATTATCCGACAAAGTGAAAACGTTCTTAGATTTCATACATATTACGTCCGACACCGATATCGTGAAACCGCTCTAACTCTCCAGCCTGACGCTATCCTAAACTAATTTGAATAAGTAATGGAAAGAAAATACATTCTGAATATTGTCTGAATACTACCAATTTCTATTCCATTCCATTTAATAACACCATCGAATAAATAAACAAGTTAAATCGATCTTTCAAAGCCTTTCGTGTTGTAAAAACAAGATAGTTATCGCTGGAGAGTGAAGCTCACACTCACAATAAATATTTGAAGCAGTGGAGTCGCGTCGCTCCATAATATTCTCTGAAGCTTGTAGTGTTGCTGATTACCACTTTCCTGTATCGGAAAAATATTCTAGACTAAGTACTGGAATATTTGTTAAGCTACACCATTCCACTGAAGTGCCACGCGAGCCTTTTATCACTTACACTCCCGTGGGAGAACAATACTCCAATTTCGTTCAAATAATATGAAAGACGACGATTTGAAGAGACGGCGGATGGCGGTGAGAGATTTTCTAATCGGTCCTATCTCGGATCCGGTCCGGAACGTAATTTCAATTATAAAAATATAAAAAAAATATATAGAAAAGTATTGGACACGTATTTTTTCTTTTTTCACGTAATCAAACTTATACGGAGATATATTGAGTTGAAATGTCACGTGACGTCACGGTTAGGTACGATTTATACCTAACGGTGACGTAGTTAGCCCCCACTCTCCAACTTCAAGGCGTTTTAACTTGGTCATTCTTTGTTAATTCGATAGAACAAAAAATACGTGTCTAATATTTTTTTATTACCTGACTGACGGACTAATTAGAATTTCGATTTCTTCACCCTGTCGTCATCCCTATTGTACAGTTCGAGTGCCTGACGGATCGGGCGGACGCGCATTGTCGCACTGCACGTGTACAGTCTCCATCAGATATACATATAAGTAGGGGGCGAGGTAATCATAAAAATGTAACATGCATTCTAATGTCTGGACAATATTAATAGTGATCAGATATTGATTCACCTTATTTGCCTCCATACATATGGCGACTGTACACTTCGAACACAACCAAGCGCCAGGGGCAGTTGTATATTCTAGAACTACTACTACTACTACAGCCTATTTGCGTCCCACTACTGGGCACAGGCCCAGCAGTGGGACGCAAAGGAGGAGGTGGGAGATTCTAGAACTATAGTTCTAGAATCTCCCACCTCCTTGGTTGTGTATTTATAATACACGATCTTGCCGCTCGCCGCACGGCAGTTATTTGGCGTCAGGTAGTAAAGGCCTCTCCATACTCGCGCGCGAATCCCATGAGCCTGGCGGCACCGCGTTCGGCCGCGAGTTTGGACAGCCCTTTACATGTTCACCGCTGTTGTTGCTCGTGTGAAGTGTTGGCTAAGAGGGTGTATCCCAAAAGTTGGCATCGTCGCGTATAGGTGTGTAATATTTCGCTGTTTTCATAAATTTTTCAACATTACTTCATGAAAATAGGAATAATCTGTCTGTAGTTGACTAAACTAAAACCTTAATAATAGATTGCAGCAATTATAATCGTTTCAAGATTTTTTTAGTATCATAGTAATAATATCTTTTGACAATTTTCCATGCACTTTAACAAATATAGAAAGAAACGCGTCAGTCAACTACAGAGCTATTAGTTTTTAGTTTCCTTTTTCATTTAATAATATCGAGAACAAATGGTGAAAACAACGGAGCATTTGACAGTTATTTGCGACAATGCCAACCTTCGCGATTAACCCTCGTAACGGCCAACGTTGTGTGTGAACAGCGGCGCGACCAAGAGGTGCGGTCGGGGCGCGGGCGCGGCGGCTCGGGCCAGCGCAACGGCGACCGCGGCGACTTCCAGCAGTGGCAGGAGCAGGAGATCCGCGTCACCTTCACCGTGTCCAACGTCAAGTGCGGCCTCATCATCGGCCGAGGTCAGTCCCCCGCCCCCGCCTCCTCACCGCCGGCCGCGGCCACTTCCAGCAGTGGCAGCAGCAGGAGATCCGCGTCACCTTCACCGTGTCCAACGTCAAGTGCGGCCTCATCATCGGCCGAGGTCAGTCCCCCGCCCCCGCCTTCTCACTGCCGGCCGCGGCCACTTCCAGCAGTGGCAGCGGCAGGAGATCCGCGTCACCTTCACCGTGTCCAACGTCAAGTGCGGCCTCATCATCGGCCGAGGTCAGTCCCCCGCCCCCGCCTCCTCACCGCCGGCCCCGGTCACTTCCAGCAGTGGCAGCAGCAGGAGATCCGCGTCACCTTCACCGTGTCCAACGTCAAGTGCGGCCTCATCATCGGCCGAGGTCAGTCCCCCGCCCCCGCCTCCTCACCGCCGGCCGCGGCCACTTCCAGCAGTGGCAGGAGCAGGAGATCCGCGTCACCTTCACCGTGTCCAACGTCAAGTGCGGCCTCATCATCGGCCGAGGTCAGTCCCCCGCCCCCGCCTCCTCACCGCCGGCCCCGGTCACTTCCAGCAGTGGCAGCAGCAGGAGATCCGCGTCACCTTCACCGTGTCCAACGTCAAGTGCGGCCTCATCATCGGCCGAGGTCAGTCCCCCGCCCCCGCCTCCTCACCGCCGGCCCCGGTCACTTCCAGCAGTGGCAGCAGCAGGAGATCCGCGTCACCTTCACCGTGTCCAACGTCAAGTGCGGCCTCATCATCGGCCGAGGTCAGTCCCCCGCCCCCGCCTCCTCACCGCCGGCCCCGGTCACTTCCAGCAGTGGCAGCAGCAGGAGATCCGCGTCACCTTCACCGTGTCCAACGTCAAGTGCGGCCTCATCATCGGCCGAGGTCAGTAACCCCACCCACGTCTCTACTCATCAACTAATCAATGCAAACCATTCGCCACATGGTGCTTGACTGCCCCCTCACAAAATTCGATGGCGACCCGGACGATCTTAAGAAGCTGACGGAAGAAGCCGTGGATTATTTTAAGATATCCAAATTTAAGTACTAGTTATAATATACGAGTTAATTGCAGTAAGAATATGGAAAACATCAATGCCATACGATAAATAAATAAATTATGTAGAACTCTTCCGTTACTGAGTGACTGACGACAATTCACTACCAAAATTTGGTCTTAGAAAGCAGAGAGTTGGCATGTAAGTTTCTTTGAAGTGTAGAGGAGCACTAAAGGAGAATTTCCTGAAATTTCTACGATATCGGGTTTTTACGGGACCTACGCGGGTTATACCTCGCACTATCACCACCTTGAACTTGCCCCCGATTCCACAGATGATCATTGTTATGCGAGCTAATCTGCATCTTTTAGCCGGCGTGGGACACTAATCCCATGACCACCACGTTAATTACAAACGTTACAAAAGTTGAAATTATTATTTTACGTTGTAAGCTTTGACGGTCAAAAGGCTAAGAACAGTTTTGAATCGTTGTTATTTACACAGGCGGTGAAGTGATAAAGCAGATCAACGCGCAGTCGGGCGCGCACTGCGAGCTGGACCGGCGCGCGCAGGGCGCCGACCGCAACAACCGCACCTTCTACATCCGCGGCCACCCCGACGCCGTCGACCACTGCAAGCGGATCATCATGGAGAAAGTCGGCATGGTACGTCCAAAACGTGTCAATGTTTGCGTGCGAGGACGTCTGTACACTTGAAAATGAGTGTGTACGCGGCCCAAATGATTCACTCTCCATCTCCGGATTAAATAAATGACGGTAAGGACGAGTTGGACGCGAGTTGCGCGCCGGCTAAATTCAGGCGGGTGATTCCGTGGCCATTCTGTATGTAGTACTATTAAATATTCTGTGCTCGTAGACTAGAGATCCTGAAGACTTCGCTTAGCCGGCTACTGCTTTTAGTGTTTCTGCATATGACAAGTGTCAGCCGCAGATAGTAACTTGACATCTAAGTTCATGTGATCACGGTTATTCCCGCATCCTGAAAAAATCTTGTCCGTCTTTGTTAATTTTTAAATCAATGTACTTTATATGTTCCGAATCGTACACCTTGTTCGACGAGCTCCGTTTTGCCTGCAGCCTGTGAACTTCATCCAAGAGGGCAACGGCGGCGGCGGCGGCGGCGGGCCGGGCGGCGGCAACGGGAACGGCAACGGCGGCGGCGACTTCTACGGCGGAGCGCCCGCCGGCTCGCCCGCCTGGGGTACAACCGCACTGGCACAGCCCAACTCGCAGCC
>CAXARK010000166.1:0-19795 GCA_963971205.1 Aethes cnicana
GTTGTGGTTTTAACTCATACATACAGCAAGTTGCCAAGCATAATTTTAATAAATAAGAGATATGGATTGTGTTGATTTAATTGCAAGAGAAAATGAATTTAAGAAGCTTAATAAACAATTAGAAAAGAAAACAGAATGTCTGATAAAACAAATAGAACATGATATGGTAAGTAAAGTGCAGAACGAGGGGGAAATCGAAAACACTTAACTGTATTTTTTTGTTACAGCGCTATCTATAATATGTTTCCAAAACTTTTTATTTTAGTGATATAGGTGGCAGCACAATCTTATATTTTGAATGTAAGAATTATGTACTGAATTAGTAATGATTTTAACATAATAAGGTATATCAAAACTTTTCAGCAAAAACAAGATTTTTTTTCGGAAATAAACCAGAATATTTCCCTTCGAATATCTCCGAAGCACGTTAAACATTGCTGTGATACTCCCAAGCCTACACCAAAGACTACTCCAACAAAAATTAAACACAAAGTTCCGGACAAGCCAGCTATCAAAAACGCCACCATTTTGGAACCAGAGACAACGTGCAAAGGCAATGGCTGTGCGCATTATGCCAACGAAACCGTTGTGAGGAGTTTGGATAGCGAATTTCTATACGCATTTGTGAATATCAATGTACAGGATAAAGTTTTACCACCTTCTTTTGTGAAAGGTATGCAAATGCATTATGTAGTGTTATGGAGTGATTATGCATTACTTATGTAGTCGTCCAATTATTATTTTTGTTAGACTGACAAGCAGGTAGACGGCTCATCTGATGGGTAAGTAATTAGTTACCGCCACCATTAGAAATTTGTAAGACGGCATCACCAGTGCGTTGCTAGACCAGTCCCAAAGATATATGATGATATCATAGAAATTAGGTATTTTGACATAGGTATTAGTGAAGTCACGCAAATGTAATTCGTAGGTAACTATGTGCAATTTAGGAAAAAAGGCCTTCTGCTGAATTTGTTTCGGCGCTTCTTCTCAAGCAATGGGTCTAGGAAGTGCAGGTAAATTCTTTTTCTGACGTGCAAAAGTGCCCCTATGTGGAATTTTGGATTCGTGGATTGAATTTAATTGAGTACAAAATCCTGGAATTAAGTAGGTGCCTACTATTACAAACCATTATTAAATTTCATCAAAATTGGTTCAGTATTTTTTATTAAACCGGAACATACGTCCATCCATACAATATTAGTATTTTGTACTATTTTAAGACTGTAATAATGTTTTCTTTCTAGATAACAGATCAGTAGAGAGCGTTTGCAAATTCTTAGCATCCAAGGTGAAGTTACTTCAAGAACAAACAAGTACACTCCAGGCGACGATCGATAAAAAAGTAAGGCCTTTTTTAATTACACAACAGTCTATTAACGTCCCACTGCTGGGCACAGGCCTCTTCTTATCACAAGAAACGTGCAGGTTTCCTCACAATGTTTCCCTTTACCAAAAAGCTCAGTAGCTATTTCGCACCCAAGTAAACTCAAAGGTGCGAGCCGGATTCTAACCCACGATCCTCTGAATGAAAGGCGGTAGGTCAAACCCTACTACTAGGCTACTGACTACCCTACAAACAAACAAATGGCCCCAACGGAAGACCAGCGCTGGCATTTAATGCTACAAGCTGACAGGCCACAACACTTTTTCTTTTGTTCTGTATAACTGTTGCTCTTTTTGTCTTTTGTGTGTGTGTTGTGTAATGTCACGAATAAATGTTTTCTTTTTTTTTTCCTACACTCCCCCAGAAAATTACATGCCAAATTTCAGCTTTCTACGATCAGCAGTTTCTATACACGGTGGGTCAGAAAATATGGCAAATAATTAACCCACCGTATCGGCTATCGATTCTAAGTGTATTGTATAGGTCTTTAATTTTTTTTGAATTGGTAAAAAAAAAATTGTATATTGGATTGGTTGTGTGAGCGACGCCTGAATCCTATACAAAATATTTTTTTTTACAAACTCAAAAAAAATTCAAGACCTATACAATATACTTAGAATCGATAGCCGATACTGTGGGTTAATTATTTGCCATATTTTCTGACCCACCATGTATATGATATTAGTATAGATAGTAAGTTAAGTATGGATTATGTTCCAGGCTGCTCAATGCGAAAAGCACTTATCCCACCAAGCCGACTTGGAAGCAGAACGACTCAGGTTTGTCAACAACAGTAACAACCTGACAGCTGAGATCAGCAACGTGAGAGCCAAGTGTGCAGCGTTACAGGGCAGACTTACTGTGAGTACTGAGTACCCATAGCACAGAACATTAAATAGTACTACGTACAGAATGGCCACGGAATCAATCACCCGCCTGAATCTAGCCGGCGCGCAACTCGCCCTTACCGTCATTTGTTTCATCCGGAGATGGTGAGTGAATCATTGGCCCGCGTAGTACACGCACTTTTACAAGTGTACAGACGTTCTCGCACGCAAACATTGACAGTTCATTCGAATTGTGTTCGAAATCTTGCTTTTATAGGCTGTGCCCGCCCTGTGCTCCCGTAGGTTCTGGCAGAATGAGCCACCGTATTCCAGCTCACTAGTTGGCGCCACTATCTGCTAGATGGTGGCCAATGTCAACGATTTGTCATTTCATACAATAGTGTCAATGTCACTGTGTCATTTGACGTTTCGGAGACCACAGTGTTGCCAATTTAGCGCGTAATCACAGCTGAGCTCACGCCTCCTCTTATAACAAGAGGTTTTTTGGGCTATAATCCCCACGTAGCTAGTATCTTCTCAAGCAATGGGTCTAGGAAGCGCTGGTAATAGTACATTACTACAGAGGCCGACAACTTCCGTTCCCCGCCGATGTATGTATAGTGCTTTTCTCAAACATGTAATGAAATAAATAAATAAAATAATATTTTATAAATAATATATTTTGTCTTTTTTACATAAATAAAACTGCGCTACCTATGTAGCAAATATGGTTCATGTTTTTTTAAAGCTGTATTGGCAGAATGTCATAGCGAACCATAGAGTAAATATTGCTTGTAGCTTTTTTAAATGGCGGAATGCCAAGATTCTGTGTCACAAATATATCAAATGGAAATTTAAAAAAAGTGAGTGGCCGGCCTAGGCCTGCAACGTTTGTATGAAATTTCATTATAGACCAATTTGTCTAGCCGCGCCTGAAACGTGATACTTCCCAGGCTAATAAGAAGAACATACTTAATATGAATATTTCATTGCATGTTTGAGAAAATTCTTTTTCTGACGTGTAAAAGTGCCGCTATGTGGCCAATTTGCTGAATAAATGATTGAATTGAATTGAATTGTAGGCCCAGAGCGGTGCGGTGACTGTATACACACATCTTGAATAACTTCCCAAATGCATGCAGGTTTCCTCACTATGTTTTCCTTCACCGAAAATCAATTTAAACTAGTGGTAGGGCCTGGTGCTAGGGCCGTCCGGTAAGGTACCACCGTGTTTCCCCGCTAACCTGCCGCCAAATAGCAGTGCTCGCACTGTTGTGTTCCGGTAGGGGGTTAAGGCAGCCGGTGAAATTTCTGGCACGGAGGCATTCCATCTTAGGCCTTAGGGTAGGCAAAGCATTCAAGATATTTTGATTTCTTAATGGGGGATCAAAGGATTTCGGTGTCCATGGGCCGCAGTGGCTACTTACCATCAGGTGGGCTGTGCGCTCAGTAGGTAAGGATTAGGGTATCTGGATACTGCCGGAGCTATCCAGATCCCCTAATCCCTACTATTCGATAACTCTATCTATTCTATGCAAGAAGTCCAATTGTCACCTCCTCTCTATTCAAGAGGCCAACCTTTAATCTGTTCAAGAACTGATAGAACTCAGTTATCATGTAGTCAAGAAGTAATTTAAGAACTTATGATTCATATATTCTAGAACTCTATTTAAGAAGCCCACCTACTATTGCTTCTACTACTATTACTATTGCTACTACTATCGTCTGATTTGAATGAAACAAGAAAAAAAAAAAAAAAAAATTCATTTTTAATTTATTATTATTAAAATAACATTTGCTTAAACAAATCCTAATTCGTAAAGCATACACATATTAACGCATTATCACATATCATGTCGCTCCGATTTTTTCTTTAACTGTTGAAGACGGATTAAATGTTCCCTCATCTCATCCAGGTATTCTAGACCGCTATCGATATTGTAATCGCAGTATACAGCATCTTCAAATTTTCGTTTGATGATCATGAACTTTTCCATTTCATTCTCTATTTTAATATAGCCTTCGTTCTTCGTCATGTATGTGACACATCGGCAATGACAATAGCTATACGCATGACAAAGAAGACATGCGAGGCCGTCAACTTGAGTATCGGGGGACTTGAGGCATTTAAGGGGGCAACAGTAATTAACCATTTTTTCTACATATAGCAATGTATATAACCCTCTACACGTAATGTTTGCTATGTGAATGAATCAAATATATTAGGAATACCGTATTTATAATACTATGGTCTAATAGTATCTAGGTAGGTAAGTACTTAAAATTTCCTCTAATTAAGAAGTCAACCTCTTGTAGCTTGGTTAACTGAAAGTTGGGTATTCCGCTACAAAGGTTATTTCTATCTAATTCATCTGATCTGGAAATAACTTCAATGTACGAATAAAACACATATTATTATTTTTATTTGATTTTTATTTGAATACCTTTATATAAATACATTATTTGAATACCATTTACTTAAACACATTACATTTTTCAAGGCACATACTGAGGAATGATTTACACAACTATACACATCGTTTTCTAAACTAAATTCTTTACATAAATTCATTAAGTTAGGACAACCCTTATCTTCTAAATTATTAACATTATTATTTCCTGATATTTTTTTTACCCAAGAAGTTTTTTCAAGTCCTTTAACATATACATATTTATTTTTTAGTAGATTGCTTACAATATACTTATGTTCTGAATATGGTAAAACACCCTCGTTCCAATATATTTCTCTATTCCGCTCTATCCAGCTCACTAGTCTTCTTTCCACCTTATTTAATGAATAAAACGGGAATGGTGGTCGGAATAATAATACTTGTATTTGCTTATTACTCATCAATGCAATTTCTTTTAAAATAAATTCATTGTTAGCCGTTTTAAATCCTTGCACATCCACAATAACGTTCATGATAATTTGCGAACCAAGTTACTTAAAGGTTTATACTCCAAAAGTCGATCGTTTATGATCAAACAGTAAGCAGTTGTATTGTCAGGAATGTCTTCTAACGTCTCAATTTCCAATCGCACATCAACTGGTCCAGTTTTTATATTCTCATTCTGTCTTGAACAATCAATAACAAACAGAGGGGCCTTATCTTTAAAACCTTTAATGTCAAGCAACGGATCCGCAGGAACACTATAGTAAGACTGACGAAATTTCGTGTACATTTCATATAATATACTATATTTGCTTTCACCAAATTTTAAATTGAGTGATTCGTATGGATAGTATTGACAATTTAAGAACAAGGTAATGTTAGTCAGATTGCAATGATCAAATACAGAACAATTTCTAGTTTTTGTATTTTTCCTATTAGTTTGTAATCCGATAATAACATATCGAGGCTTTTCTAATTGAGAAGTTGTCTTCACCGACCACGAATGTTTTGTAGTTTTAGGTAGTATCGGATATTCGTACAAATCCCAATTTCTGAATGCTATTTGAATAGCTTTGTCTTTTTCTAAAAGTTTTAGCAAGGATAGTCTTTCACGGTCTGATACTTTTACATGAGGAACACGCCACTGCAGTCTCTGTATATTTATCTGAATATTATCATTATCAGAAATCGTAACACTATTTAGACTAGTATTATTTCTATTAAGGATAAGTTCATGCTTGCAATTCATTATGATTTTATTATAGTCTTCTGCGAAACCCAATATTTTATTCAATGGAACAATAACGCTAAATGAACCATCAATGCTTGTACACCCATTTAAGTTCCAACCCCACATGGCAGCTACTTTACTTTCTCCTTCGTTCATAGATACAAATGACTTCATCGTTGTAGAAACACCAGCATTTTTAATACGATCAACTTCAATTCCATTTATTTCATACCTGATATCATTAAATAAAAACATTATAGGATTATTAGTAAAGTTCACGCTTTTTTGGAGTGGTTTGTGATCTTTATCAGTCAGCACTGCCTGTCCTTCAATATAAATAAAACTGGCAAACGGTAAAATGTATGAATCTTGTTGATGAACAGGAATCCGTATTTCATCATTTTCTCTGAAGCTGTTGTTATAGGGATTGTAAGTATGTATTTCATAACTTTGAATTGAATTATCGAATTGAGGCTGACCAGTTATATCAAGTATACTCATATTTTAATTTTAAAACCGAGTTTACGTAGGAAATCTTTATTACTCTTTGTTATTATTTTCAATTTGCTGACACGTCCTTGCGCTTTAGCTCTTCGAGTTGTATTACTCGTTTTCACGTTATTTGTAGGGATTTTATAAAATATGATCATCTTAATTTTCGTAAATGTAGGCGCAGTTGAATATGCTCGTTTCTAAAGTCGATGCACTCCCCGTGCTCATCAATGACTTTAACAGTTACGGAAGATAATGAACTTTTATTGACCGGAAAGTAAATAACGTTTTTAGGTACTTCTATGTAACGATGACCAGGCGGAACGTTTGGTACAAACTCATGTATTATATGAGACGGTGAACCGTTGATATAGGATCCTTGAATAATGTCACATTCGACTCTGATAACGGACAGTGGAAGAATGTTGACAGGATTCTCGGACACATGCCATTTATTTGCTTGTAATTTTATTTTTTTAAAACCTAGCATCGATCCAATGCTATGCGGTATGTCAAAATGTATAATGGTAGTGGAAAATATTTCGCATTTCAGAGTGTTGTTATTTGCTTTAATTCTGATATCACAGTCATTTAAATGCTCTTTAAGGTAATCAACAACATCGTATAGATCGTAAGTACCGTGAGGTAATTGAATCTGTTTACATTCCTCACCGTATGAAAACACATTGTTTCTAGCGTTTATGTTAGGCACTGAATTTGTGGTTGAAAAGTATAGTAAGCCACACTCATAACCATCCGAAGTATTTATAGGGGGTTGGAAATATGAGTCTAATGTTGATTTATTTCCAGTGATAGTTATCGTGGCAGACATGATCCCATACTAATCACTTCGCTATTATTCCCGACTATTTATCATGTTTTCTTATACCAAAACCGTTTTAGAAATTTTATACATAGGTGTCCGCAA
Source organism: Aethes cnicana (assembly GCA_963971205.1). NCBI lineage: Eukaryota > Metazoa > Arthropoda > Insecta > Lepidoptera > Tortricidae > Aethes > Aethes cnicana. The sequence continues at coordinate 7,259 of CAXARK010000166.1, forward strand.
TTGTAGGGATGATTTTGTTGAATATTGTCATAATTATAATGTATATAGGAACCCAAATATTTAATTAACTCCGTCGGTGGTCTTAAATTACCGTAACTATCGAAATATTCAATATAATCTTTAATTTTTGCATAGGCCACCCAATGACTTCCAGCGTTTTCAGAGCTATCTAAATTAACGATACCACATTCATAACTATAAGGGTATTTTGGAAGTTTATCTCTCATAAAAACTCCACGAAAATATGGGATGCTTTTTGAGTATTTATTAATGTCAATATTAGTAAGAGCTCGATTAGGTAGCCTAGTATTTAGTTTTTTGAATTAGATACATAAATCCCTAGTCCATGTTTATGTGGTTTAAGTTGTAATCCTTTTCCTATACATACAGCTTCTATGCGCTCATTATGTCTCTTCAATTCTTCGAAACGTTTTTTAGCTGCCTTGAAATCATTAATAACTTTTGCAATACCCGCCGCTCCACCAACTAAACTTCCAGCAGCAGACAATCCAGCAAAAATCGGAATTAATGGTAAAAATCCGCCAGTTTTTGGAATAGGAATAATGCGCGGGAGCTTTATATTGGAATTCGTTGCCAATTCTCTAGCAGCTGCTAAAGCTAATTCTATCGCCAATTTCTTACCCTTGGGTTTTAACTTTTGGAGATGTTTTCTTGTATGAGCAATGACATTTTTAATATTTTTCTTCAATCCAAATTTAGGTTTACTTTTTCTTTTCAATCCACTTCCTGAGCTCACTTTAGCTAACATGGCTTTATGAACTAAATTAGCTGCTAATTTTTCCCCGATACTGGCGTCAGATGTAGAAGCACGTGTTTTAGCCATTTTCATCAATTTGATATCAGACTTATGACGAACACTCAATAAAGGAGATTTAGAATAGGCAATATCGTGCTCCTTACAATATTCGTCTAATAGGTTAATACCTTTATCTCCGCGTTTTATCCTTTCTATAAGTTTTGTTCCTGGTCCACAATAATTATATCCAGGTAGATGAAGTTCGAACGGTAAATGATTAACAACCCAATTAAGAGGACCGTCTTCTTGCATATATCTTGACGGAATGAATAAAAATATAGATAATTACTTTAAATAGTAAACTTTACTCTAATAATAAATAGTCAACTTCACTCAACTATAACATGTTTGTATTGTCAATCCAACTGTTTTCTTTTGAAGGTAAACCCAACCACTTTACAAAAACTTTTCGTCCTCTTTTCTTTATTACTTTTTCCACAAGGTAAATATGCGGATGTTTTGTTTTTTGAAGTTCTTCCCTGTAAAATGCTCCTAAAATACGTTGGTGTCTAGCATCTTCTATCAAATATGTAACAGGGTTCGTATTTTGAACGGCTATGATTTTGAATATTTCTGTGGACCAATTAGGTGTATATCCTTTTTCGAAAGTCCCTTTGTATTTACTAATACGAACATAATCTCCTGATTTTAAAAGTTTCTTTTTCAAAGTTAATTTACTTGAACCTGCGTTTAAATACATCTCTAAAATGTTTTTTTTATTAGTTTCAGTAACTTCAGCTGGTTTTTGCTTAATTGTTCTGTGAACAGTGTAGTTATAGCAATGAAGTAAACTTTCTAAAGTACCATCCATCCATTTGTAATTACCTTTTAGACTAAATTGCTTATACAGTTTTGATTTCAATGTCCTAATAAACCGTTCAGCAATCGAAGCTTTTTTCACAGAAAAAGTTGAATAGTGATTGATGATATTTTTCTCCATCAGTTTTTTAAATTTTTTGTTATAAAATTCAGTTCCATGATCAGTTTGTAAATTTTTGGGCACTCTTCCTTTAGCAAGCAGTAACTTAAAAACATCAAATACCTCGTCTCTAGTTTTGCTTTTCAGAGGAAATGCCCAAGCGTATTTGGAGAATGTATCAATTACAACCAAAATGTATTTGAAATTTAGGTTAAACTTGTAAATTCCTTGCATATCGATTAAATCGGCTTGCCATAGATCATCAATATCTCTCATTATTACACGCCTTCGTAAAAAATTCACTCTAGCATTTTTATGTATTTCATTTACAATGTCTGCTTTACTCATTTTTTCTTTAATAATTTCTTCGTTTCAATAAGCTTTTCTAAATTGGTTAATCTACTGCATGTATCATTAACTAACTGATTCAATGACTTCAAAGCATCGAAAGATTTTCCTATCGATTTATCAACGTACTCTTTAGTCGCGCAATCTGCACTGTCAACCGGTACTGCTATGTTTTTTATAACTTTGTGTTGAGCATTTAAGTTGCCATCACTTGTATACTTTAAAGCACAGTCCACCGCATCGATACTATTATTATTGTAGCTGTTGTTTTTCCTGCAATACTCAAAATTACGCTTATAAAAGTTATGTCCGAACTTGTCGACATTCATGTTTGCGTATCAATGTAATACTGGAAATCATATCAAGAATTTTCTCTTTTTATTCTAAGATGATGCCAGCTTCTTTCAATTCTTCGATTATGGATACAATTTCATTGTCATGATTATTATTACCAGCGTTTTTAGAAGCAATTAATAACTTCAATCTTTCGACTAACTCATTGGGGTCATCCCAATAAACTAAATCAGTATATGTCCTATACCTTTTCAACGCTGGTATACCACTTCCAAGTTTAGTTTCACCTGACAATAATAGCGATGATGATGACGTTGATGGTGAAGTCGTCTTAAATAATGGTTTTATAATTTTACGGTATTTATCACTTTTATCACCCTTGATTCGTTCATAGGGATTGTAGTCTTTTTTATGTACACTAGTATGGTTAAGCATATCTCTATAAACAACTTGATCTTCGCATGATACTATTGCTAGGTTAGGTTTTTTACGGAACAACAATTCCTTCAAACCGGGAGTGAGCTCATATTGTTTATCATCAATGCCGATTAAATATTTTTTATTTTCATTTACAGGGTCATCTATAGCCGATAAAGTGACGACAGAGTTACCCATGAGTAATTTATCATTTTCTTTGCGTACACCACATGATATATTTATGTTATCATAAATTTCCACAATATCTTCCTTCTTTAATGAAGTCTCTAATTTTGTTTTAAATTTATCAGGGGTGTCATTAATTTTAACATTACTTGAAGTATCATCAAAATCTTCGTAATACTCGGTAGAAGTACTCGCATTATCTTTGAAGCTGAATGTTTCATTATTTTCCATATTAATATTTTTACTTATACTTGATTTATTACCTGAATTATTTGACTCCATCAAGACATTCAAAGGGTCAGAAATAGGTTTTAACATTTTACGCATTGTTAATTCTGTTTGATCCTCTTCATTACGCATTTCCTTTATTTTGTTTTTAATATTTTCGACCGATTTAATTAACTGCTCTTTAACACATTTTTCCATGATTATTAAGTATCACCTCACACGACTGGTATTTAATTCGGGTACGGTTATACTAAGCTCGTACAAGTAAAGCTCAACATAATATTAGTCAAGACTAATAAATATATCAAATCCTTTTCTGTATCTCCCAGCACTTGTTGTGCAGTCTTTGTTCACGAGTAAAAAATTATACGGATGTTCCCACACAGTAGTGCAAAGATTTTTAAATTGTGACCATTCCATATCAGAATTGACATGTTCATCATATATGTGTTTTAAATTAATTTCATCTTGTTTGAAAATAATCATCAGATTTGTATTGTCTCTTATTAGTTGTTTGGGTATTTTTGAATAGGTTTGAGATAAATAAAAGCAATCAATTTGGTTATGTCTCCCCATTGCAAAATAGTTCCGAATATTCATTTGGTTTTCACAAGCAACATCATCAAAAACGAATATTGAATTGGGAAAGGCGTCATTAGGATGTATTACTTCATTATTATCACTATAGATAAACAAATTTACTTCTGGAACTTGTTCAAAAACCTTCTTTAAAAAGCAATATTTCGGTTGAAAAGTGGTTTTGGAATATAAATAGACATTTTTAAATTTTAAACCATTTTCATGTAATAACAAGCTAAGCATGACATTTGTTTTACCACAATTCGAGGGCCCGCATATTATGCATCGAATACTGTTAGGTAAAAGTTTGCTATGTTTTTCTTTACTACATTTATTTTTTACGGCTAAATTATTTACTTCTAATGTAGTTGCCTGTCTTGTTAGCTTCATATTCATTTGATGGAATAAAAAATCTTGAATGTTGACTCCTTATATATATATATATATATATATATATATATATATATATATATATATATATGATTCCGTGGTGTATGATACTAAAACACAGTATTATATTCCAATCCAATATATTGTCAATTATTAAGCACAGTTATAATTCCGTTATACATACTATTAATATTACCACTTACCACTAGTATATTATAGAAAATACGTATCAATTTATAATTAAAACATAATTAAGTGCCTAACTTATTTCATAAAATGTTTATACAAATGCTCAAAAAATAGTTTACAAAGCATTAAGTACATTAAAATCCAATATATCAGCAATTATTCAAAGTTACAAAGCCGTTATTACCGCTTACCATGAATATTAATGTTGAAAATAAATGTCATGTTATTAAAACAGTATTATTAAGTACAAAAGTAGGCACCTAATTGGATTCATAAAAATATGAATTAGTACCATAGAATCGCTTTAAAAAACTGTTTTGTAGTGACCCCAAGGTAAAGTCTCAATCTTATTCGTGAGTATTTGTCTTTTATCATCATTACTATTTAATACAACTTTATTAAGTTTTTGAGAGAAGAGGGTGTGTTTGCTTGATTTAATTAAATTCATGTCACGTTTTAATGTTCCGCCATCTAACAATATGTTTTTATACTGAGACAATTTGAGTTTTTCTGTAACGCACTTAGATACCCCTTTCGCCTTATTGATTTTTGATTTCAAACTACTTAAACAGTAAAGTTTTGCTCTGAGACCAACATATTCGGAAACCACCTCACCTCCAAGCTCGTCTTTGAATAAACCAGGAACTTTTGAGTTCTTTCTCTGAATGTCATAAGGATTATTTGAATCAAAATTGCTGGTGTCAAATTCGGATTGATGAATTTTAATATCTTGATATATATCATCTGTATAAATAAAGTAAAGTAGACTATCAGTATCAGTGTAACAAAGTTTTGCTTTGTTGTTGCTATATTTATTTTTAATAAAGTTATAATGAAATTTGTAAAGATGCTGTTTCGCATATTCCAAAACTGAAAATCCAATGTAAATCGGTCTGTCCAGTAATATTTTTTCTGGGGATAACTGAACAGCTATAAAATTTTCAGAAAACACTGTAATATTCTTTAAGTTAGGCTTACAAATCAGCTTTTCAGCCCCGATTTCCTTATTCGTGACATTATCTTTATCAGTCCATTTTGTTACTAATTTAACATTTACTTGTTTGCGTCTGTTTTCAATGGTTTTGCCGAAAATAGCATTATTCATTAACTTAAAAAAGTCTTTCTCAAAAGTAGTTGAAGACGCTTGTCGGAGACTTGTATTCAATTCAATATATTTTTTCAAGAATGTCGACTGTCTAAAACTTACTATGCGATTTATTTTTTTCAATATTAATCCATTTTTTAAACATTCTTTTAAGTGAACAAAATGAATAACATAGTTGTATTTATCATATAAATTTGCTATGAGTTTCGGTGTCTTTCCACCTGGTGGAATAAACTTTTCCGGAGCGAAAGGTAATTCACTGTGTAAATCGTGCATATTTTCCGGATATTCAAGATCAACGTCTAAAATAAATCCCTTTTCACCATTTTCTGGTATAGTATAAATATTGAACGTTTGAATTTCGTCTTCATTTAAAAACTTAAATTCTGAAACTGGTAAACTTTTCATCATTGCATATCCATATAAATTATTACAGTCTAAATACAGCAAATAGGAGGACTGTACAGAATCATCATAATTCGATAGATATTTATTATTTGCTTCAGCATGACGTAAAGAACACTGAACCAATCCTCCACGTATTCCTTTTTCTAGCATTTGATACATTTCCAAATCATCTATTAAGTCCAGTTCAACCCCTGTTAAATGAAGCATGGCGTCCCAGCTCAAACTAGGTGATGATATGTAATAGCATGGATCGAGTTTATAGTGCTGTAAACTAATGTTTCTAAATTTTTCAAATACATCACTCAATAATAAAACATCGCATTTGAGATACAAGTCTGTATAATCACCGAGATTTTTTGTATTAAATTCTTTCCACACGCTTTGTGCGTGATTATAATCATGGTCACTTATATGCTCCATTTTTAATGTGTTATAGAAATGTTCTTTTGATGGTAGTACTTCCTCATCATATTTATGCCAGGAGTCCATGTAATCATATGGATAGATTCCTTTGGTTTTGAGTAATGACACATTTTTACCCTTAAATTGTCTCGATAAATTTTCGTAATCTTCATCTGCTAAACTTTTACTTAACACATCTAAACTAGAGCTCAAAAATTGGAATGAGTCTATGAATTTAATTTGTATTGGACGATTACTGCCTTCAGTTTTTATGTATTTCGTGATTGACATGTACTTTTCTTTAGTTTTAGGTATAACAGTAATTGATCCGCTATATTTCACCAATTCCTTAATAAATAAGTGCGAGTCGTAGTTCGTTAAGTTATGAAAGATTACGGGTATGAATGGGCATACTCTAAACATTAAATTACAATATGAATGACTGGCCCCTCTAAATTCTGAACTTATATGGTCATGATCGCGAACCTTATCACCAAACAGTAATTCACCACAAATGTGACATGAAGTAGCTTCATTATATATTTTTTGTTCCAACTTTGATAGAGGTTTCATTGGATTATTGATGTTTAATATTCTATGTAAACGTTTTATATCCTTAATCAATTTTTGAATAAATACTTCCGCACAATCTGAACCTCTGTATGAAACATATTTATTTAAGCTCGGATCATGTGAACAGCAGATATAATAAGCAAAACATGCTGGAATGTGAATTTTTAAATTATGAGTATTTCCACTACTGCTTTCTGTGCTATCAACTAATAGACTTTCAAAGTCGGCATATACGACAAAATTAATTTTTTGTTTTCTTTCAAAATGTTTGAATCGAAGTCTACTATTTTTATCAGGTACTACTGTTAAAACTTGTGAACAATTATGACTCTTAAATTTGTTTTCAGAAGTAAAAAATGATAGACATGCTTCACATATGTACATCTTTCCTTTAAATTTACTCATTTGCCCGCGAACCAATCTTACAAAGTCCTTTATAAGAACATAATGACCTGTGCAATTATTTTCTAGATATAATAAATTAACATGCTTATTATTTCTCTCTTTCGTTAAATATAGTGGTCCAGTAACTAAACCTTTATTGCTTAATCCATAAATGTTAATACTGATATCATTATTGGATTCAAACCATTTAATGTCTTTGCAAGATGGCGGGAAATGCATTCCCTCTGTATTGAACACAGCAGTGGGGTGTGGATAGGAACTTGTCTTACAAACGTTACTTTTAGCTGGGAATAATGCAGCCACGAGGCTCCATAGAAAACAGTGTTCGTCGTCGTTCTGTATATTCAAACAACATTTTTTATTCTTTATCACTGAAGGTAAATCTAAATATGTACCGCCTCTCATAGGATTATATTTATTAATATTTATTTCCAAATGACTTACAGAAACAAAAGACCAGCCTGATTCATGGTGCTCGAATTCTGAAAGCTTTTTTATAAATATTTCTATAGCATTATCAAATGTCTCATTAATGTCAGTATTGTTAAAAATGTAAACATATTTTGTATTAAATGATTTCAACTCTTGTTTACCCGAGTGAGGTAACACAAAGTTAGCAAACAGTTCGAAATTTAATTTAATACATGTGTTTTTCAATAATGATATACTTATTAGTTTTAAAACATCTCGATAACGCCCGTGCAGGAACGCCTCGGGAGTGAGGTACTCGTCTTCCTGCGCAGGGTTTAAACGATAAGTCATAATTCTATTCTTAAAAGCTGTAGCAATAATATCAACGTTCTCAAATTCAGATTTTAGCAAACAATTTTTCTTGTGAATATTTGTTCTAATATGATATCGGTATTTCGTTTTAGACATTTCAACATTGCATTTTTCACATGTTACTTTTCTTGACTCGGTGGATGGTAATGGAGCTGGAAATAATATTAAGTAATGTTTAGTATTATATATTTATTTATTTATGCACACTTTGGATATACATTTTAAGACAAATATAAAAACAGAAAAATAAGAATATTTAAGTTTCAAAGTAATATGATGATAGATGTCAAATTTCGAAATTTATTAATAATAAGTACTATTGAACGATGGGGGGCATTGTTTGAATTCCTTGCGAGTGGCAAGAATATACTCGGTGAGCCGAGCCCAAGCTTCCGTGTCCGTGTCAGTTCTGTTTTTAATTGTCACGACACTGTGACGCCAGCGATTCATGGGTTGAACGTTCTCAATTTCATTGCATGAGTATACCTTTAACTCGATATAATGAGAGCCAGTTTTCCCCTCATGTGTTTGTCGAGCTACACCATTCGCTAGCCTTCGTGTTATATACGAATATATAGGTGTACCTTTTCTTGTATCTTCCGGAGCCGTGCTCGCGTTGTCCTCCTCGCTGTCGCTACCAAATAAGTCCTTCATGCTTGGTTTCATCGTCTGGCTGATGGGGTTGAATCTGATTTTTTTATTTTTGGCAGGTAAGGTTGGTGGAGAGTTATATATCTTCTTGCTAGGTGGCAACGGTTCGCGGCGATCAGAACTTGAGGGTTCATCGGGTTTTCTTCGTGACGTTGACGAAGATGGGTTAGCGCGCTGGGAAGTCGTTTGAACTCCTTCATCGATCTTCCTGCGTGATGTGGACGGTGATGGCTCGGAGCGCTCTGAACTTGAGCACCTCGATCGTTTCCTTGATTTATTATTGGATCTGAGCTGGTCTTCATGCTCGTCATCGGAAATGAAAAGGTCTCGAGCTGTTGACCTGTAAAGAAAACAATTGAATTGAAACATTGAACAAAAAATATTTAAGTAACATTGCCAGAGCAAGCTGACAGGTTTAGTCATGTAGTGGTGATCTTTTCTGAGAAAACATAGTTATGAAGACTGTCTAATACAGTTATCGAAAAACTTTTAAGTTGTGCAGAAAATAATCACCTAGTACAGTCGCTATCAGATATATGTGAGCAAACAAGGTGATCATAAATATCTGAACACGATCTTATTATCAAGACGTTAGAGTGCATGTTCAGATATTTATGATCACCCTTTTTGCTCAGATATATTTGATAGCGAGTGTATCCTAGTAGGCTTAATAGAAGATCTATTTATTCAATTTTAGGCGTTCGATTGATCGGATATTTACTCCTTTTAAATACGAGTTCCCCACTCGTTGGATTTCAATTTCACTAAATAACAATGTAGTAAATTAATTAGTAATTCAAAGTAGTAATATATGATACAAACGTTAGTAAGTAATATAAAAACGCAACTTTTCTAGAATAACGACGATACATTTTAATAATAGTGAATAAGTAGGCGATATCTATAATAAATTCACTTGCTTTAATGACTTTATAGAATAGATTACTGTGATAATTAATGAGTATTGGATGCAATAGATAATGATGAAGTTATGGTGAGATGTAAATAAGTAATGCATATTAACTTACATTTTGAAGAGTTCTAGTTCGCAGGATTTAGATTTAGACTTGTCCAGTTGTTCCGGTTCCAGTAGGAGGGTGGGCTGATCAGTGATGCTGGATCGTACGAAGGCAGCTTATTTATATCGTTATCTACGTCACTCGCCATACCCAAATTCGTAAACTTTGTATACAACACTTACTTAATTGGAAAATGCATTGTCGGTATCCACCCAAACAAGAAATGCTGACATGCCACGCTTGTGTTACATCTTTATTCGGATACCAATTCTACCTATGAATTATTACAGTTCATGCAATTCATAAAGACAAGTGGGCAACTCTAATTAAACTTTGGTGTGATAGTAATAAGAGTCATGACAATCGGCTTCATGAGTTACAAGAACTAAATGTAATTTACTAGGTACCTATGCCACGCAAGGTTTGCTGCAGTCAGCCAAATGAACTCGAACAAGTAATTTACTTCGGTGTGAAAAGCATTGTCGCAAATAGGCTGAAGCCCTACTTCGCTATTGCCTGAACAACACGTAACATTTTGCTTTGGCGCAGGACTTCTTTTCATTCCCAATTATACTTTGCAGAATCAAGACGAAGTATTTTAATGTCGAATCTATGTCCTCCTTCATAAGGTATACCTAATAAGAAGATAGATTGTTGATCAATTTTATCCAAATTTGGGTTCATCATACTAGCATTGTCCTGGGGATCTGTTCGAAATGGCGCACAGAGATAAAGGCGTAAATATTTCTAACACCGAGCAGGTTTCCTTACGATGCTTTCCTTCACTGAAAAGCTCAGTGGTAAATTCAAATTAAATTTCGTACATAAATAATTTCAGAAAAGAAGCCGGATTCAAACCCGATCCTCTACATGAGAGGCGGTAGGTCAAACCACTAGGCTACCGGTATTTAGTAACACGGACAGACAATTGTAATAATTTTATATATGAGCGTCAACACAGACGGAATCATCTTACTCCTGGCGCCGAACGCTCCATATTTGACGTGCCTTATATGGACGTTCAAACTAACATGAAATTAATGGCCGATTTTGAACTCTAATATAGGATCCGTTGTAAATATAAATTCGTTAATTATATGAAAATACTTAGTTAAAAATTAATTTCAACGGGTGTAGTTCTCTGATCAGTAACATGTCGGTAAGTAATCAAATATTATTATTATTATTAAGATTTACAATAATAGTTAAGCCCTCATCGTTTTTTATTTTCACTGAATAATTAAGTACCTACTTATATTAACCGAATGTTTATTTTCTCATTTCAGGATACATCAGAGCGTCTATTCAACTTTGTTCCTGAAAACAGAAACCCTCCCACTGACCCACGTCTGGGGCGTAAAAGAAAAACAGAAATCACCGCCTACTCAATAATTAAGAAACCACATCGGCATGCAACAAAATTGATCAAAATTGAGATAATTGACGGTGACAAAATAGATGTCAATGACCAAATGTGCAAGTGTAATGCAGGACTGTGCGTGCAATACGTAGTGGAGAATATTCTTCTAGATAATGTGTACCAGTCAACACTAAATCTAATAGATAAAATGGAAGGGGGTATAGCGTCGGACACGTGTAATGGTTACACAATATTGTAAAATCAAGTATTAAATTAAGTATTAAATTAAATTAATTATTATTATTATTATTATTATTTGTATTAAATTAAGTTTAGGATAGAAATATTTTACCGCTTCTATTCATGTATTATATTAATTAGTAAATTAGTAAATATGGATACCTACGTATGGAACATGTCTTTAATTAAGCATCTATTTGTATCAAGTTTATAATTATTTAAGCTAGGTTAATTAGGTGTAATAAATAATTAAATCATTTATTATTACTTATCTTGAAGTTTAATTCATCATTTCATAATTTTATTTCACGGCAGGTTTGAGTCAGTCATTTGATAGTGGCTCTGTCCACTGTTCCGACAGTCACGGGTTCGAATCCGCTAGGGACAACTTTGTGTGACGAGCACGAATGTTTGTACTCAAGTCACACCTGTTTAGTATTTATATATGTACCATGTATATCGTTGTCAACGTAGTACAAGCTTTGAATAGTTTGGGGCTAGGGCAATTTGTGAGAAATGTTGCAAGATATTTATTTATTTATACCCTTCCAAAGAAATCCTTACAGTCCATAAATATCGTTCATATTTTATAATGATTGACTCAAAGTATTGGCATAAAGGTATGTAGCTCCTTTCCAAACATGGAGTGCATCACTTGCATTTTGTACCTACTTAAGTGTAAGCTCTCTACACCGGTATCACAGTTGCAACAACACAAATGCATTATCGATTTCTTTCAATACCTATCACAGGCATCACAGCGTTGTTTTTATTTTTATTTTATTTTTATTTATTTTTTTAATGCCAGTGAAAACATTCATACCAGAGTAAATACGAGTTTACAAATCATATTCAAAGATTATATTTGTTTCTATTGATTCAAAGAGTATAATGTACCTACCTACCATGACTTGAGAGTCGTTAGATATGGAATTCTCCAAACAACTACATAATGTGATGTGTGTAGAATTCGTATACAGAAAATAGATAAAAAATATTTCCTGAATATAATAAACGTTTAGTTGAAGCTCTTCTCAAACATACACAAATTACTTCTTGAATAGATGAATTGAACAGATTAAAGGTTGACTTCTTGAATAGAGAGAAGGTGGCAATTGGACTTCTTGCATAGAATAGATAGAGTTATCGAATAGTAGGGATTAGGGGATCTGGATAGCTCCGGCAGTATCCAGATACCCTAATCCTTACCTACTGGTCTGAGGA
>CAXARK010000167.1:0-23462 GCA_963971205.1 Aethes cnicana
TCGCGATCTGGTGACCGCAAGATCTAATATCAAGAAGAAGAAGAAGAAGAATCTATATCAAGATCATCTAGGTTAAAAAATAGTACCCTTGAATTTCCCGAAATATAAGGCTTGTTCATGGTGTACGCTACCGAGCATCAAGCTGGCGTACACTGCGTGGATCTCTGAAACGGTTTTGGTTCTCAGGAATGATTTATAGCTCAAAAAATAGTACCTAAATAGTACCCTACGCCCGTCATTCATGATTTCAAACATACACACAAATAAACACTTGTTGCTGTAACAACTTTGTACGCCAATGTTCACACCACACCACACTGATCGGATCGGTGCTCAGATCGGGTGGGTCATTCTCAGAATTAGGCGTTCTCAGCCTCAACTCCGTCTTGATTTTGTACAGTATATTTACTGCTATATTATGTATAAAATACGAATCATTGAGCTATTTACATCATTTATATACTTTTGTCCCTCATATATATCTATTAGTTAACATTTTATAAGCCATTGTTTTTTTCACCAAGACGGAGTTGAGAATGTTGGGACGGAGTTGATATATTTTATACGGAGTTTAGAAATATGATATGGAGTTGATGGATACAGTGCTTTAAAACCTGAATGATATTTTATATATTTTAATATAAAATATGAAACACAGTTTGAAAAGAAAACTAACAGTATTACTTTTAATTTGTATACTAATTTTAAAAGGCATGGTAGAAAACATAACAAAATCAACAAAAAAAAACAATCACTTAACTTAGTGAATAACATGTTACACTTAATTTTATTTCTTTTAGATCTTTTAAGCTTTTTATCTTTTAGCAGCAAATGTGATGTAAAACATGTTTTTTTGCATGTGACTGCTCACTTAGATACTAAATACACGTTTTTTTCTCAACTCCGTCTAAATATTTGACGGAGTTTATTTGACGAAGCCTAGGGAGAAAGCTATTTAATTTTTTTATTTCATAAATTACCTTATTTACTTATTTAGTAAAACGATATTACACGCATTTAACAGGTAATATAGTTTGATTCATATTACTTAAATAGTAGAACAATCAATCACACCAATAGAAAAATAAATGACTAAACGGAGTCCCTCTCGTGTTGAGAGGAGGCCTGTGCCCAGCAGTGGGACGCAAATAGGCTGTAGTAGTAGTAGTAGAGTAAACGGAGTTTAGAAAATGCAAGTGACAAAATACGGAGATTAGATACTTTCGTTTGTAAAATCGCCCAGCGTCGCGAAACGCACCTCCGTCGCTCACCGTGTCACAGACAAGACTGAACTGGCTCGCTCGATGTAATAGTGATCTGCGTAAACTTGCAAATAGTGATGTCCAATTTTGTTTTGCTTCCAATGACGGAGTTTAGTCATAAATTTGTACGCACGGGGAAAAAATAACAATCAACATAACAAAATGTTAATTTGTTTAACTGACTATAATAAAAAAGTGCCCGGTGTTAGGTAGTAGTAGTGGTTACCGAGTTACAAAGGGGTTTGTCCCAAATTTTGGAGTCTGTACGCTTGATGGAGCATGATAAAAGTAGGCTTTTTTTTTTTTATTACTGGTTCTCAACAGAGTATCTTCAAAATTACAACTGCTACAGGTAGAATAAAACTAAAACTACCCTCCAACATTTTTTGTATGCCATATATATGCAAGAATACAAAGTTATTCTACCCGACGCCCAAAAAACGTGCCCTCTGAGAATGACCCGGGTCCACGTACACTTGTCAAGAGCGTGTCCGTATACCCTTTGATGATCAGGGAAAAACAGACTCGAGGTGGAACGCGGCGTTTTCACACCTCCGCCGCGGAAGCAGCAGCACTGAACCGCTACACTAATGACGCGGCGGACTGCTTCCACACATGGATCGAGTAGCGGAAGCGGTGCGTGCTTGTAGCGGCCAGTTGTTGCAATCGAAGCAAAATGTCGTCTCTTTCGAAGTCCGAGGAGGGCAAAAAATATTGTGCTCTTTAGCATAAAAAAAAACCCCTCGAATCTGGGTGCACGATATAAGTTAAAAGATGAAAAACCTAGGCGAAAACAAATTAAGGCCCTTCCCTGACCCAGAATCGTCAAATTGCTCATGTAAGATCATACTTTTCTAAGAAATGCTAAAAGTTAAAAATATGAAAAAAACATATGTTATATTTCATTATATTATCCTTACATTGACAGCTCTCGTTACACGTTTAACGAAACTTTGCTCGATACATTACGTAGTCGGGTTTTTGTTTCTTATTTTGTTTGTATTATTGTGGTCTGGATGACTAACTAAATATATAATCGGCCTGTTCCTGACCTCTTTAAATAAGTTTTCTGTAAATTCAATGCCCATTTTTTACTAAAATTAACTATTCCGCTAAGAAAAAGCTGTCGACAGCCACAGATCGTCCGCCGCGGTACTGCGGTACAGTGGCGGACTGGCGGATCCTACGCGGAGATGTGCACGGCGCCTAGAAAGAGCGGCGGCACCGCGGCGGTATTCCGTGCGAGAGAGATAGAACTATAGTCGACTCAACGCGTTAGTGCAGGCCATGAACAGGCATTTCCGCGAATTATTCGTTCGTCGTACAACGGACAAACGATCGCGGATTTTCAGCGTTACCGCTGTTTTCACACCTCCGCAGTTACGATTTGAGGCTGTTTTCACACCTCCGCCACGAATTGGTACTATTTCCAATTCGCGGCGGAGGTGTGAAAACAGCCTCAAATCGTAACTGCGTATCATGAAAACAAGTCCATACTTACCGATCTTGATATGCGTATCCGATCGCGAGTGTGTGGGGACTTTAATAAACGCGTATTCAACATGCAATCCAGCAAGCGATCAGATACGGCGCGTAGCATGATCGCGATCTTTTTGCGTCCACACACTCACTAACGATCATGATACGCGTCGGTGCTACGCGACGGATATACGATACGCTGAAATTATACAAGTGTGGACCGAGCTTTAGACGTAGTGACCGCGAATTTTGCGTTTTTAGGCAAATTAGCGACAATGGCTGAAACAAAAAGCCATAAACTTGCAAAGCATTTACCCAACAGATCTTGTAGATGATCTGCAAGATGAATGCGTTCTTTAAAAAAATCCTTTTATGTAAGTACATTTTCTAAATAAATTATTTGTACCTATTGTTTTTCACTTTTATTTTTGAAAAAAAAAAAGTTTGCCGCCTTGTAAGGGGCGGCTAATCCCAGTGGCCCAGGGCGCAATTTTTTTAAATACGCCTCTGCATCATAGTATAGTCGTTTATGTAACTGCTACATAATAAAGGTCCTTAAAACACGAGTGGGGTTTTATCGCACGAGTGTTTTAAGGCCTAATTATGTACAGTTGCATACACAACTGTATCTGCACTCATTTTATAAATCCTCTAAGATGCTTAAAAATCTGTCCACAATGGCGGCAATTCGAATACGTCAGTGTCTCACATTCGATTTTCAAAAAGCATAGACTAAATATAGCCAACATTTGAATTTGGAACAAACTGTCGTTCTGTCTGACTGAAGAATATAGGGCATTGCTGTTGGAATGTTCCAAATTTGAACGTCATTACAGCATGAATATGAATTCGATTTTGTAATATATATTTTGATGCAATTGCGAAAAATTGTTCATTTTATCAAGAGTCCCTAGTTAAGAGGGTTTATCCCAAAAGTTGGCAACGTCATATGCGACGTTGCCAACTTTTGTAGTTAGTAGTAAAATGTTTCGCTGTTTTTATTAATTTCTCAATATTGCTGAATTAAAAAGGAAGATATCATTCTAGGGTTGAATGACGCGTCTCGTTTTATATTTGTTGGTTAGGCATTCAAATAATAAGATTACATTAAAATGCATGGAATCTGCGATGGAAAGCTTTCAAAAGAAATGACTTCCATAATACTAAAAATTTCGTGTTCCTATGATAACTGTTGCAATACTTGATGTTTTATTCAACCATGGAGCAACAATTCATGTTTTCATTCAGTAATATTCAGAAATTAATTAAAACAGCAATATATTTGACAGCTATTTGCGACGTTGCCAACTTTCGGAGTAAACACTCTTATGTTGGCGCGAGCGAAAGCGAGCGTTAACACTAGGGACGAGTGAAGATGACAATTTCGCACGGATAAACGACATTTTTTAATACATTTGCGATATATATATGAAACAAGAAACTGACTGACTGACTGATCGATCAACGCACAGCCGAAACCTAGAAACATGAAACTTGGCAGGAAGGTTCTTTTTATGACGTAAGTGAGCACTGAGCACTACGAAATGATTTTTGGAAATTCCCCGTTTAAAGGGGTAAAAAGGAGGTTGAAAGTTTGTATGAAACTTCTAAACCGCTAGCTTTTATTTCAATGCGAGTTAATTATGAGTGGCGTGCATAATCGAGTCACAGGGAAGGAAACAGGCTACTTATTAAGTTCGGTGTACACGGGGTTAGTGTTTATCCCGGAAGTACGCTTAGATCCCGCGGGAACGCTATAACCGAATTCCATCCGGACGAAGTCGCGGGCAAAAGCTAGTAAAGAAATAAACGAACGAATAGGATGAGGCTCAAAAAAATTTACGCACTAGTTCGTAAAAAAAACTTTAGGCACGCTCACTAGCTGTCAAAAAACAAAACGCTCGTTCGGAAATGACAAACTTTTAGCACGTTAAACAGGTATCGAAATGTTTACTTTTTGAGCGCCTGTATTAAAAAAATAAATTTTACTGTATGATCACTGTGACTAGAAAATTGGCTTTGACAGAACTCGCTGTCATAACGGATGTCATTACTATCGATTTTTGAACGCATCATATCATAGAGGATTTATGATATGAGAGTAGATAAAGTAATGTATGGGTTGAGATCATAGAAGAAGTAAGGTAAACTTAGAATGACAACCTTCAAACAAATCAGTGTACGCCCAAAACAAGTGTTAAATGCGATAAAAGATGTCGCTGCCTACCTAGCCTACATATAAATTAGAACTCCGTGAGCAACATCCGTAGCCAAAACGAGACGTTTTGTGGATAAAGGAGGCGTAAGCCACTTACTAAATATACCGAGTTGCACTTACCATTCAGGCATGGCGACGTGGCAGTGTGGACACTCTATTTTATTTCCCTTCACGTCCTTTGGTTTACATTTTGTGAAGATCTCAATGGCCAAGTTTTCGAAAGTCTCAGGCTAGAAAGTAATAATTAAATAT
The DNA here is from genome assembly GCA_963971205.1 of Aethes cnicana. Taxonomy (NCBI): domain Eukaryota; kingdom Metazoa; phylum Arthropoda; class Insecta; order Lepidoptera; family Tortricidae; genus Aethes; species Aethes cnicana. The sequence goes on from CAXARK010000167.1 coordinate 5,212, forward strand.
ATACATTTTCTTAGTTAGAAATCTTAATAATAATGTATGGAGATATACGAGATACTACTTACGTCCAGAGCTTCTAGTTTGATGAAAGCTTTTGAGCACAACTCATAAGCTCTCGCCTCCAGGGCTATCAATGCAATGGTACACCACACCTGAAAGCATCAAATAGTAGATTGTACAACAAGAGCATAAAACAAGCCATTTTACCTGAGATTTACAGATATACACCCGAGCCGAGAGGCGAGGGAGTATAGTAAGTCAAGGGGAAAATAGGTTTTATGCTCGTGTTTTACACTCTGCTTTTCACTTCGACTGCGAGGAAATTAAATATTATTAAAAAGAACACATTCCGCAAATGGCTTGGATTTTGCGGCAATATATTTTCAACTAAGTTTTTAGCGTTTCTCTCCATCGTAGTATTATTCGGTGAAAACACTATTTCATCATCACTACTCGATGATGACATCTTTGAAATTAGAATTAACGAAATTGAAAGAAATTAAAATGAAAAAATCTCAACGCACCAACTTTTACCAATTCAGAACAAATAATGAATTTCCGCCATTTCATTTTTCTTTTTTAATTTTCAGCAATGTGACGTTTGACTTAAGTCACGCCCCGTGTAATGCCATGGTTATGTTTTTTTGTTTGATTTTCAGGAATACACACACCTATTCGTCGTTAAATTTTTAATTATTAATTTGATAATGCATACTAATATTTTAAAATAGAGAATATAAAGAATGTTTCATGTATAAGATTATATGAAGTTTAAAAGTGTATGTGGCTGTATGCCCTCATCTCCTTAGTCTTAGACGAAGATTTTACTTTATGCTCTAGAGCCTAAAATTCAATTTTATGCAGCCTTCTGTCAGCCTAAAGTACAACCTTACGAGCAAGAGAAGTGAAAAATAAGTTTACATCACTACGCTACGCGGAAAGAAAATCTCACTTCTTGGCCAAGGCAAGACGTAAAACTTTTGACAAGCCCCAGATCGCATATTTATGGCCCTCACCTTCGGTTCGGGCCACAGAAACCTGCGATCTGGGACATTTACGAATTCACCACCCTAGGTCTGTAATGAACTATTATCTACACCCACACCATAAATCCTCTATGATGCGATCAAAAATCGGTAGTAATGAAATTCGTTATGACAGCAAGTTCTGTTATGACCCCTATCAGTGGTAATACAGTAAAAATCATTTTAAAAAATCGAATTCGATGTTGTAATAACATACAAATTTAGAACATCATTCGAACAGCAACGCCCGCCTATATTCTTCAGCGAGACTAGAAGCGGGGTGCAGGTGGTCGCCGGCGGCGTGCAGGCGGGCGGGGCTCGCGGCGTCGAGTGTGGCACCTGCGGGAGCTGCGCGGGGTGCAGGTGGTCGCCGGCGGCGTGCAGGCGGGCGGGGCTCGCGGCGTCGAGTGTGGCACCTGCGGGAGCTGCGCGGGGTGCAGGTGGTCGCCGGCGGCGTGCAGGCGGGCGGGGCTCGCAGCGTCGAGTGTGGCACCTGCGGGAGCTAGCGCGGGGTGCAGGTGGTCGCCGGCGGCGTGCAGGCGGGCGGGGCTCGCAGCGTCGAGTGTGGCACCTGCGGGAGCTGCGCGGGGTGCAGGTGGTCGCCGGCGGCGTGCAGGCGGGCGGGGCTCGCGGCGTCGAGTGTGGCACCTGCGGGAGCTGCGCGGGGTGCAGGTGGTCGCCGGCGGCGTGCAGGCGGGCGGGGCTCGCAGCGTCGAGTGTGGCACCTGCGGGAGCTGCGCGGGGTGCAGGTGGTCGCCGGCGGCGTGCAGGCGGGCGGGGCTCGCAGCGTCGAGTGTGGCACCTGCGGGAGCTGCGCGGGGTGCAGGTGGTCGCCGGCGGCGTGCAGGCGGGCGGGGCTCGCAGCGTCGAGTGTGGCACCTGCGGGAGCTGCGCGGGGTGCAGGTGGTCGCCGGCGGCGTGCAGGCGGGCGGGGCTCGCGGCGTCGAGTGTGGCACCTGCGGGAGCTGCGCGGGGTGCAGGTGGTCGCCGGCGGCGTGCAGGCGGGCGGGGCTCGCAGCGTCGAGTGTGGCACCTGCGGGAGCTGCGCGGGGTGCAGGTGGTCGCCGGCGGCGTGCAGGCGGGCGGGGCTCGCAGCGTCGAGTGTGGCACCTGCGGGAGCTGCGCGGGGTGCAGGTGGTCGCCGGCGGCGTGCAGGCGGGCGGGGCTCGCGGCGTCGAGTGTGGCACCTGCGGGAGCTGCGCGGGGTGCAGGTGGTCGCCGGCGGCGTGCAGGCGGGCGGGGCTCGCAGCGTCGAGTGTGGCACCTGCGGGAGCTGCGCGGGGTGCAGGGGGTCGCCAGCGGCGTGCAGGCGGGCGGGGCTCGCAGCGTCGAGTGTGGCACCTGCGGGAGCTGCGCGGGGTGCAGGTGGTCGCCGGCGGCGTGCAGACGGGCGGCGGCTCGCAGCGTCGAGTGTGGCACCTGCGGGAGCTGCGCGGGGTGCAGGTGGTCGCCGGCGGCGTGCAGGCGGGCGGGGCTCGCAGCGTCGAGTGTGGCACCTGCGGGAGCTGCGCGGGGTGCAGGTGGTCGCCGGCGGCGTGCAGGCGGGCGGGGCTCGCAGCGTCGAGTGTGGCACCTGCGGGAGCTGCGCGGGGTGCAGGTGGTCGCCGGCGGCGTGCAGGCGGGCGGCGGCTCGCAGCGTCGAGTGTGGCACCTGCGGGAGCTGCGCGGGGTGCAGGTGGTCGCCGGCGGCGTGCAGACGGGCGGCGGCTCGCAGCGTCGAGTGTGGCACCTGCGGGAGCTGCGCGGGGTGCAGGTGGTCGCCGGCGGCGTGCAGACGGGCGGCGGCTCGCAGCGTCGAGTGTGGCACCTGCGGGAGCTGCGCGGGGTGCAGGTGGTCGCCGGCGGCGTGCAGACGGGCGGCGGCTCGCAGCGTCGACTGTGGCACCTGCGGGAGCTGCGCGGGGTGCAGGTGGTCGCCGGCGGCGTGCAGGCGGGCGGGGCTCGCAGCGTCGAGTGTGGCACCTGCGGGAGCTGCGCGGGGTGCAGGTGGTCGCCGGCGGCGTGCAGGCGGGCGGGGCTCGCAGCGTCGAGTGTGGCACCTGCGGGAGCTGCGCGGGGTGCAGGTGGTCGCCGGCGGCGTGCAGGCGGGCGGGGCTCGCAGCGTCGAGTGTGGCACCTGCGGGAGCTGCGCGGGGTGCAGGTGGTCGCCGGCGGCGTGCAGGCGGGCGGGGCTCGCGGCGTCGAGTGTGGCACCTGCGGGAGCTGCGCGGGGTGCAGGTGGTCGCCGGCGGCGTGCAGGCGGGCGGGGCTCGCAGCGTCGAGTGTGGCACCTGCGGGAGCTGCGCGGGGTGCAGGTGGTCGCCGGCGGCGTGCAGGCGGGCGGGGCTCGCGGCGTCGAGTGTGGCACCTGCGGGAGCTGCGCGGGGTGCAGGTGGTCGCCGGCGGCGTGCAGGCGGGCGGGGCTCGCAGCGTCGAGTGTGGCACCTGCGGGAGCTGCGCGGGGTGCAGGTGGTCGCCGGCGGCGTGCAGGCGGGCGGGGCTCGCAGCGTCGAGTGTGGCACCTGCGGGAGCTGCGCGGGGTGCAGGTGGTCGCCGGCGGCGTGCAGGCGGGCGGCGGCTCGCAGCGCGGCGTCGGTCCTCATCGGCCGCGCCTGCGCCCGCTCCGCCGCTAACTCGAACCAGTGCTGCGCGGCGCCAAGTTTGAAGCTGCGCATCGCCTCTCGACCCTTGGCTCCTTCTGTTGGTTAAGTGTGAATTGAATATATTTTCTGAATACTTTATCAATCTAATTCATTCGCGGTGACCCTCGTTGTTTATGTTCGGATGCCAGAGACATGAGCATTTGCCATGGAACTGCTTGGCGGCGAAAAGCAGTTCCAAGAAAAACTTTTCAAATCGCACTACTTACCAACAGAATTTTGAGCGTAAATATGTCCCGATAATATATATAACTTCTTGATTCGGGAAGGAGATGCACATTTCGATGCCTCTATATTGGCCAGCTGAAATTATTTCATAGTTTTACAATTTAATTAAATCCATTGGTTGAATCGACAAGGTTTTGACTGAGTGATAATAAGTATTTAGTTTACCTGAAAAGCCATTGCCGCCGCTTGGAGCATTCTGCCAGTTTCTTTCAGTTGAATTATACCTTGAATTGATGGCGTTTCATTAATACTGTCAGTTATTTCGTCGACACTTTGTTTCATTGCTATGTCCTGAAAAAACAATACAATAATCTTCATTGGATACTAAATCAATAGAAAAGTATATACATACTAGGAACAAAGAGGAAGGATGACAATAGGCGGACTTATCGCACAATATTCGCGGAAGAACGTTAAACGAATATGAGGCCTTTTGTTCATGATATAAGGAACGGAATGTAAATAGGGCAAATTTTGGATTGAAATCCTTATCCTACATGTCGATAATCAATCAAAAAAACCGGCCAAGTGCGTGTCGGGCCACGCGCAATGTATAAGGTTCCGAAGTTGACAATGCCCTTAGTACTTTTCTAACACTGCATCTTAGCTAGGCTGCCACCATTTAGCTGGCAGGGGGGAGGGGGACACTTGACTCTACCAAAAAATAGCACTTTAAAGCTTAATATTTCACAAACGCATCGTTTAATCAAAAAATGGTTTTAACAAACCCACAATGTTTTTCCAATACCTATTCAACGACAACCCACATCATGGGGTACGCAAGAAAAAAATATACATCCCCATTTTACGAGTAGGGGAGGTACCCTAAAAAAAATATATCAAAATTGTACCACTTTGTCGGCGTAACTAATATATATATTTATACCAAATTACAGCTGTCTAGAACTAAGCATCTCCGAGCAATAATGCGGACAGACGGACGGACGGACATGGCGAAACTATAAGGGTTCCTTGTGGACTTCGGAATCCTAAAAAAAAGCATCACTGCCTTATTGACCAATTGACCATATTGTTAAGTGTTAAGTCAAGAAAAACATGGTTTATGGAATTCGGAAAAGAAACAAAACACTCCGATTGAATAGGCAAGTCGTGGTGGCCTAGTGGTTCGACCTACCACCTCTCATGCGGGTCGGGGGTTACCTCTAAGTTTACTTACTTATGTGCAAAATACAATTCGAATTAACCACTGAGCTTTTCGGTGAAGGAAAACATCGTGAGGAAACCTGCAAGGATCAGCGAAGTAATTCAAAGATGTATGTGAAGCCCCAATCCGCACTGGGCTCGCGTGGGGACCATAGCCCAAATCCTCTCATGATGAGAGGAGGCCTGTGCCCAGCAGTGGAACGCAAATAGGCTGTATTAGTAGTAGTAGAATAGGCAAATCAAACATAAACATGACGGACACGAGGAAAGATTTACTAACTTTTGGTAATCTTGGAGAGCCAGTGAACAATTTTGACAGCGACTCGTTGTCCTCAAGCGCCATGTAACACTTCTTCAAACCTTCAGTGTTGTTGCATAAGGTGTAGTATTCTAAAGCGCCAGTCCTAATAAGAAAATCAATTCTATTTTACTTTGTCCTCATCATGTCCGCCGAAACACGGCCACTTCTAGACATTAGACATAAATTCAAGGAATTTGTTTTGTAAAAACTTAGTAAATACATTAAGTTTAGTTTTATGTATTATGCTACGCCCTAATAGGGTCCATGTAAAGTACACACACCAAACCAATGTAACATCGCAAAATACCATGGAAGCAATAAAGAAAGAAAGAAAGAAAGCTCGCTCGTATCGTCTCTTCGTGCGAGGACATCTTTCGAGAACTTTCCAGCCCATCGGCCTTCAGTCCTACGCCTACCGCCACTACTAACTTCCTTACTGTAATTTTTTTAGTGTCATTGACATCGCTAAAATTTTAACTGCGTTTAGCATATTTTAGAAAGGCACTATCTACCTCAGCCTGTACAGCGATTGCAGGATTCGCCTGCGGCTTAGCCTTCTAACTTAACCCATCCGGCAATACGTTACTTATTGGCGGCCTCTGCAATAATGTACTATTACCAGTTCTGTCGGTCGATGTAATAATCCCCGATGTTGCTGTAGGCCTGCTTGACCTGCGCGTCCGTCGTGCTCGGGGCCTGCTTCAACAGTTCGACAACGCGGAACCAATGCCCCAGCCGTTTTCGAAGGGCTATCGCCAAGTCTCTGTGCGATGGGAATACCAATGTCAATGTCACAACCACAATATTTAAGTCATTGCTACTGATGGGTGAGAATGCTATTCTCATGCAATTTGCCCCGAAAAAAAATACTGCTCCCCCCCCCCTCGGATCTGAAGCTAAAATGCGCTTTTCCCTCCCCCTGCGTGAAAAGCTGGGGACGCCCATGACCCCAATCCGCACTGGGCCCGTGATGAGAAGAAGCCTGTGCCGGACGTAAATAGATAAGGTGGTGTTATTGTCATGACATGACCACATGCTGTCTTGCCGAGGCTTAACAAGCGAATAAATACGGCTTAAAACTTACCGTCTATCTTCATCGTGATATATCTTTTCAGCTCCATCGAAGTCTTTAAAATAAGCGAGTATTTCAGCCTTCTTCAAAGCAGTCGAGTGCAGTGCGTTGAGTCGCGAAACGAATCTAATGCCCGCGTAATCGTTTCGTCTGACGAAAGCAGCTTCGGCCGTTTCTAGAGCCGATTCAGCTTCGAAGTTCTTCAATGCTGCTTCTGCTAATAGCAACCTTGAAAATAAACCCAATAGATGTATTACAGATACACATTAGCAATTACTTAGATACTTATTAAAATCAGGAGACTGACCACAGTTGTGGATGCGGGTTATCCTTTATAAAGTTCTCTGCTTCCTTCAAACCAACTTTTTCGATGAGTTGGCGCGTGTCTCGCAAAGATTTCACCTCCACCCGCACAATGTGCTGTGGTGTACATTTGTCCGTAATACTGTCCAGTAATGCTGTAGTTATTTCTAATTCCTTTAAAATTAAACAATAATACATATAAGTGACGCCTTTGTCTCTATTAAGTCAAAAAGGCGAGTACCCAAAGATATAAGGAACTTTAAAAAAAAATAAAGACACATCTTAACCATTGGCATTTAAAAAGAAAGATACCTTGAATGTGCACAAATATCCCTGCATAATCAGAGGTTCTTCGGGCTCCGAGTCTCTCATGACATAGAGTCGGGCTTTCTCCGCCACCGCTAGCATTTGGGGGTTGTCGCTAGCCCAGAGTGCGCTCCACACGTCCTTACGTAGCGCCTGGCCGATGCTTATATTATTAGCCATGTCCGTTTCCAGTAGATACAAGGAACCAGGTTGGTCGATTACGTAAAATTTACTGTGAAATTAATCTCAATGGACAAGAATACGCAAAGCTCGACTTAGATGGCGCTGCAAACGCTTGACCCAAACCAAAACCCTGCTGTCCAATTTTTACGGGTTTTTTTGTTGAAAATTTTAAGTAGATTTGTTTAAAATTGTTAAATATTGTTCGCAATTTTAATTTTTGTTCAGTTATTTGTGATGAAAATGAAAACATCCCAATGCAATTATACCTGCCCCAGATAGATACCAAGTCTTTCGGAAATACGTGTCGTCGGTTCTCATTGCATCCTGGAACTGCACAGCGCGGCATTTTTTAATAATTTAAGTAAAACCAATAACAACAAATATTTCTCTGTGTAATTGACAGATGGTTTGGGTCAACCGATTGCAGCGCTCCTAGTGGCCAAATTATGCAGATTTTTTGTCTATTAATATCATGATTAACCAACTCCCACACACAGTTATATAAAGATCTACGAGTACCTACTGTAGGTATACTTGGATTAAGGTACTCGAAGTTACCTGGAGTTAGAATTTAATCCCAACTTGTAAGGTCTAGAGTTCATGTTGATTGAAGTGATTTTTTTGTAATTAACGAGCGAGAAAAACAGTATGGTTCCGGAATCTCTTCCAACCAACAGATGACTGTCTGAGCAGGTGATACAGCATATGGTGTCGTCTTGGTAACCAACGTCCCCAGAGTTGAGGGGGGTTCCATCAGCTCTGAATAAGTGTTCAGTGCTACCTGAAATAAACCAGACAGATTTTTTTATTACTTTATATATTTCTTACCATTCTCAACATACGAGTGTGTTAAAATATGATGAAGCTCTCAGCGTAAAATGTACATTAGAGCATGCAGATGCAGTCCAAATACAAACAAAAAAATACCAATACAAATTCTTTATTTTCCATAACAGATACACATTAGCAATTCGCGTGGTGGCTTAAAGGTAAAAAAAAATACTTACGCGGTCTTGAAGGTGTTGAGAATTTCCAAATCAAGAAAGATTCTTTAGAAGCCGCAACCACTGTCGCTTTGCTGTTAATGCCCACATATACCATTGGTATAGTTATAGATTTCGCTGGAAAATACTTCCCTTTATTACTAAAATTTACTTAAATATTCAATTTAATCAAAATCACATTACTAACCATCACATTGAATGCCTTGTTGGTTTGAAATAATGAGATTGTTAAGGGTAGCAATCACACAGTACTCGTCCGTGCCACACATGTCTATAACATCCGGAATGTGGTTAACCCATGACTGCAATCAAGACAAGAAATTAAAACGATTGATGAAGAAGTGTACACTAAATATAGCACGATACAACTTAGAAGGCGCGCGGATTAAGCAATAATAGACTCTGCGTCAACGGCTTAAGTGCTTCGCCGCGGGCCTTCTAAGTTGGGTCGTGCTATACTATATTTCTTCTGAGCATATTCGACATGCCTTTGTGGTGTGTCGCTTTTAGCAGTAGGGCGCAGTCAACTTTTAGCCTTAACTTGGACCACCACAGACGGCGTACACTGTCCAAGCCTAAGAGATTCTTTGTCATATACGTAGAGTTCAAATCGACCTCACATCAGACCCGGCTCACTCCACAATTTTTCTGCGCCGCTACAAGTACATGACGGCGGCCCCTTGGTCTGGTAATGGTTGACCTCATGCGTTCGCGCTTTACGTCGCAACCGCAATAGGCAATGTTTTATTTATATTTCTTATACCTTGTAAAATAGCTGTCAATAAGTTTTTGTTATTAAGTATCCATAATATGCAAATGCGAAAATAACTGTCTGTCTGTCTGTTACCTCTTCACGCTTCAACCGCTGGACCGATTTGGATGAAAATTGGTACGTAGATAGTTGGAGTCCCGACCGATATGTCCTTTACATAGGCGCATAGTTCCCGCGGGAACACGATAACCGAACTCCACGCAGGCGAAGTCGCAGACAGAAGCTAGTTATTAATATTTAACAGATTGTTTTTCTCCCAAAAAACTAAATTCGTAAAAGTATTATAATGTCGTGTCATAAGGGTTAAGCCGTGAGGAAGCCGTGGTAGCATAGTGGTTCGACTTACCGCCTCTCATGCAGAGGGTCGGGGGTTCGAATCCGGCTCGCACCTCTCTGAGTTTACTTATGTGTGGAATTCAATTTGAATTAACCACTGAGCTTTTCGATGAAGGAAATATAGTAAGGAAACGAAGTAATTCAAGGGTGTGCGTGAAGTCGTCAATCCGCACTGGGCCCACGTGGGGACTATAGCCCAAACCCTCTTGTGATGAGAGGAGGCCTGTGCCCAGCAGTGGGCCGTAAATAAGCTGTTGTGGTGGTGGTAGTGGGTCATAAAGGGTTACCTGTAAGGTCACCGTATCCCAAAACGTAACCGTCTCCGTCCCCGAAACAAAAGCTAGCGTATTGCCGTAAAATGCGTATTTGTGGTCAGGCTTCACGTTGGCGAAGTAGATGAACGAGTCGATCGCTATGGCGAGGCGGAGGGATCGCTTCTCCCACGACAAAGACCGCATCTCTCCACCCGGCACTCGAAGTGTACGGATGTGCTGGAAAAAACATGCGGAGACAACTATGATCACACACTTTCATATTTTTGAAAAATAAATCTGTCCCGATCAATGTATTGTGTCTGAAAAGAATGTATCAATTTAAATCTTTAGACACAACTTTGCATATATTTCATAGGTTTTAATTTAATAAAAATAACAGCATAGATACTCTGGCAAACGAAAGCTGAACCAATCAAGCTCAATTACGCGGCAACACTGTACTGTATCTCAGATACATACATTTCGACCACTAATGTTGCCGTGTAATTGAGTTTGATAGGTTCAGCTTTCGTTTGCCAGACTCTAATACTTAGGTAAGTATACCAAAATAGTTTTTCTTTCCTTTTTGGCGATTTCTTATTTATTACATGTTCAACTTACATTTGAACAAAATCATATATTTATTTTAACAATTCCACTTTCACATTACTTGCAAATTTTTACCTCTCCATAAGCACTGAAGAACTGAACAACATTTGTTTTGTCGGAAGTACAGCCAGCAGCTGCTAGAACTGTCCCATTGTGATTCCAATGACAGCTAATAGCCACCATATTAGTTTCCACCGCGATGCTATCTGGAATGCACATTTATCCTCAGTTAGAACAATAAAGTTACTTACTTTATATTATACCTTACAGCTTACAGATTATTAGGCCTATTCTAAATTGTCCGCACGCCGTTGCGAGTATGAACAAATAGGAAAAAATCCAAGTAGCCTGTACGCATGGTAATAGAATTTGCAATTGCACTGTAAAAAATTCCAGTAGTTTGCAGAGTGGACAATGGAGCGCGATCACTGGGAGTAGGCCGATTATAACATTATTTAACTTATTTACCTTCTTCTACACAGTTTTTCATCAATAGAATTAGGCCAGTTTTATAGCATATGGCCAGCACAGGTCTGTTGGGTGGAGCCTTGCCAGAAAACCAATCCATTGATATCACTTCTAGTGAACCTGTGACTCCATTTATCGCTACTGGCATCTGAAACAAAATGGGCTGTTGGCAGGATTGTATTTGTATTTATATGTATGCACTGTGTTTTACACGTTGTGTATTTTAAATGAGTAAGTATTTTAACATACTGTCAAATTTCCTTGATCATCATATAATTGAAGCTCTCCACCAGCCAATGCAAAGAGCAGTTGTGTGTTATCCGGAGACCATTGCACAGCAGTCAGGCCAGGACCTTTGATGTCCTTCCCCCAAACTCTAGATCCATCCACAGAACCAACAATCACTGCACCTATTGAAATACAAAATATTATTAATATTTTATCAACTTTATTTAAGTTATCATAATAGAAATAATCAGCTCTAGTTTTGTTGTATACCATCCTCATATGCAATACAGATCTTCTGACCATCTGAACCCCAAGCCATTCCTGCTACTGTGGACTTGTTTCTATTATTTATCATTTCTTCATACCAAGAACCCTGTGAATTCAAAAAAAATATAAATATTTTGAAGACTATTTTACCCATCATTGGCTTGCTTTGCTTTGAATACCTAATCAAAGCACATGCATGATTGATGCACTTCAATGATGGGTATATGTAATGGTCCCAATTAGAGGACCAATTACCAGGCAGTCATCCGCATTAATAACATACTTTGTAGAGCATCCAAACAATAATGACACCATGCTCATCACTGGTAGTCAACTTCTGGTAGACCTCATTCCAAATTGCCACCCGCAACTGGCCTGTGTGGCCCTCCAAGCTTAAATTCATAGAGAGATTCCCACCTCCACCTTGAAAAATAATAATAAACCTTGTTTTTATCCAAATTAATCAACAACCAGGATATAAACTGGATATGTGGACATCAATTAATCAAAAAAAAGTTTTTACCTGATTCTAACTTCAGCACTTTTAACATGCCATCTTCTCCACCCACAGCAATGAACCCAGAAGAATGGTTCCATGATATACAAGTAACGTTAGACTGCTTAGGGATAGCAATCTGAAATTAGAATAAAAATTACTTGTAGAAATATTTTGGGTTTCATTTCCATAGCAACTAGAGCCATGACTAAACTTTTACAATACCTTCTTGCTCATATATATAAACATTTTTCCGTTTTATTAATTGCCTTATGCACTCGACACGAAGTTCACAATATTATATTTATAGAAAAATGCAATTAATTAAACCTAATAAAATAATGCACTGCAACTTAAACACATCTATATGACCGGTTTAATAAGAGATAAAGTTTCAGTAACTACATAGTCTTCATCACTCTTGTGTAATTGTTAATTTTTCATTTATAATTTGTTCTTACTTACAAATTAAAACTTTTTTAAACAAGCTAAATAAATGGTCTGTTTGTATACACTTTAGTTTCACTTCCTTTCCTTTCATTGCCCAACTGTCACTAATGTCAGTTTGAAGGGTTTGAATGGAGTGTGGAATGTGTCTTGGTAAGGAGCGCAATCTTATATGGCGAAACAGTTGAATCCAGCGGATTTGATAAGCAACAAAACAAAATACACTCTCCTCACAACCATTTTCGCTGCGATTTCGCCTCAGCAGCGCCATCTGAAGGCGCTTCTGCAGACCATCCGCCTAAGTGGCTTGACAGGAGTGGCGACCGCAGCGCCCCCAAATTACCCGATTTGGTGTCTACTTTTGGAACTATAACCATTCAGCTGCTCGCGTGCGCAAAAATGGCGCTATGACTTTTGAACATAGAACATATAATTGGCTATGGGTGAAAAATGACAATGTGCTCGATTATTTTTTTATGGATAGGAATAACCTTCCGAATCAAGAGAAAACAATCTCAGAATTTTCCGTGCCGTAGATTTCGCGTAAAAAAAGAAATTCATTTTGCGTTATGACGATTGAAATATAGGTGTTTCCTAGGTCCAAGTATGCAGCACTACTTTTTGAAAAAAAGTGTTGATACTATTGACATTATTGTTTTTTTCAAGAAGTAGTGCTGCATAGTTGGACCAAGGAAACACCTTTATTTCAATCGTCATAACGTAAAACCAATATTATTTTTTACGCAGAATCTACGGTACGGAAAAATCTGAGATTGTTTTCTCTAGATACGGAAGGTTATTCTTATCCTTAAAAAAAATCGAGCACATTTTCATTTTTCACCAAAGTTTTTCACCGATGCCAAAATGGCGCTATGACTTTGAACATAGAACATAGCATTGGCAACCGTAGAAAGCATGTGAGTGGATAAAGATTGCGCTTCTTTACTTCAACCCTCCATAGTTTGAAGAATACTAAAGTTCGCTATTCATGGGAGTTTTGGACCATGGATGTAGTAACCTAAAAATCTTATGCTACGTTCATGAACCCGTTGGATGTCGTTTTGAACGCTGACCGTGTAAACAGGTACCCAAGCACGATCAAATTCACCTTTGATCTTTGTCGAAAACCGACCGCCGACCGATCGACGGCGTTCACGTGCACATTCACGAGCGCGTTCAAAAACAGCCTGTTTACACGCTCGTGCCCGTGAAGGCGCCCGTGAATGTCGTTTTGAACGCCGTGCATGTAAATATACCATTATTAACCAACCAACCTGCCATTATTCCTAGACTTATCCTTGAATCATTTCATTCACAATCAATATATGAAGAACTTCATATCAACGAGCACGTATTTTTTAAAGAAAAGTGGAGCTTAATTAACTAGAAGTTATGATGATGCCTATCTATTGCCCTGTAAAAACATGCGAGCGAGTACAACGTTATAACTTGTATAGCTACGTTTATACGCGCGTGCCGGAGCCCGTGAACGTGCCCGTTGAATGTCGTTTTGAACGCCGTATATGTAAACATACAATGATCTTTTCCAAACAACCGATAGGAAACCGACAGCCAACCGATCGACGGCGTTCACGTGCACATTCACAAGCGCGTTCAAAAACAGCCTGTTTACACGCTCGTGCCTGTGAACGCGCTCGTGAATGTCGTTCTGAACGCCATACATGTAAACGTACCATAATCCCCACACATTCATGTTGGCTTTTCTGGCCGGCGTTGGCCCATTGTGAAGAGCCTTCAAACTACTAGTAGTATGTGGTAACATCCTCTCCTCTTTATCAGGTCTGTGGTGAAATGGTGGTGAAGCAAATGTCACATATTTCAAATCAAAACCAAATCAATAAACTTGGTTGACCGAGCTTATTACACAGAAATGATAGTTTGCTCTGGTTGTTATGTTTTTAACTGTATATTCTATTTAAAATGTTTTATAATTTAGCAAGATTATTATTAAAATTTCCAAAATTACGAGGTTTAAGATTCCCGAATTGTACATAAAATATTACCATACACCGACTAGCGACAAAATGTTAGGTAGAAAACAAAGCCTCAAAGGAGAGCCAGTCCTGGCGGACTACGGTCCGGAAGAATCTTTAAATGAGAGTGCCGATATTGAATGGGTAAACAAGGTACAATATACTATTATCAAAATATATTGGAAATTGTATTCAAATATATTTTCAACTGTTACTTATACACTTAATTTTTTTAGCTATGGGTGAGAAGAATTTTAAGGCTTTGTGCTCTAATGAGCCTGGTATCGGTGTCACTTAACACACCTAAATCATTTGAAAAGTGGCCCTCTCTTCAAACCATTACTTTTGCTGTTGATTGCTGTGTTACTCTTTTCTTCACTGCAGAAATGATTGCTAAAATGCACATAAGAGGAATACTCAAGGTATGTTTACCACTTTCATACTGCTCAAGTTATTTTAGTGCCAGGTCCCCAAAATTCTCATACAATAAAAATATACTGATCTCAAAGGTTTCTAGCACTGAAAAGTGTTACGTTCACTAAGTTGTTATAAAAGAAGGAACTAATGTTGATTTTATACATTTTAGGGAGATGTGGCTTATTTGAAAGATCACTGGTGTCAGTTTGATGCATCAATGGTATTTTTTCTGTGGGTGTCAGTGCTGCTGCAGATGTTTGAGTTAACTGCAATTGTGCCAAGATACAGTTATTTGAGTATTTTGAGAGCTCCTCGCCCATTGATAATGATAAGGTTTTTGAGAGTTTTCTTAAAGTTTTCAATGCCAAAATCACGGATAAATCAAATATTCAAGTAAGTCAAATTGTAATATGTTTCAACTTGTTAAATTAAGTATATGCTACTAGAAATACATATATGAAAAAATATTTATTTTTTTCCTATAGCTCTATGTGTTTTGTAGGAGATCAAGCCAACAAATCTACAATGTGACATTGTTCTTCCTGTTTTTTATGTCACTGTACAGTTTGCTGGGAGTACAGTTCTTTGGAGAATTGACCCATCACTGTGTAAGGAACACTACTGATCCTAAGTAAGTAAAAAAAAATCACAGGTAGTATTGTGCTGTATTGTAAAAAAGCCACAGGGTATATTTTTAAAATATTTTTCAGCGATATAACAATAAATTCCTTGGCCATTCCTGACACATTTTGTTCTCCGGATCCTGATTCAGGATATCAGTGCCCAACTGGTATGAAATGTATGAAACTTAATCTGTCCAAATATATTATGGGGTTCAATGGATTTGAGGAGTTTGGTGAGTCAAATTATATTTTACTTACAACAGTTCAAGGTAACACTTTGGAAAAAAAAGGTATGTATATGAAAGGGTTACTTTGAAAATCTTGGTTTTGAAATTCTTCAATAAAATTTACTATGTTAATAATTCTTTAAACCTGTGATCTATTTGTTTCAGTGACAAGCTTATTTACAGTATACCAAGCTTCTTCTCAGGAAGGCTGGGTCTTCATTATGTATAGAGCCATTGACTCTTTGCCAACTTGGAGATCGGCTCTCTATTTTAGGTAAAAAACCGGCCAAGTGCGTGTCGGGCCACGCGCAAAGTATAGGGTTCCGAAGTTGACCATGCCCACAGTACCTTTCTAAGTCTTATTTAGGCATCTTAGCTAGCCTGCGGTATGACGTGCCCGACTGCCCGCCCGACGCCCCTGCCGCTCGAGAAAAATCATTGGTTTTTTAATCATTTCAGTTGGTCGACTATGACTCGTAAATTTGTACAGCCTATTTATAGGTAGCTGTGATAGTTTTCCTTTCAACTACATTATATATGCCACAACCGTGATTTCTTTCAGACATCCAAATACCACCATTCAGCTGGCAGGGGGGGGGGGGGGACGACACTCGACTCTAACGAAAAATAGCACTTTAAAGCTTAATATTTCACAAACGCATCACTTAATCAAAAAATGGTTTTAACAAACCCACAATATTTTTTCAAGACCTAGGTATTCCACGATATACCGCACCACGGGGTACGCAAGAAAAAAAATTACATCCCCACTTTACGAGTAGGGGAGGTACCCTATAAAAAAAAACATTTCAAAATTTTATTGTACCACTTTGTCAGCGTAACTAATATGTATATTCAGGCCAAATTTCAGCTTTCTAGGACTGAGCATCTCCGAGCAATAGTGCGGACAGACGGACGGACGGACGGACGGACATGGCGAAACTATAAGGGTTCCTTGTGGACTTCGGAACCCTAAAAAGGAAATAAATATATATGTATTTTTTTTATCTTACAGAATGTATTGATATATAACACTCAATAACTTTTTTCAGCACTATGATTTTCTTCCTAGCCTGGTTAGTGAAAAATGTATTCATTGCTGTTATAACTGAAACATTCAATGAGATAAGGGTCCAGTTTCAACAGATGTGGGGGGTTAGGAATCCTATCAGTAAAGGCAGCAGTACTCAGTTCTTCACAGGGGATGATAATTGTTGGAAACTAGTTACAATTGATGAAAACAAACACTCAGGTATACTAAAGAACATTATTATAAATCATTACAAATTTACTAGAGCATGATAAAATTTGCCCACACTGTTCTTCATTTGCAGGGTCTGCACCAGAGATATTTCATAAAATGTTACGTTCGGCATACTTCCGCCTACTTGTTATGGGTGTTGTATTGGCGAATGGTATTATAACAGCCACAATGAACTTTAAACATGATGGCAACCCAAGAGAATTTTTTTATGAAAAATATTACTATATTGAGGTATGTGACGTAATAGGTACATAGATTTTTTTAAATACATGGCTGGGACATTTAAAGTAGTTCAGTACTTACTTATAAAAATAATGAACGGTTCTTCTGTTTTCAGATTGCTTTCACTATTTTTCTGGACCTGGAGGCTTTGATCAAGATATGGTGCCTAGGTTGGAAAGGCTATTTCAAACATTCAGTCCATAAATTTGAGCTTCTTCTGGCAATCGGAACTACTATACATATAATACCTCAAACATACATGTCTGGGTTTACATACTTTCAGGTTATATACCTACCCTTTTATATTGACGTGATTTCAATACAAAAAGACATCCTAATATTGAAAAATTTTTCCTGTTTAATTCATTATTATGGTTTGTTTCAGGTTCTTCGAATCGTAAGGTTAATCAAAGCTTCCCCATTGTTGGAAGGATTTGTTTACAAGATTTTCGGCCCTGGGAAGAAGTTAGGAAGCCTAATCATTTTCACTATGTGCTTGCTGGTCATTAGTTCTTCCATATCGATGCAGTTGTTCTGTTTCTTATGCGAATTCACAAAGTTTGAAGCATTTCCTGAGGTATTTATA
Organism: Aethes cnicana; assembly: GCA_963971205.1. NCBI lineage: Eukaryota > Metazoa > Arthropoda > Insecta > Lepidoptera > Tortricidae > Aethes > Aethes cnicana. Next base: position 22,644 of record CAXARK010000167.1, read on the forward strand.
AAAAAAATACAACATTCATTGAATTTTTTCAAGTTTGTAATCTTGTAAATTATTTGTTTGCAGGCTTTTATGTCTATGTTTCAAATATTAACACAAGAAGCGTGGGTCGAAGTAATGGATGAAACCATGGTGCGAACAAGTTCGACTCTGACTCCCTTAGTGGCAATCTATTTCATCTTATACCATCTTTTCGTCACACTGGTAAGAATAAATAAATGTGAAAACAGCAAAATATACCTCAAAATATAGCACCACACAATTTTGAAGGCAATAGACTCTGTGTCAACGGCTTTACAGCATGGCCGCGTGCCTTCTAAGTTGTGTTGTGTTATTATCTGACGTTTCTCCCTCCTCTGTACAGATCGTGCTGTCGCTTTTCGTCGCCGTCATCTTAGATAACTTGGAGTTGGACGAAGATATTAAGAAACTAAAACAACTGCGTTACAGACAGCAAAGCGCAGAAATAAAGGAGAGTTTACCGTTTCGCCTAAGAATATTCGAAAAGTTTCCAGACAGCCCACAAATGACCAAATTGCATAAAGTACCCGGAGACTTTAACTTGCCAAAGGTAAAGTATTTCTCAAATCTACTTTCGCCCTCTGGTAAAGAAAGTTGTGTCTGAATCATCCCACCACTTCTCTTTCCATGGCTGATTTTCGTGTTACGATTTCGAAGTAGCAATATAAAATGTTAACATTAAAAATAAGGGAATACAGACAGAGTCATGTAGCGTACGTAATTCCTTGATTCTTCAGGTACGAGAGTCATTCATGCGTCAATTCGTGTGCGAAGACGGCGAGGAGGAGGTGAGCGTGGTGG
>CAXARK010000168.1:0-31258 GCA_963971205.1 Aethes cnicana
ACACGGCGTGAAGTGAGAGTAAATTTTAATTGAAGCATTAACTATACATTGACACATGTTTGGTTATTGTACACGGCCTAGGCGTTCCAGAATCAGATATAGCGACCGTCATCTGATCGATTAAGCATTGCTATTCAGGGCGATTATAACTATTATAAGTCATGTCTTAAGCGAGATTAAAATTCGCATGTTTGTCAGTTCTCAGACACCATTTGCTTTGTGTTTTTCTTATCATGTTAAGTACCTTCTCTCGATAATAGCTCGAGAGTTTTGTTAAAGGAAAATGGTACTGACGGGTTCTATGAAATTAAACTTCTTCATTATAAAGTGCAATTGAACAGTGCAGACGGGAATTGACACTAATTGGTGGAGGCTAGAGCGGCTGGCAACGTAACGAGCGGCGGTTCGCTAAGTGATCGACGACGGTAGCATAGCATATCATCGATGAAACGACGAGGAAGTCTGTCGCAGCACTCGCAGCGCAATTACGAGCACGCCGTTTTTTTTAACGGGAGCATGACTTTCATGCATTTTTTCTGCACATCAACATGACATGGAAATAACATTTACAAGAACCAATATGGCGATATGGTTCAATATTGACATTTCGGATAACAAACTCACGGTTCAAATCAGGCTAATAAATGCAAAAGACTTCTGGTATTTTACATGCCAATGCTAAGCCTTTCACCTTTACATCCATTAAATGAACACTATGATTAAATGTCTTAAAGCAAGTATAGTTTTGTAAGTATTAAAAAAGACAGTCAGGTTGTGTTTAATATAAAGCTCTACATTCTTCAGCTTAAACTCAATAGTGAGCTAAACACGTACTTAAGTAAAATCGAAACGGAAAATATTGCTGTTTATCAAGTTGCTGCAGAATGTCGGGAAAAATCTAGACCTATCGTAATGCGCGCTGGTCGTTTACCCCAGTCCCAGACAATGCACCGCCGGGGTGACGTTTAATCTCCGGGTATCGAGCGGCGATGCCTCGTCGTGCGCAGGCGCTAACGCCCAGCATCGATCGCAGGATGATGCCACCGAGGGAAACTATGGAACAGCCATTTCGTCTCACAGGACAGAGATTTCTGAATTTAACCATTTATGGAATAAGCTGCTAAGGGATCCGGCTGCTTTCAAAATGCGTATGTTGATGCATTTATGACAGCAAAATAGCAAGTTGACATTCTGAACGCAAAAGTTACACTAGCTATGAAAGGAGTTTTTTTTATGTTTTTTTTGTTAAAGTTAGCGCTTGATTATTTACATTTAGGTACATTTTGTTTCCAAATTACTACATAGTTATTTTATTTTAAAACTCTTATTACATCAATCTAGATTATAATTTTTAGATAAATCTTGTTAATGTAGGTAGGGGTGGTAGGACTCATTCCTTGACACATGTCTCTTCTTAAAAGCAGGGAGAATGACTATAGTTAAATAATATTATTGATTTAATGAATTTAATAAGTCAGTAATATTTCGTAATCACTACATAGTATAAAACAAAGTTGCTTTCTGCTGTTTGTCCCTATGTATCAATTTTAAAACACGGATTTTGATGCGGATTTTGTAATAGATAGAGTGATTCAAGAGGAAGGTTAGTATATAATTTGTTATAATTTAACGCTCAATTTCCGCGGGAACGCTATAACCGAATTCCACGCGGACAAAGTCGCGGGCAGAAGCTAGTTATTAATATGATAAAAGGACACTGGCGCGCAAATAATAAATTCTCATCTATTTAGGTACTAATACAAGGTAATGTACTAAACCGTCGGAGAATGCGACGGAAAACTACCGTTTAGTCCGCCGAACAAACTAGTAGCATATAGACACAGATACGAGTATAGTAGATAGCGGAGGAGCGTGCAATATGCAGACAGACTTTCGGGATCAATACCCTGCGCTGAACTCTGTTATTTAAAATTCAAGGGTTTAACAAACAGTCGCATACTACATACATAGTTTGTACGTGTCATCGGCAACTAGCTTCCGATAAAGACCCGAACTCCCTCGAGCTTCAAGAACTTGGCTGTCTTTAGTTCCTAACTGAGACGTATGCCTGATGGTCTTAATATTCCTCCCTTTACCGACTGGAATTAAATCCCTGAGGCGAATTCAAAATGAGGCAGACAATTCCCCATTTATGAATCCTGATCTGAACTGCTCACTTTTGTATTGCACATTAAAGGGGAGTAATTTTGTTGGGACGAGGATAATGTTGAGTGTTTCGGCAGGTGCTCCCGAGGTTCAACAGGTGAAGGCCTCTGTTAAATAGGCAACCGGGCCAAGGATGCCACGGCCTCCTACTGGAATTGCACGTGTTGATTAGGTGGCCCAGTTTTATTGTATGCGGAATATTCTTCATTAGATAATAGCGCACGGGAGCGAGTATGCCTGCATATTTAAAAGAAGGTTAATCGGAAATTACTATGGTGAGAAGTATGTAGGTAAAAATTTTGTCTACGAGATAAAAAAAAAAAAAAAAAATATGGTTACGTTTAAATGAATTTAGAAATAATTAAAAGAAATGATACACGGACTTGCAGTTTGCTGTGCGGAAACTATAGAGGTACTCTATTTGAAAAAAAAAAACTCAATTCAGGTCTCTGTTAAAAGTCAACCTCTAATTGGATATTAAGCATGAAGAAATAAAAGTCAAGCGAAACTAAATACGTACTTGGTAATATCTCTAGGCTGATATTGTTCAATGCTATGTTCTAGGCAATGTTTTATCCGACTATTCTTGACAGTCAAGTTGGAGAGGTCGTTGGAGGGAAATTGCCGTCCCCGCTCCAACCCGGATTGGGCAGCGAGGCTGGGAGCCGGGTCACCGGGAACGGGGCCAAGGATCCTGCTATCGATTTAAGAGCTGGGAGCAGGGAGCTGTCACAAGACTCACGATGCAAATGTACATATTGATTTATGTGGTCTAGCGGAAACGAGATAAGATATAAAACCCGTTATCGAATGCGACCACCAAAATAGTTTATCGCTTCCTGTAGCAGCGAAGCTCGGAGCCGATAGTGACATGGGAGCGAAATAACATCCGAACAAGGTCCCTAGCTCAATTGAATTAGTTGGTGAATCACAGTTTAAAGACGATCACGCGGCAGCAATTGCTGGAGTCCAGACGGCGACAGTTCACTTGAACCAATCGTCGATAAGTGGAGTACGGACACGTCATGCACCATCTGTTCCCGTTGTGCATGATATAACCTCTTTGTACCATTCGTAAGAAGTAAGAACGCGAATTACGATATTTTTTTTATGATGAATTGATGACACACTGCGGCTGCGTCCGTCCGAATTCTTAGCATTTGCGACATTTCGCTTTTGTGTGTGTACACATTATAAGCGACGATCTTTCTAAATGGTTATTGACTTACAATTTACAACTTGAAAAAATATTTACTAAACTGGAATGTAGCGTAGAATTACACGATGTCAGTGTGACCAACGACCTGTTGAATCAAAAATGTTTCCCAATTTATTTAACCAACGATTAGTGATTCTATTGTTCAATAGTTGTTGACAAGTCGTTGACAGATAGAGGATTCATTTCCAATCAAACATACTTGTTTACACGATATGGCAACATCCTATAGGCGATATATCGGTAACACTGAACCTTCTGCGGCAGCATCGCGGGTCAGGGATCAATAACCGGGCGATCCTTGGCCTGGTTCCGCAGTGGTGGCTGGGCTTTAGGGAATAAATAACCCAGATTGTTTACGATCGCTGCACAAGTTGCACAACAACCGTGCATAGAGACTAGAAGTTCAGATGCATAATGCATGGCCAGATTGGTCAGCTGAAGTCTGATCATAACTTATTTGTGAAATAAAAATCATTATATGATATCAGAAGTTCTGAGCATTCTCCAGTTCCCCACCGTATACATCTGTGGAGTGAAGCTGAAAAGTTAGGGATAGAAGAGGTAAAAAAAAACATAGGTACCTGCTACTTAGGTATATTATACGTGAGTTAGGAAAATATTGAATAAACGAATACCAGAGGATAATTAGGTCATTTCATATGTGTATCTGGTTTTCCCTAATGCTTGTTTACCGCCACTAAGAATTATGTAAAAAAAACCGTGCCTACATATGTGTTATAAATTATTATGTTCATTACATGCACGTTTAACGGGAAAGTTAAACTTAATGATCATTGAATGTCAGACGGAAAATTTAAGTGTTCATGATTCCTCATAGCATCTGGTTTTCTGGTTTCATTAATAGAGGTCCGTGGGGTCCAAGCGGACATACCGTCTTCAACGACATCAGTAAGCGGCTGGTCGACACAACCGGGGACCGAAGACCTGGCAGCTTCCTCGCTCACGCATTAAAATTGCAATTCAGGAAATTTTGCAAGCATCCTCGGTACAAACAATGTCGCAAGGACCCCTTTAACTATGATTTTGCGGTGGTGTCTTTAACACAGGGGAAGATTTTTCCTTTTAAATAAAGTCTAAATTAAATAACAATCGATTACAAATCTCCACAGAACTGCACGGACAGCTTATGATCAGAAATCCGTTGCACATTGAAATTTTATTGACAGCCACGAAAATATTATTATGTATCGTGACCGACTAGTCACGTTGACCAGCCACGGAATGGATCACGGAAAGTAATAACATTAATATAATACATAAAAGGCTTGAGTCAACAGTTAAATAGGTATATTGCAAAATCAATAGTGACGTGAGCTGCTGAAGGCATGACTTAGGTAGAGCTGCGGTTTGCCTGTTTACTTCCAGTGCTTTGGGAGGAAATATATTAAAATTAATTGGAATTAGCATGATTACCGTAAGGAAAATATAAAACTTATATATGCTGATTAAAACATGTAGGCATTGTACAAAATACCTAACAATACTAATGTTGCTCGAAACATTAAATAATAGTTTTCTAAATTCCGAATAATTGCCTGAATCAAGTTTATATTGATCAGTCATTATTTCTACCAGAACATGATTCCTTTTCCCAAATATCGTATCATACTTAGATAGAATTTAAACTCTCCTGAATGAATCCCTGGGGCTCTATTCGAAGTCTTAAATAGGGACAGGGAGATTCCCTCTCGCTGCGCTTATGCGTCGCAGCGTTGAAACCGAACTTCAAGTAGCTAGACTTAAAGTTCAACTTGAGCTTGAGATTTAAGACTTCGAATAGAGCCCCTTTATCTTCAAATTCTAAAAAAATATCTGAATACCGCAATCTCGTTCTTGTACTATTATTTCTTGCGGAAGATGTTCCTTTTCCCCAAAGATCATCTCATATATAGGTCGATCCCAAACTCCTGATTTTTTACTTCCTGAAAGTTCTACAAGGAAGTTAGTTATACTATACACTTGGGTCACCGAGAGAACTAACAAAAGAATTTCCGAACTAGCCCAAAAGATTTTTCAGCATCTGGTTATAAAATATGACGCGCTGAATTCTTGGCAGTTGACAGGCGACTGGCGAACCGCCGGGATCCTCAACCACGTCGTAAACAACCCACATGTTAGGGCAGATTGTTATTGTTACATTGTTTACTCGGGTTTCTAAGAACCTGATCACACAGGATTTCCCGCGAATTTATCGACCATCTTGTTTGTAATGTCAAGGTGCAAACATTGGAGCGGATCGGGGATTACAATCGTGTTTTCGCGAAGTGGGATGATTTAACAGAAATGGTACATATTGATTTATGCCATGTAGCATAATTTCCCAATTCAATATATGAGCATTTAATATAATAGGTCGAAATTATAATTACACTAGAGTGTTAAACTATAACAAATTATATACGAAAACCTTCCTCTTGAATCACTCTATCTATTAAAAAAAACCGCATCAAAATCCGTTGCAATTATAATTACACTAGAGTGTTAAACTATAACAAATTATACACGAAAACCTTCCTCTTGAATCACTCTATCTATTAAAAAAAACCGCATCAAAATCCGTTGCGTAGTTTTAAAGATTTAAGCATACATATGGATAAAGGGACAGAGAAAGCGACTTTGTTTTATACTATGTAGTGATTAGTATTTTACAATCTTAACAAAAAGTAAAGAAACATTAGAAAGTTGTCAGGAAGATATCGCTATTTAGCGATAGGACCGCCTGCTTTATGCCATACTTTTTGTTTAATTACGTTTTTTTTATTGTACTGCTCTTTGTACTTGTACTGCTACTGTGTGGTGTTGTTGGCGTTCAATAAAGTGTATTGTATTTATTTGTACCTATTAGGAAAGTACATATACGAGGGGTGATCCAAAAGTAATGATAATGAAAGACACATAAAATGTTTAATAAAATAATTTATTTTTCTACGTAATCTCCTTCCAAGTCTACACACTTAGACCATCGTTTCTCCAGACCACGAATTCCTTTTAAAAAAAAATCTTTTTCTTGACCCTCCAAAAATGCCTCCACAGCGGCCATTATCTCGCCATCATTTAGAAATTTGTGGCCTCTAAGATCTTCCTTCAGCCGTGGAAAGAGATAAAAGTTGCTGGAGGCTAGGTCTGGCGAATATGGGGGGTGTTCCAGCAATTCGAACCCTGAATCACGGATGGCAGCCATCGCAACGCTGGCCTTGTCCTGGTGCGTTGTCCTGGTGAAACAGGATGCCAGCTCGAAGTTTACCCCGCCGCTTTTCTTTCATCGCCTCTCTCAGTCTGCGTATTTGGTCAGCGTAGTAGGAGCCCGTAATAGTGGTTCCCTTTTCCAGGTATTCGATCAATATGACTCCCTCAGCATCCCAAAACACTGAAGCCATGACCTTAACAGCGGAGTTTGCTACCTTGAATTTCTTCGATGTAGGGGAAGACGCTCGCTTCCAGGTCATGGATTGCTGTTTGGTCTCAGGATCGAAATGGTGGATCCAAGACTCGTCCATAGTTACAAACCGATGCAAAAATGTTTCGGGATCAGTTTGATATTTGTCAAGATTTGACTTCGAAATCTCATATCGTATTTTCTTTTGTTCAGCCGTTAACATTCTAGGACCCAACGAGCGGAGACTTTTTTCATGTGTAGTTCATCAGTTAAGATTCTTTGAATGCTGCCATACGAAATGCCTGTGAGCTCAACTAGATGCCTGATAGTCATCCTTCTATCTGTTAAAACGAGATCAGGAATTTTTTCGACGTTTTCTCCAGTAATGGCGTCAGATGGACGGCCTTCGCGATGTTCATCTTGAGTGGATGTTCTTCCCAAGTTAAACTCCTTTGACCACCGTGCCACTGTAGAATACGGTGGAGCGGATTCGCCTAGTGTTCCCATTTATTCAGCGTATATATCTTTAGTACACATTTTTTTCAAACAGAAGTATTTAATAACCGCTCTCACCTCAGTTTTCTCCATTTTTGCGTTATTGTTCCGACTGCTCGTGAAAAAACAGCTACAACTCTCTGACAGATACATATTTTTTATTTATTTACTAAGGAGTCTTTATGGCCAGTAACGGCATAGGTACCTATTTATTTTAATCCGATTCAATAAGTATTCAGTTATCATTACTTTTGGATCACCCCTCGTATTACAATATTTTAGAAAAGGATAATTTGCCCACGGTCGTCATCGCGTCGTCTGCTCTTCAAGTTTCAAGTGCTGATTTAATCCTACTAGCCTTTCCCGCGACTTTATTCCAGCGCTAAACATTAACATGTAAAATCCAGTTTTTTCTCGATGGAATTAGACAACTTTTTATCCTGGAAAAAGCACAGCTCGAGAAAAAGTAGCCTATGTCTTTTCCCGGGACTCCAACTATCTCCATACCCTTCATCCAAATCGGTCCAACGGTTGAAGCGTGAAGATGTAGCAGACAGACAGACAGAGTTACTTTCGCATTTATAATATTAGTATGGATATTGATACCGATTTAACATTCATCTGATGATGTGATTCTGACTGTTTTCGATTTCCTCTCGCTGATTTCGCTCTTTACTGACGATTGGAAAATTATTTTCATTGCACGGTTGCTGCCTGCTGGTCATGAGGCCGAGGCCGTCAAGCGTCCTTTGGTCTAGGTAAGTGAAACCGTATTTATCTAAAAGTCAAGAAATTTTGTCATGTTTTATCTTATTTGCACTGAATCCCCGTTTTGAGGATGTCGATGTTTACGTACGGACGGATGTATTTATCGTTATTTACACGGTACTTACAGCTGGTCAGCTTCGTGAATTTTAATATGTACTGACAAAGTGTTATGTCCGGTATCTGAGCTGGAGTGGCTTTAATTCTCATTACCGGAGTAGATAAACTTACCAAAAACAGTAGAATATGACGAGCGAATAAGCGATAAGACCGCCTGCTTTATGCCATACTTTTCGTGTAATTACATTATGTCTGTAGTGTTCGTTTAATGTGTGATGTTCGTTCAATAAAGTAAATTGTATTGTAGAATACTCATACGAGTGTTAGATCATCATATCATTAAAAAACAAAGAAGGCAAACTTTTCGAGATGGCAGAGCACAGAGTGCTATAAGCCCAAAACGACTGCTGTAAACGCGATAGTGCCGTACTCTTCCAACATTCAGAGTTTTAGACCCTCGGAACTCTGCACCGCTCTACAAGGCCCCGCTTTGTCTGGCGGCACAAACGCTCCACTATTTGCAACACTGCTTCCTCAAAGCCATATCGGATTTCATGGAACTTGAGAGGAAAAGGTTTTATGTAGGTGCGTTTGTGTGCTTAAGCGATAGCGAGTACTTGAGCAAGACCTTGGGCCTGGAGTGGTTATGATGGGAATACAAATAACTAACACCGATCCGCCATGTCGTGCGGGTTTTTCAAATAAAGTATACTTTTAGGAAGGTAATATAATAAGAAAAGAAATCCACATTTACACGTCCACACAAACATGGCCACTGACTGATAGTAGATACAGTCATTACTCAACGTTTGCACTGTTAACATAAACAGGGAAACTAATTTCACAATGCTTGCAAAGCTCGTTTCCCTCATCTAAAACCATACGCAAATAGCGTGCGTGGTGGAATAGCAACAACACATATTACACAATAGTTGCGTTTTGCGAATGATCGGCATTATCGATTCGGTGCGCCCATGTTTGCGCTCAAGGGCAGGCGTGGGCTCGTAGATAACCCCAATGGCAAGCCTTAGTGTGTTGCTGGTCAACAGAACGCCTGGTATCATTCAGGTCAAAATTAAGACACCTTGTAAAAGTATGACTTTTTGGAGAAGAAAGTGTTTTCAGAACTAGCCGCACTAATGAAAGCAAGAAACGAGTCGAATGCGGTTTGGTGAACAGGATTAGAACCGAGATTTGTACCTATCTGTTTTTTGTGTTTCCGTATCAAATAGTTATGTAAGTCTTTAAATACTAAAACAAAAAAATGGAACATTAAATGTTGAAAATATAATATCGAAACAAAATAGTATTTTCTCCATTACTCAGAAAGACAAGCGAAAAAGGCACGTGATAAAAGCTCGCTACATATTTATTCTGTTTAAAAAACATGATGTCATTTTAATTTGGTCACAGAAATTCTACTGTGCTTACGAAACAAATATGTCGAAGAAGCAACAGATGGCCATGTTTATCATGTCATATAACAGATAAGAGCATTGCGAATTCATAGTTTTGCACACGCCTTTCACAGATACCCGCTAATCAAGTTATCTTACCCGGTATTGCAGAATTTTTGGTGAAAAACATGCAAATTGTGGTAAATGAGTAAACACAGCGAGTTGAAGAACAGACGGTGCTTGTGGTCCGTCTGTTTCATCAGCGCGAATCTGAGCGTGTCATAACAGACCACTTCTGCTCTTGATTGGCCTCACTCGCCTCGTCTCCGACGACTCGCTAGAGAGCTTGACGTAATTTTCGTACTTACGTCGAAACATGAGCGTTCCGGGTCACGTTGCTTGTTAAATTGCGACATACGATGTTTATCAAGTTACGTGTCCGTTTTCACGAAACTCGTGAAAAATATGTTTCCGTGACGTTTCTGTAAGATATTTTTGAACCTTTTTGGGACCACTGCCTATAGAAATAATGCATTGACGACCGTTAGTTTTGAGTCGGCTCTGTCTTGCTCATTAGGTAAATGATTACCTAGCTACGGCTGAAATGGAATACATAGGTATCGAGCGCTAGAAGCCATGTCTACTACATTGTATTATAAGCAGTTGAAGGTAAGTATACTTAAAGCTATAGAAGACCGCCGCACGCCCGACTGGCGTGCTCGATAACCTATCTCGCCGCGCAGGAACTTTCCACGGCCTATCGCGTATTTGAACGACGCTGGCTGAACACTAGTGATTTAGCTGACCCGATGTTTGTGACAGATAACGATTGATAACGACTGTAATACAGACTTTTATGCAATGTAGTTCAGTTTAACTTTGAAATATTATTTGGAATTTGGTTAGAGAATAAAGAAAAACATGATAAGCTAAAATGTAGTAAAAGATACTCGTAGAGAAAAACTAAAAGTACCTAGGTGATGAGGATGATGATTGTTGAAGCATTGAATATTAAACGAAAATACATTTACTACAGTAATTACTTATCTATAATTACAGAATGTAAACAAATTCCTCGATAGACGATATGTAACAGTCGCAGGTCTCATGGATACCACATAATGAGCGTAATATAGATAATGCTGGTACTTACTTACGTGGCGTGGGCGATAGTACTGTTTACGTTGGTAAAATGGGTAGTATCAACCCGGATAAACTTCAACTGGTGATGAAATATAACAAATAAAGTTTCATGATCATCATCATCATTTCAGCCGAAAGACGTCCACTGCTGGACATAGGCCTCCCCCAAGGCTCGCCACTCAGACCGATCCTGTGCTACTTGCTTCCACCGGTTTCCCACGACCCTCACGAGGTCGTCACTCCATCTTGTTGGAGGCCTACCGACAGCTTGTCTCCCGGTTCGCGGACGCCACTCGAGAACTTTCCGGTTCCGGCCCCATCGGCCATCAGTCCTACGAGCAATGTGCCCCGCCCACTGCCAGTTAAGGCTCGCAATTCTTCGAGCTATGTCGGTGTTAGTTCTACTGCGAATATCCTCATTTCTGATTTTATCACGCAGAGAAACCCCGAGCATAGCTCGCTCCATTGCCTTGAGACTTCTTATCAGGCCCATCGTTAGCGCCCACGTCTCGGAACCAAAAGTCATCCATCACTAGCAACACACACTGGTCGAAGACTTTCGACTTGAGACACTGCGGTAATTTGGACGAAAAGACACTGCGAAGCTTCCCGAACGCTGCCCAGCCCAGATTGACCTCTTTCTCGAAGTTGAACCTACCTAACTGGAATGTTTGTCCCAGTCCCAGGTATACATAATGGTCAACAACTTCGAGAGCAGAGCCTTCGATTATAAAGTTTACTAAATATTAAATTCATTGTTTTCTTCATCGTCATCATCATCATCATCATCATCATCATCATCATTTCAGACTGAATGACTGAAATAGTTTATTTGCGGTCAGCCGAAAGACGTTCACTCCTGGACATAGGCCTCCCCCACCCAAGGTGCGCCACTCAAACCGGTCCCGTGCCACTCGAATCCACCGCGTTTCCGATTGTTTTCTTAACTTAATGATTGTCATCGAAATTATCATTACATAGTCTCGGTCTCGGATGTCAGATTGAAAAATTTATTTCAAACATTATTATTAGTTTTAAATCTTACGAGGTAGTACGGAAATCGCAGTTGAATCCTAAATCTAGTCTCGTTGTTATAAGCTTGAAGGAAATACATTCGTATTGTTTGTAGTTACGTATTATCCTTCACACACACACTGGGTTGGGTTCTCTTAAAATCAGCGTTGAAATGTTTTGGCGTTTTCTGACAAATTCTGAGGACTCCTTCCTTTTACAAAAAATTGGCCATGTATATTAATTATTTGTAATTAGTTTTAAGTTCTATGTGAGAATTTTAGAATATATGTATCTCTCTCTCTTCTTCTAGTGCCATCTCTTAACGAGGGCCAGCGATCATTATAGGGCTATTTTGACATTGGAGACTGCCGAAAGGAACAAAGATTTTTTAATAATTGTTATGAGCACTTATTATTAAATAAACGCAGTATTGCATGAAGCATCAAGGCCAAGAGTCCAAGTGATAACGATTGTGACAGAAAATAATTGTTTACACATGCTTGCTCCGTGGTGTAATTTATCTCGGCCAGGTTAAGTTAAGACGTAAATAACGAAGTGACCAGATATTGCATATCTTTATCTCGGAAACAAGAGTCTACTATTTGCAAAACATTGCGATAAAAGTTCCTCTTTATGGAATATTTTGGCTACCTATATATATTTTTCAAGCTACTCATCTAAATATATAAAACTCAAAGGTGACTGACTGACTGACTGACTGACTGACTGATATAGTGATCTATCAACGCACAGCCCAAACCACTGGACGGATCGGGCTGAAATTTGGCATGCAGGTATATGTTATGACGTAGGCATCCGCTAAGAAAGGATTTTGCAAAATTCCCACGGGAACGGGAGAAAAGGGATTTTTACATTTTAATGTTTAGGCACGTACGAAGTCGCGGGAAACATCGTAGAGATCTGAAATTTGGCATGCAGGTTCCTTGGGGAACGTAGGGGAGCACTAAGAAAGGACTTCCCGAAATTCCCACGGAAACGGGAAAAAATGTTTTTTTTTTACATTTTAAGGCGCGTACGTAGTCGCGGGGATCATCGTAGAGAGCGGAAATTTGGCATGCAGGTTCCTTGGGGAGCGTAGGGGAGCACTAAGAAAGGACTTCCCGAAATTCCCACGGGAACGGGAAAAATCGGATTTTTACATTTTAATGCTTAGGCGCGTACGAAGTCGCGGGAAACAGCTATATATCTATCTAAATATATAAAAGAAGAAACTGACTGACTGACTGACTGACTGACTGACTGATTGACTGACTGACTGACTGACATATCAACGCAGAGCCGAAACTACTGGTCGTAGAGAGCTGAAATTTGGCATGCAGGTTCCTTGGGGAGCGTAGGGGAGCATTAAGAAAGGACTTCCCGAAATTCCTACGGGAACGGGAAAAATGGTTTTTTTACATTTTAAGGCGCGTACGTAGTCGCGGGGATCATCGTAGAGAGCTGAAATTTGGCATGCAGGTTCCTTGGGAAGCGTAGGGGAGCACTAAGAAAGGACCTCCCGAAATTCCTACGGGAACGGGAAAAAATGGGTTTATTACATTTTAAGGCGCGTACGTAGTTGCGGGGATCATCGTAGAGAGATGAAATTTGGCATGCAGGTTCCTTGGGGAGCGTAGGGGAGCACTAAGAAAGGATTTTCCGATATTCCCACGGGAACGGGAAAATGGGATTTTTACATTTTAATGTTTAGGCGCGTACGAAGTCGCGCGAAACAGCTATCTATCTATCTAAATATATAAAAGAAGAAACTGACTGACTGACACATCAACGCAGAGCCGAAACTACTGGTCGTAGAGAGCTAAAATTTGGCATGCAGGTTCCTTGGGGAGCGTATGGGAGCACTAAGAAAGGACTTTCCGAAATTCCTACGGGAACGGGAAAAAAAGGGATTTTTACATTTTAATGATTAGGCGCGTACGAAGTCGCTGGGATCATCGTAGAGAGATAAAATTTGGCATGCAGGTTCCTTGGGAAGCGTAGGGAAGCACTATGAAAGGAACGGGAAAAATGGGGTTTTTTCATTTTAATGTTTAGGCGCGTACGAAGTCGCGGGAAACAGCTATCTATCTATCTAAATATATAAAAGAAGAAACTGACTGACTGACTGACTGAGATATCCACGCAGAGCCGAAAATACTGGTCGTAGAGAGCTGAAATTTGGCATACAGGTTCCTTGGGGAGCGTAGGGGAGCACTAAGAAAGGATTTCGCGAAATTCTCACGGGAACGGGGAAAAAGGGATTTTTACATTAAAATTTTTAGGCGCGTACGAAGTCGCGGGAAACATCGTAAGGATCTGAAATTTGGCATGCTGGTTCCTTGGGGAGCGTAGGGGAGCACTAAGAAAGGATTTTCCGATATTCCCACGGGAACGGGAAAAATTAAATTATAATCCTAGATTACAAACACTTTCAAGAAACAAGTTATGCAGATTACCTACTGTTAGATTACCTGCCTATTGTCCAGTAAAAAGGAAATGATTGATGAGTTCACTAAAACATTCTTTAAACCAGTCTGCTATTACCTAAATAATGAATTTTGGCACTAAACTATTTATTCATAAGAGATTAATGAATCAGAGAAAAAAAAGGAAAAATCTATACATATAATAAATAATAATTCTTTAGAAGAAGTCCCGGGTGAAAATTGAAAATTAAAAGAAACTATCAAGTCAAAGGGACTATATGAACGATACTGAACACAAAATAACGATTTTTAGAAAAAAAATCTGTATGTATGTATGTCCGGATTTAACTCGAAAACTACTGGACAGATTAAAACAAAATTTGGTATGGGGGTAGTTTATAACACTGGTCAACATATAGGCTACTTTTTATCCCGAGGAAATGCATAGTTCTCGCGGGAAGGCTATTAACAAATTCCACGCGGACGAAGTCGCGGGCAGAAGCTAGTTTACGTAATAAAACTAAATAGGTAATGCCTGACTGGCATGTGACAACGAGCAGCCTAAGCACGTATGCTTAGGCTGCTAAAAGCATGAAACATTGTTCAGGGTTTCTTTTATCTAACTAAATAACTATTAAGGGAGTGAAGTGCTGGTCGGCAGTTTGATATGAAATTTCACGCTGTTAAATTTGCACATGTTGCGATCAAACTGAGGGGCAAATGATTGTGATAATAATGTCGATACCAGTAAGTGTTTTTAAGTTATTAAGTTGTCTTACTTAGCAGACGGATACGATTATAATCTTAGTGACTTTTTTGATGCTCGCGGCGAACGTCCATAGATTAGTGCGTTAAAATATAGTCTTGGAAATTTATATTAGAACATAGTATCAACAGGTAACTGTTATAAGAGACGCGTGGATAGTGGTATACTGGTAAGGTAATGTGGTTAACACTTTATACACTCCCTCCCCCGTCGTACTTAGGTAAAGCTATATGACATACCACAATTCGATGGACGTCGGTTGAAATGGCTGAGTGTCAAATAAGTACCATACACCAAATACACGTATATTATCGACTGTTTTCCACTTCAGTCGACTCAAATACGATAGCAACTTAAAATAACTTTAATGAGTGCGAAGTGAACAGGTCAATCCGCTTAATTAATACTCTGTTATTATAAACTTATCATGACGGAAATATGTTTTTCGGTACCAAAAAACATCTTATGAGATGGTGCTAAATTTGAGTGGGTTTAAAATGTCAATCGTGCATGGGCAAATTTTAGTAAGTAATTAATTTCATGGATACTAAACTGCTCCTAACGGTCAATAATTCCCTACAATGTAGCGAATTATGTATGTAGGGCCTACATACAGCAGACATACATAGGCCTTCCCCAAAGTTCGGTACATACAGAACGGTCTTTTATGTCCACGAGGAATTAAATCCTACGTGAATATATAGGTATCAGACCACCCCACGCATCCATCCGATTGTACAGTGCAGTTATGCTGTGAGCGCAGTATGCTATCTATCTATATATATACAACAAGAAACTGACTGACTTACTGACTGACTGATCTATCAACCCACAGCCGAAACCGCTAGGCCTAGAAACATGAAACTTGGCAGGAAGGTTCCTTTTATGACGTAAGTGAGCACTAAGAAATTATTTTTGGAACTTCCCCCTTTAAGGGGGTAAAAAGGGGGTTGAAAGTTTGTATGAAACTTCTAAACCGCTAGGCTTAGAGACATTAAACTTGGCAGGGAGGGAGGAGACGTAAGTGAGCGTTATTAAAGAATTTTTGGAAATTCCTCCTTTAGAGAGGCACAAAGGGGGTTATAAGTTTGTACGAAAATTCTAAACCACTGGGCTTAAAAATATCAAACTTGGCGGTGAGGTTCCTTTTATAACGTAAGTGAGCATTAATAAATAATTTTTGGAAATTCCCCCTTTAGAGGGGTAAAAAGGGGGTTAAAATTCTGTATGAAACTTCTAAACCGCTAGGCCTAGGAACATAAATATTGGCAGGAAGCTTTCTCTTGTGACGTAAATGGGCAAAAAGGGGGCTGAACGTTTGTATGAAACTTTTATTTCAATGCGAGTTAAATATGACTGGCGTGCATAATCGAGTCCCGGGGAAGGAAACAGGTTTCTTATTAAGTTCGGTGTCCCCGGGTTTAGTGTTTATCCCGGAACTACGCTTAGATCCCGCGGGAACGCTATAACCGAATTCCACGCGGACGAAGTCGCGGGCAAAAGCTAGTAATAATAATTATATTAAATATTCTTCATTCGAATTGTATTCCAAATCGTGCTTTTATAGGCCGTGTCCGCCATGTGGCATAAGGCAGAAGTAAAGAAAATGTCTATGAATTTTTACTTTGTTCAACTTCTACTTAAGTCGTAGGTATAATAGGCATGTCAAGTTATTTTTCCAGCGCATTCCATGCGGCGAATGGATGTCAGCAGCTTGTGTTGATAAATGATAACGTTTATCAGTTGTTTGTGTAACAGCCACAGCACACCTATACTCCGATAGGTAATGCACGTGGCAGCACGTCAATAAGATTATAATCAGATACTGTATCTAGAGTACCGTAGAAAATGAACAGATTAAATTATAATGCAACTATTCCAACGAACGTTACAAATGTTAAAGTATATCGGATGATAAACAGAGAATGAGGTTGAATTGTGTTTGAAATGTTGTGCAACAATACATTACGATCGTCGCATGGAGACACTGATGATAGTGATGATACAGGATTTAATAAAGGTCTGATAGCGGCATATAATCACTATAATCAAGTAGGTATTCGATATTACATGTGCCCTTGTCACCCGGACTGTTCCGAGAGTTAACAGGATACGACAAACCATCGAGCAAGATGCCTAAAGAATAGTTACGAAGAAGGAACATCACAGAAGCAGTACGCATGGAACAACGGGTGCATTAATAACGATACATTCTAAACCAGCACAAAATGTATCCTGCTACGATGTGAAACTAATTGAAATCGGCTTATTGGAAGCTCGTGATGTTTTTTCAGTACTTCAGGGAGTTTTTCAGTGGCGGTAAGTCTTTCAGGGCAGGAGGAGGAGCCAGGAGCTTAATATACATAAGGATTTCGATACGATTGGTGGGAAAGATAGCGGCTGGTAAGGATTGCTATCGCGTTTTGATTGATTCGCCCGCTGCCAGATGATATTTTATTTACTCGGTTATCGTCGATCGTACGATGTCACTTATCATTCACGTAAAATCTTCAATTTATCAAATGCTACATATGTTGTGTAACATTTCAAATTAAATGGAACGTACAAACTAGATACATATTTACATACATAAAACTAAGTTAGGTACGTGGAGGATTAAAGACGTTCATAAAACATGAAATCATTTGAAAAAATCAATTTAAATAAAATTAACTAAGAACTACATTCATAAATATTTATAGATGTAAAGAATGCCTAGGTTAGGCTTGACCTATCGTTTATCACGAGAAGTGGGCCTGGGGTTCGAAATCAGAGGTTACCATGTGCGAAATTCAATTGCGCGATGATGTGCGAATTTATCACTGAGATTTTCGGCGAAGGAAAATATCGTGACAAACCTGCGAAACTATGTTATCTAAAAAAACTATTTTACAAAGGCGAGCTTTAAAGGATCTCTGCAAATATGCGTGTTCTATGGGTTTAGTTTAGTAATTGTGTCTGTACTGTAGGCAGCATGTATGGAGGCCTATGTCCAGCAGTGGACGTCTATCGGCTGAAATGATGATGATGTAGGCAGCAGCGCAGCTAAGGGCTTCAACCTGATGACACTCGGTAATAATAATTTAATGGATAGGTACGAATTACACTTATTGTCTACCAATTACTGAACATGATTCAGATCGAAGTTACTGCGTAAATTTTCCATTTCATGTATGTTATGTACTTGTACATCGACGATATTATAAATCGCTATCCGCTGTTATCTGAGTTGTCATGTTCATGTTGGTTTCAGACGGGCCTGTAAGCCGATTACATTATCGCCATTTGCGTCAGCCGGATCACCTGAATATTATCTAGATCTCTCTATAGGTATTGATGTCAGAGACCTTTATTTAGGCGCTTGTTATCGGGGCACACGGATTTGGACTGATTATACTTCTAGCAGCACATTTCTAAGTACCTACCACTTGTACATATTATATTATGGGAATGGACGTTGTTGTATATCCAGTCAGGGCTATAGTACTTTCCTACCGCGATAGTTTTCGTGTCGTAATGTACCTAAGTAATCAATCCCTTTACTCCTCGTATGTACTTAATTACTGGTAAAACGATATTTGCTAATTGCATAACACGAGCGGGAAGCGAGACTATGTATCAAAGAGTAAACATTTTCATAGCACATGATTATGTTGAGCAAATATATATACGATTCAGATAAAGAGGCTATCAATCAACGCGTGATGTCACTGCGCATATTTAAATAAAACCGTCAAAAACACGATAGCCAGGAAAACAAAATAGCGGTATTTCCTGATCGAAACACGATCCGAAATAATACCTCGTAGTATTTAATTAAAAATCGATATATCCTTGAAAATAATAAAAAATATCGCTAATTTAAGTTAATAAGTTGCTGTAATGGCTTCCTCTAACTTGTGCCGCGAAGTTTATTCTTCCAACTGATGGCGGCCCTACTCTAAGAGATGCGTGGGAGTGGAAGTGGCTAGTCTAGTAAGTTTCACGTCGGAACTACTTATCGCAAATTATCTAAATAAGTAATTATGCAACGAACGTCGCGGACGAGCGGGCGCGACACCGCGACACGTCCGAACATCAAATTCAAATGTCAAGGTGAAGGCGACGCGAAAGGAAACGCACGGTGACGTCACCGCCGCCATCTTGCGTTCGGCGCCGTGCACCGCGCGGTGACGTCATCCGCGCCGCGCCAGCCGCAATCCTACCACCCAGGAATACGGGCTACATCACCGCGGCAGCTACACACGGTAGGTACAATCGATGCGAATTTTCATTCATTGGCGCTGAATACGTTACGAGATAATCTAGATAGAGCGGAAGATTTATCGTCGCTCCGGTTATTCTGAGCTGTTTACAAAGACGAGAAAATAGTACTGATTTATTAGCCATATTATTAACTACCGTGTAACCAAGATGGCGTCGAAATGTACGGAGAAAGCTCAGAGATATACCTACACAACATGCTGAAAAACAACAGCCCAATGACGGTACCGAAGGAAATACGGGCGGTGCAATGTAAACATGTAAAAAACGCGTGTTCTATTAATAAGAAGTTGATTCTGTTTACCTCTAAATAAGTAATCCACTAAAAGACCAAGGTATCTCAAAGAGTTCTGGAGAGAACAATGTAGTCTCAATACACGATGGCTGTGGTATATGTGGCTGTGACAAACAAAGAACCTCAGCATCCTATGACTATGACGTTGCTGCGGATGCGTTTTTATGATATATCTCTCATAAAAACGCATCCTTTTATAGAAATGATATAAAACTCAACGGTCATTGGTCATGCATAACGAAGCCGTTCGAGTGATTATTTCATGAATAGGTACCTAGTTGAAGTACCTAAATAAAATATTTCAATCAAGAATGAAACAGCGCTGTTTGCTGGTAGGTACTTTTCCAATAGTAGGTAAGGTACAGTGGATAACTCTTAATACGATTGTGATGTCCAACATTCTTTAGGTGATCATACTATCAGTCTATCATTCATAAGTACGAGAATAGGTACAAAAAAATATATATTGGTGCTGCTGTTGTAAAACAACAATGGTAACAATACACAGGAAATAACGGTTCTTTAAACACTGCTTGGAATAGAACTAAATTGTTTCATACAGGGTCAAGCAAAACGTTGTGACGATATTTTACCCACAATATCAGCTATCTATACTAAGATACTAATACTAAGAACGTGTTTTAGTTCTTTTTTTTTTCAAATTGGTGAAAAAGTATGGGAGCAGGTATCGCTCACAACATCAATAATATCCTATAACTGTCCACACTTTAAAGCAAAAAAAAATATAAACCTAAAAAACGTTTTTACTATCGATAGCTGATATTCAGGGTAGCATAATCGTCACAACGTTTTTCTTGACTCTATATAGGTAGACAAGATGTGAAGTTAAACATTTAGGGGGCTCCTTTGATCCTTTGAATTAAGGCCCTTCCCTGACCCAGCATCGTCAAATTGCTCATTTGAGATCATACTTTTCTAAGAAATGTTAAAAATTAAAAATATGAAAAAAACATATGTTATATTTGATTATATCATCCTTACATTGACAGCTTTCGATACACGATTCACGAAACTTCGCTCGATACAATTTAATTCCAAAGTAACCTCTAACTCGGACCGCTAATCCGACTTTACTCCAGTTTATTATATCAAACAGTGTAAAACTAATTATAACACAAAAAATATCCATATTATATGCATACATCGACAGCTTTATAAATGCCATTTTTTTAGACGGTATTTTTATAGAAATTAAAACGTGTTAAAAAGTAACTAAATCGGGCGTTCTGTGCGTAGCGCTTTCTCTTTCACTCGTCCCACGAGTGACAGTGACGGCTGAGCTGGGTCTATGAACCGCCTTAATCGATCAATGAGCGTATTTTATTCTATGACTTGACTTTTTGGATGTCGCTTAGAATAATGTTACCTGCAAAGATTATATATAGAAAGCAGCGCACTAAGACATGTTACACGGAATCGCGGCGGGGCATCATTGTCATCAGCGGGTGTCGAAGATCCCACAAGTGTGGCCTCTCACTCTCACCCAACAACGCAAGTCTGCTGAATGGCGCGATCTAAGTGATTTCTCACGTCACGACGCCGACTGATTATGTTAAATGCTACGCCGTTCCCTAGACCATTGTGGGAAGCAAACCGACTGGAAATGTAACGCCAATTAACCGCCGAAATGAACCTGACTTTTTGCTGGTAGTCGATGGCTCGACGCCTTCAGTTGTATTCAGTCGCGAATTCAGCAATAATTGTCGGAATAAGTACGAGCGGAATATAATTCCCGCATATTTACTATATCTCATCTTCACTCGCGCCTCGGTTTATTTATATACAGAGGACTTTATAATGTCATCATCGAGCAGCCAGATTGCTACTTATCACATTAATGGACACTAAAAAGTTAAGAATGTTCATAACATCGGTAGATTCTTTAATTCCGGAAAATCAACTCAGAATACATATAAGTAATAAAAACTAAACGAGTAGTTCATTTAGTTTAGTAGGTAAAATAAGTGGTTTGATGAACTTCTCAAAGAGCTCCTTCATAGTCAACATCATCATCATCATCATCATCATCATCATCATCTTCATCATTTCAGCCGAAAGACGTCCACTGCTGGACATAGGCCTCCCCCAAGGCTCGCCACTCAGACCGGTCCTGTGCTACTCGCTTCCACCGGTTTCCCGCGACCTTCACGAGGTCGTCGCTCCACCTTGTTGGAGGCCTACCGACAGCTCGTCTCCGGGGAACCGGGAACTCATAGTATTTTAATTCAATGTTTTTTGATTGAGAAGAAATGTAATGTTGGGTCGAGTGAGGTTAGGAAGTGGGGTGGAACATGTAACGCCGTGGGAAGGTTCCCACACACCGGGTGCGACGGCTAGAACTCTCAATTTATGTATTTTTTGTATGACGAAACCTGTTACTGGCTGAGTACCCCAACCTGTTGTAATTCAACCAACGCTTGTGAAACGTTGCAAATCTAAGGTCTGTAAAAAACAATTTTATGTGAAGCTGGTTTCCGAACAGCACATTATTATTCAAAAACGAGATGTTACGATCTAAAGCTATTTTGGAGTTAATGCAATGATATAATATACCTAATCAACCAGTTCTGAGCTCCAACAATTTGAGGAAAATTATAGGTATACACCATTTGGAAAAATACTGACATACTTATAACAAAATAACTAAGAGCATTGATTGATTAAATAAAATGTTATAATTGCTTATCAGTCCGATTAAGTATTTCTCCATTGTAATTGTTAGAATGTGTATTTTGATGTTATAGCAGTATCCGAACTAATAATAAGTTCTGTTCCAAATTGTGCTACAGCGGCAAATGTCAGCATTAAAATTCCACGCCAGTTCAGTGATACAAGACAAGAGGCATTTACAATTCAAACCTCGGTGCGTCCACGACTCCGCGATATGTTGTTTGGCATAAAAACTTGATTCAACCTTTGTGTTGGGAGTTTTTAGACTGTTCAACGTGATCTATCGACTCGGGGCGATAGTGGTCGACCTTCGCCGGGCCAGTTTCGGACAAAGTAAACATCTCTATTTGGTGATGTTGAAAAAATAAAATGGAACGTGACCGCGCGGAACGTGACGTTATGCCACGATGTGAACGTTAAGAATAGTCCTCATAATGTTTACGGTCTGTGAGCAGGATTCTGGTCTGCCTTTATGGAGTCCATTGTCTGGAACCGTTCTCCGTGTCATTACTATGTTGAAGATAGTATCTTTGATTGTGATCGTTTGTAATCCTGTTACACTTTCAAATTACCTGCTATTTGTTGATGGAACTCTTCTCAGTATTTTTTTTATATTGCTTAACTTCTCAAGAAATAAAAGAGGTTTAATTAAAAGCTGTTAGGTACTGATAAAAATTTTTAAATAAAAAAATAAAAACCGCCTTCAAACTCCGACAGACTGCGAAGTCAATGTCAAGTTCACAATATGATTATCATTTCTTTGGGTAGGTTCACTTGACACCGACTTCGCAGTCTGTCGGAGTTTGAAGGCGGTTTTTATTTTTTTATTTAAAAATTTTTTTTCGGCTACACTTTCCAAACATTACTATAGAAGTACATAAGTAACTCTGAAGTCCTCGAAATTGACACCAAAATCATCTACGTGCTAGCAAATTTCGAGGAGTTCCCTCATTTTCTCATGGATCCCATCATCAGAACTAAACCAAATTAATATGGGACCAACTTGGAAGTACCACCTTTCGAACAAAAAAAGAATCATCGAAATCGGTTCACGTTTACTATTTATTTTTGGTGAACATACATAAAAAAAAAAAAAAAAAAAAGATTCCGACGAATTGAGAACCTCCTCCTTTTTTTGAAGTCGGTTAAAAACGCGGCGTAAATTTAACTTCGTATTGAAAAAGCCACGTGATGACGGGAATAGAGTAGACGCGAAACGCGAAAATGTATATAATCGGAATGAGCCCAAAAAAGAACTCGATAACAATGTGTTGCCACTTGCAGAACTCGAATAAATCGAAATCGTACATCGAAGGGTTTCCTCCATTACCTGAAACAAGAAAAAGTTTCGTGAGCAAAAATGGAAAAAAAACAGAGTTATAATTATCAACAGAAGCCACAAATGATCAGCGAAAAAAAGTGAAGAGAAAAGAATGTTGAATGAATTAGTAGATTATAAATTGTAATATAAAAAGGAAATGAGTGATAATGCGCTTTTAAAAACACCTGTTGATATAAAAATCCAAGTTTAATGAAGACTGACGTCTATTCAATTATACAACTGGTTTAGCTGGATACAAAATAATGAACGTGTTAAAAATAAATCAGAAGGCACTTCGCAAAAGGTCACTTCACTTCTAATTACGACTATTGAATCCGGATAATCCAGTAAGAAGTTTAAGACTAAAAACATCAAGCGATAGAGGTCAGTCGGATTACAGTTATCCTTTCATTCAGTGAAGAAGTTTTTTCACGCGTCGAAACAAAAGGTGTTGAAATCTGGGTGGTCTCACAATCTAGCTAGAGCCTGTCTAAATGTTAACAGTTAGGTGTTCTCAAGCGGTACGGTACTGTCCGTTTTAAGGCCAGTTGCCGATAGTGAGGATTTTTAACAATGGTGTTCCAATGGTTCGAAGATAAGGGGCATTTAGTTTTTACTTTTACATTGTTATAACACCATCAACTCTGAAAAGAGTTGCGTTATGTTCATTTATAGCTACTAATAAGTTTGAACATGTTAGCGGCACGTAAAGTTTTGTTTTGTATTGGGGCAAGGTGTCATTTTGCTTTTTTGGTCTTTCGGCTGTGTGAGCCATTTCTTACGATGTTCATGCGTTGATGCGTTAAACCGTTATATGATTTTTTTTACGTTTGCCATTTTAGAGCGGGAGAACAGTTTCGCTGGAGTTTTTATTGTGATCCGAAATCTTTCACATTTGCCTAACAAATTCTGTAGGTTTTTAGGAACTCTCAAGGTTCAGTTAATTCAGGGGCCGACAAGTGATGGTTGACAGGTTTTTCGCCAAAACACATACGAAGCTCAGGGCGGGCGTTCACAACGCTCATTTTCATTTCAACAGAGGGCGTGTTAAACACCGCACCCAATTAGGGGCCGGGGAGAGAAGCCCCGCAGATACCTCAACAATTACCATTTACCGGATCCCGTCGCGTGCGCAGCGGCTCGCGTGCCGCACGTCACTGTCGCATTTCTACCCGCGAACTGCTCTCATTATTCAACCAAGATAAGCCTTGCATTAAACTGTTATGCAAAACTACGGTTATTCACTTCCTTTGGGTTTGAATTATTTAAGATCCAGTTTTAGCAATCTTGTTCCATATCATGGAAGGAAGTGGCCTCTGCCTACCCTTATGGGAAAAAGGCGTGATTTTATGTATGTATGTATGTTCCATATAAAAAGGGCATAAGGACTTGCTATAGTTATAGTTCATCCATAGGTAAATGTAACGGGATATTTTTGTGTAATATACGAACTAAGTTAAACTAATTACGAAGATGGGTCTTGTGTAAGACAAAATCTATTAACAACTTGCCTAAAACAATAGTTATTAAATCTCGACAAGTGTCTAATCTCAACACAATCTGGAGATGTGTGTCATCCATCTCTGTTATTCGATGAATCATGTGTCGATCGAGTCAGCAAGGTCAGTTCAAAGTTGTTGGCGAAGGAGGTTCAACGATGACTCGTTCATCTTGATATGGAATGATCAATTAAGTTATTCAATACCAATGGAGTAAATGAAACGATCTCTAGCAAAAGAACAAAGTACAAACTGATTTTACATTTTCTAATATATTTTTTGTTTTCTGATGACTAAGATATTAACACCATGCAAAATGCATTTGCTTAAACATAAACAGTCCATTAACAGGTAAGTGTCAGTGTGGGTGGGTGTGGGGACGCTGCCACTCAAGTAAACTACATATTTAAATGCTCTTATTTTGATTTTAGGACTTATTGTCACGTCACTTTAAAGCTACATGTTATTTCTTTACAATCAAATGAATAACCAATGTTAAAGCGTATGTAGATTTCTAGTATCTTTATTCGTATTTTATCTATCCACGGATGCAAGTTTTGTAATTTACTCATAGCGACAAGTAACGTGATTCCAATGTTACCAAAATTCAAGACACTAGTTCAAAAAACTTCCAGCAGTTGCAGAGGTTTACGCCGCATCCTCCGAGGGACGCCTGCCGTGCCGTGCCGTGCGACGCTCGCGAGCGAATCGCGCGATGCCGTGACCGCCGTCACGCGACCGACATTAGAAAGCGTGGACATGCAATGCAACGGCTGGACACGATAATGGAGAGGAAATCCAGGAGACCGATGGATAATAAAACTGTAGTCTAAAGTGCAACACAGTTCAGTGGAAGAATGTAATAACAAGGTATGGATTTGGTTCGAGATCTCCTACTGAAGATCAATCATGGCACTGATTGTGACAAGAAATTTTGAATAGATATTAAATAACCAATGAGCTACCCATGAGGCTAGCCTGCGAGCATGTTAACACTGAACATGTTCAATGTTAACACGCTCGTCAAAATCAAGCCATCTCGCAATCCTAAAAAAAGGCAAAAGGATTTATTTAAAGAAAATTATCTCGGAATTAGTTTTATATCTTTTTGTAATGGCAACGTTGACTAGCAAGAAATGTAGGTGCTAGTACATATAAGCTCTTTCTTCAAATTAGAGGTAAAGTATCCACCGTATTCTCATCATAAGTAAAACTAGTATTCTAGTAAGGCGAAATAATTGCTTCTTGGTAGTCGCTATCGCTAATGGTAGCCGACACGGAACCTCGTATCCTTGCCAGATGAACTGTGTTTGAACCTTTCGTGTTGCGGGCCCATCAAGGTGGTTCCTGGAGCTCGCGTGTCCACGGGCGGCCCAGGGGAGCACGGACGTGGCATGGCAGTTACGTTTCCATTTGAAACTATTTAAGGTGAATAATTACCAATTATGCATCGGCTAAAGTGTACTGCACCATTTTTCAGTGAATCAAGCAAGATGTACTAATCAGACGATATGACTTCCAATTTACATTCCTACTCCTCGCTATTAATCCTAAGTAAGGGGACTAACCCCACCCTTGCTGTTAGTTAGTCTGTCCATAGAATAATCAAATCAAATGAAATCAAAATCAAATGTTTATTTATTTGCTTATAACAAGTGTATAATACAAAAGTAGAAAAGTCTGGCGGACCCCAAACTAGGCTGGGCTTGTATCTTGGGACCCTGGAGTGCTGCAGTAAGCGAAACAAAAAGGTACAAAGACTTAGATATTATTAGATACTTAAATTAAATACTAATTTAATCTAGGAGGTGTCGCTATTATCCACAAACGAAACAGATGAGGGCGCGTGTGTATGTGTACACACACATACACACGCGCCCTGATCTGTTTCGTCACAGTCAACATACACATAAACACACACACGTGTGTTTATGTGTTTGTGTATATTCGTATGTTTTTATTAGTGCATAAAAACATACGCATATATGGGAGAAAAACGAAGAAAAATGATTTAGCGGACACGAAGAAGAAGTGCCTCCGTGTCATGATAAGATAAGGACACTAGCCAGTTGTTCACAAAGATGATTGTGAACAACTGGCTAGTGTCCTTATCCTTATCCTTAACTTTACCAATTGGAAGTATAATCAATCGATTTCAATTTGATACTGTCCACCTGCCTGTGTACAGTAGTGAAACGGTATGGTATGGGCTGCTGTGGTCGGGATCATCACGAATACGTACCGCACCCGTATTTTCAGATCAGATCTTTCAACTGGTTCAATTTCGTTTAAATCGTCGCATTTAGTCGCAGTAGTCCTTGCTCTTTCCAAAGTTTCCAAAAGTTTCGGCAATTCCCATGAGGAGGTGGAAGACTTAAAAATTCAACTCAAAGCGTGAAAATGGCCACGTTTCACGTCCGCGTGAGTCCAGAGACCTTTTCAGGACCTCTTTCAAACTTCTTTTTTTTTAAGCTGAGAAAACCCTGGAAATTCCCTATGTACACATTTTTTTAAACAAAATAGCAACTGTGTGAGTGAGTTTCGTATTTAAGCTCTATTTGAAGGAACCAAGATTGTGAGATTCCTATTATATGTTGGTGGACGTTCAAGTAATTTTGAGGGATGCATGCAAAAATTTACATCAGTGAGTGTGATAAGAAGATTCCAATCGTAGACGAAGAAACGTCGCATAAAATAAAGTAAGCACGATGTTGACTCTATATTTTTGTGCGACACAAAACAATCATGGAAAGGCGTGACTAAAATATTCCGTGTTGCACGGGATCCTAAATAATCATTAAACTTTGAGTCAATTTGACCTGACATTTCGTGTCTCGGTGGAGTGAGGGCAGCACTTAGAGGCTTTATGGCCACAATCGATCTCGTGGCTAGGGTTTGCAATTCGAATATTCGAATATTCGAATTATTCGCCACAAATATTATTCGAATTCGACAACATTCATTATTCGAATAAAACGAATATTTCGAATAGTGCAAAAATTTGACTGATATAATTTACCTTTGCAAAAAAGTACAATAAAATGCCAGAATAAATTATCCCACACATTAAGTTACGTGGACATACATTTAAATATCTAAAAAAGAAGTGTTAATCTAAGACATATAGCATTTTATTATTTTTCCTTTGCCAAAATCTAAACTTTATAAAGCGAACTAAACTTCCTTTTTTATTAATGTTTGATTTTATGAAATTACTAATATATTTTTTAATATCATATGTTATTTTATTGTAATTAATCATAAAATGTAAAGAGCATAATTAATAAAGAAATCTCTTTACGGCCTTAAGCAAGCCCTACTTTCTTGGAACCAAAAACTACCTTTAAACGTTGCTTAAATTAATCCTGTGTAGGTAGGTAAACATGAGAAAACGTGATAAACAAATGATTATATTAGCTGTTTATGTTGATGATTGTATTGAATTTAGTAGGAGAGAAAAGATGCTTATTAAAGATAATACAAACGAGAAGAGGGAAAATGGTTGGACATCTGATTAGACACGCACGATAGGTTTTTGAACGTTATAATGGAAGGTAAAATGGAAGGAAGGGGAAGAGGTAGACCACGCTTAACCTACTTTGACCAGCTGAAGGAAAGAGCAAATGTCCCGTCTTATTACGACCTAAAAAGACGGGCACAGGATCGAGAGACATGGCGGTTACTCCACCGACAAGAGCACGGCTCTTAAATAGAAGAAGAAGAAGATGTTGATGATATTCTCATTTTATATCACAAATGAAAAGGAAACGAAAAAGGTTATGGACGAACTCGAGTCTCAGTTCGAGATGAAGGATTTGGTAAAGGTGGAGGTCTTCCGTGGTATGAGAATAAAACAAGAAAGGGACCGACCGCCCATTAAAATCGACCAGGAGTAGTATATCATAAAAGTGCTGTGGAGATTTAAGTTAGAGAACTGCAAACCAGTGAGCAACGTAACGATTCCAAAAACAGAGAGCTTATAGGATCATTGATGTATATTGTTGTCTGCTCGAGAGCATCGAGACCTGACATCGCTCACTCAGTTAACTTTATGAGCCAACTAGCTTCTGCCCGCGACTTCGTCCGCGTGGAATTTGTTAATAGCCTACCCGCGAGAACTATGCATTTCCTCGGGATAAAAAGTAGCCTATATGTTGACCAGTGTTATAAATTACCCCCATACCAAATTTTGTTTCAATCCGTCCAGTAGTTTTCGAGTTAAATCCGGACTTACATACATACATACATACAGTATTTTTTTCTAAAAATCGTTATTTTGTGTTCAGTATCGTTCATATAGTCCCTTTGACTTGATAGTTTCTTTTAATTTTAAATTTTCAGCCGCGACTTCTTCTACAGAATTATTATTTATTATATGTATAGATTTTTCCTTTTTTTTCTCTGATTCATTAATCTTTTATGAATAAATAGTTTAGTGCCAAAATTCATTATTTAGGTAATATCAGACTGTTTTAAAGAATGTTTTAGTGAACTCATCAAAATCTAGGATTATAATTTATTTTTTCCCGTTCCCGTGGGAATATCAGGAAATCCTTTCTTAGTGCTCCCCTACGCTCCCCAAGGAACCTGCATGCCAAACTTCAGCTCTCTACGGTGATCCCCGCGACCTAAACATTAAAATGTAAAAATCCCATTTTTCCCGTTCCCGTGGAAATATCGGGAAATCCTTTCATAGTGCTCCCCTGCGCTCTCCAAGGAACCTGCATGCCAAATTTCATCTCTCTACGATGATCCCCGCGACTACGTACGGGTCTTAAAATGTAATAAACCAATTTTTTCCCGTTCCCGTGGGAATTTCGGGAAGTCCTTTCTTAGTGCTCCCCTACGCTCCCCAAGGAATCTGCATGCCAAATTTCAGCTCTCTACGATGATCCCCGCGACTACGTACGCGTGTTAAAATGTAAAAAAAACATGTTTTCCCGTTCCCGTGGGAATTTCGGGAAGTCCTTTCTTAGTGCTCCCCTACGCTCCCCAAGGAACCTGCATGCCAAATTTCAGCTCTCTACGACCAGTAGTTTCGGCTCTGCGTTGATATGTCAGTCAGTCAGTCAGTCAATCAATCAGTCAGTCAGTCAGTCAGTCAGTCAGTCAGTCAGTCAGTCAGTCAGTCAGTCAGTCAGTCAGTCAGTTTCTTCTTTTATATATTTAGATAGATAGATAGCTGTTTCCCGCGACTTCGTACGCGCCTAAGCATTAAAATGTAAAAATCCCATTTTTCCCGTTCCCGTGGGAATATCGGGAAATCCTTTCATAGTGCTCCCCTGCGCTCTCCAAGGAACCTGCATGCCAAATTTCATCTCTCTACGATAATCCCCGCGACTACGTACGGGTCTTAAAATGTAATAAACCCATTTTTTCCCGTTCCCGTGGGAATTTCGGGAAGTCCTTTCTTAGTGCTCCCCTACGCTCCCCAAGGAATCTGCATGCCAAATTTCAGCTCTCTACGATTATCCCCGCGACTACGTACGCGCCTTAAAATGTAAAAAAAACATTTTTTTCCGTTCCCGTGGGAATTTCGGGAAGTCGTTTCTTAGTGCTCCCT
This sequence comes from Aethes cnicana, assembly GCA_963971205.1. Classification (NCBI taxonomy): domain Eukaryota; kingdom Metazoa; phylum Arthropoda; class Insecta; order Lepidoptera; family Tortricidae; genus Aethes; species Aethes cnicana. The sequence continues at coordinate 30,481 of CAXARK010000168.1, forward strand.
TACGCTCCCCAAGGAACCTGCATGCCAAATTTCAGATCTCTATGATGTTTCCCGCGACTTCGTACGCGCCTAAACATTAAAATGTAAAAATCCCTTTTTTTCCCGTTCCCGTGGGAATTTTGCAAAATCCTTTCTTAGCGGATGCCTACGTCATAACATCTACCTGCATGCCAAATTTCAGCCCGATCCGTCCAGTGGTTTGGGCTGTGCGTTGATAGATCACTATATCAGTCAGTCAGTCAGTCAGTCAGTCAGTCAGTCACCTTTGAGTTTTATATATTTAGATTATTTTGTATTTGGCCGTCGATCTAATGTAAACTTATCATGTTTGTGTTAGGACGTACGCTAAAACGTGCTATTTGCTACTTAGTGGCAAAAGTTAAAATGCCGAGATTTTCACTAAGGTGAAAATGACGTTTTTGTATGAAATTACTGCTCCGAATACGTATAACGAACGTTAACTTTCTTGTTGCAACCCAGGCGTAGTCTAGCGCCGCAGCTGACTTCATCGTTCTAAATAGCCCATGTGAAAATGAAAACTACACGTACCCGCGCCCTTGCTCACTCAGCTCACACTTTCTCCATACAGTTGTTCTAAGCATTCGCCCGCGCATGTGTTAGCTTACACCTTTACATCATTAAATTGTTTTTTTTTTTTGTGTTGCGCAGGCGGAGCAAGCCGGCGTTCCCGATGACGTATACCGCGCGCGCCACGCTGGAGATCGGCAGCGGCGGCGGCGGCGGCGGCGGCGGCGGCGTGGGGTCGGGCCGCGCGGTC